>CM068833.1:68194445-68386945 GCA_028554795.2 Sinohyriopsis cumingii | reverse complement strand
CAGCAATGTGAATCCATCAGGTTACAAATTACGAACTCCTTTCATATGATGGAAACAGTTGTGGCACATGGCAATCCTCTTCGTGTCTTGACCACTCTGCATAAAATAGAGGAACAACTTGTCTATTATGAGACAGCTGTGAAAGAGAAATAGTGCGAAGTTAGTTATGTTGACACCAAACTTTGTCTTGATGACTGCCTTCTGTCTTTGGTGAAACGTAATGACACCACGATTGCTAGAATTGACATTGTAGAAAAGAAACACAGCCTTGCATCTTCTCCTTTGCCTTTGGCTATAGCGAAAACCTTAAATAAAATCACCGTAACACAATGTACGTCTGCAGCAAAGACGAATATCGTACCAGGACTTACGCTATCACAACAATATATAAATTCCTAACCACTGAAGGATTGTAAACCTGAAATAATTGAAACGTTTAATGGAAATGGCAAGATTCATAGGTATTGTGGTATAGACTGCCTATCAGATGACAAAATGATACCTGTTGATTGTGCCAATCATACAGGTAGACGGCATGGCTCGTCATATGAACATCTTGCTGACTATAAACTGACTTCACGTCTCAGTGGCGTGTGTGTAGTGGACGGATATCAAGACACTTTCAGGTGAGAAGAAGATCCAGCTTCTGACTGTGAATAGGTTCATACAACTGAAGAGAATACTCAACACGAGTTTAAGCTGTGATGAACTAGCCGTCCTGTCTAGAGATGAGCTGGTTGTAAGTGGTGACAGGAATGGTTCTTTATATTGGTGCATTGTGTCCATGGATAGATAAAAAAAAGAAAAAAATCATCTGCTAAAGTTTGTTCGTCAACATGAAAATCTCAGTTAGCCGTGAACAGTTGAAGGAAACGCATTTAGGCCACATCTTTATCGGATTCGGCTGCAGTGTACGCATATAGTGTATATGGCACTGTAGTATTCAAGTATGAGCGCCAGGTTCCGGATGTTGCGAATGGAGCAGCTGTGGACAGGGAAGACAGATTGCTGGTCACAAGTCTCGAAACATTCATCTTGTGTCTCCAGCTGACTCTCCATTACAAGTGTTCTCCATCGGAATAACAGAAAAAAAAGTCCCATTGATTTCTGCTTCAATTCTATTGGCGAAGAATTTCTCCTTTCAGACAGAAAGCAAATGCAGAAATTTAAATTGAAATAGTGATCACGAAATATATGTTCAGCACACCGACCCAGTAATATATGGAGATGTTCATTTGCATCAAACAATTTAATATTCAGTCTGATTAAAATCAGATCTCCACTGTTATACATGTCATCTGACAGCGACCGCTTACAGGTCATGTTCTGGTAACCTATGTTATAAACATAATCGCTAATTTTATCAACGAATCAGATGAAATCTTATATCGTCGCGTTGGAAGACTGAACAGTGTGGATGAAGAGCATGAATGTGTACCGAACGATTTGATTCACATTCAGATTTTTGAAAGCTGCATTTGTATTGGCTAATTCAAAGATCACGAGAACTCACCCTTATGCGATTGTCGTTAGATCTTTACGTAGGACAGCGAAGATCTGATTTTATTAAGATTGTTTTAATATTGTTTGTTAGTATTTCTTCAAGTGTAAAATTACATAAGTAATCATATTAGATGAATGGACATATAATTTGTGTATATTTCTTTGTTTAAAAAAAACAAAAACAAACAATTTTCCAGTTTTAATTTTAAGTAACTTTTCAAAGTTGTTCATAAATTGGAAACATATACTGCCCAGTCCACCGTTTTTAGGTGCAATCATTTGTTTCAACCATATTCCTACGGCACTTGAGCTATGACAGGTCCATTCCTCAAAAGCATTTTTAATAAATATTTAAAATAATTTTACAATTAGTGTATATAAAAAACACATTTCAAAGACAGACCAACCATGTGATGTGGAGAAGTCTGGTACTATGCATTTTTAATTGTCCGACCTTCTAGTGAAGCTCATTAAATCTATCCTAGCCAGTGCACAATTAGATAAAGAGTTCGTTGTATATGGACGAAACCGTTTTCTCTCTTTTGTTTGTTGAGGGAGATAAAGAAACAAGTTGATGTCTAATTTTTGGCATATTTTATTTTACGGATATCTGTATTACATATGATTTTTTAATATAGTTTTATTTAGGTCTTTTGTTGATTCTTTAAATTCAATAGCTGGCTTGTGATTTAGTAGAAGTAGATGTATGCTACGTCTGCAATTTCATCATAAATCAAGGTTGATTGTTAAAGATAAGTACTCCACAGAGTAAGTTGAATGGAGGTATAAAACATCACATGATACCAGGAACACGCATTTTCCTGTAGAGATATCATGCACACTCTAGTAGCTGACTGGCACACTAATTAAAGAAGGTCAGAATATGACTGTTAATTATTTTAAATGTGCGTAGATTTGGTGCTCACATAAAGACTATATAAAATAATTAAAGCAACACGTTAGGATTCTACAGTTTATAACCAGCTTTGAGAGAGAGAGAGAAATCTTGATTTATTAATAATTTGTTCGTCGGATTAGCAGAATGGAAAACATTTATTATATCACATATAGTACCTGTCGGATTAGGTTCAACATTCAAGGAATGTTATGATCTACGTTAATGGAATTTGCCTTGAAGGAAAATCTTTTGAAGCTAGAAATGTGATTCTTCAGTTAGCATATAAGCACATTAGAGCCTTCATTCGGATTACCTTTGGATAGTTTCCTGATTAATATAAAATTGATTCTTATTAAAGTTATTTTTAATTCTTTCACTCTGTGTTTATATTTTAGGGAAATAAATTAAAATTTTAGAAAATTGTATGTTTGTTGGGCTATACATTATCTTGTTACTTAGGTTAATCCCATACACGTAACATTTATAACTAATGTTTATTACGAGCATAATCACCTAACAAACCACCACTTCTAAATATCGTGTCCTAGTTTAAAAAAGGTCTTGAATCCACCCATTGTGCATTGTACGGATATACTAAAGATTATAGGAAATCGGGAATATGAACACTGACACAGCATACATGTTGGGAGTAAACGAACTGGCACGGCAGACAAATTGTGACTGGAAGATTTGGCCGTTGACACCATGGGAATGCAACTGAGTGGGATCTTTATGACACATATATATCTCTGCTTTAACCAAAAGAACTTTTTACTACGCCATGTGCCAGTTGTCTAAGATCTCACTATTACGTTATCCGAGACTTATCTAAGGTTTTGTTTATTATGTAATTTGAGATTTGTCTAAGACCGTATTTGCTATGTCATCTGAATTGTCTAATACCTTATTTGCTATTTCATCTGAATTGTCTAAGGCCTTATTTGCTATGTCATCTAAATTGTCTAATACCTTATTTGCTATGTCATCTGAATTGCCTAAGACCTTATTTGCTGTGTCATCTGAATTGTCTAAGACCTTATTTGTTATGTCATTTGAAGTGTCTAATACGTTATTTGCTATGTCATCTGAAATGTCTAATACCTTATTTGCTATTTCATCTGAATTGTCTAAGACCTTATTTGCTATGTCATCTGAATTGTCTAAGACCTTATTTGCTATGTCATGTGAATTGTCTAAGACCTTATTTGCTATTTCATCTGAGTTGTCTAAGACCTTATTTGCTATGTCATCTGAATTGTCTAAGACCTTATTTGCTATGTCATCTGAATTGTCTAATACCTTATTTGCTATATCATCTGAATTGCCTAATACCTTATTTGCTATTTCATCTGAATTGTCTAATACCTTATTTGCTATTTCATCTGAATTGTCTAAGACCTTATTTTCTATGTCATCTGAATTGTCTAATACCTTATTTGCTATGTCATGTGAATTGTCTAAGACCTTATTTGCTATTTCATCTGAGTTGTCTAAGACCTTATTTGCTATGTCATATGAATTGTCTAATACCTTATTTGCTATGTCATCTGAATTGTCTAATACCTTATTTGCTATGTCATCTGAATTGCCTAATACCTTATTTGTTATCTCATCTGAATTGTCTAATACCTTATTTGCTATTTCATCTGAATTGTCTAAGACCTTATTTTCTATGTCATCTGAATTGTCTAAGACCTTATTTGCTATGTCATGTGAATTGTCTAAGACCTTATTTGCTATTTCATCTGAGTTGTCTAATACCTTATTTGCTATGTCATGTGAATTGTCTAAGACCTTATTTGCTATGTCAGCTGAGTTGACTTTGGTCTTATTTATTTTGAAATTTGAGTGTTGTATGTGTTCTTAATTTTTCTGTAATTTGGGGTTTCTCTAAGATCTTATTTGTTGGCTACGATCTAATTTATTAGGGAATTTGAGAGTTTTCTATGATCCGATTTACTATGTCACGTGAGCGTTGACTAAAAATTAGATGTTGTATTATCTGAGAGCTATCCAGCTTTTATTATAATTATGATGTCCTGATTATTCACCAATGTATACAAAGAGTGTCAGCATAGTCAGTTAAGTATCAGATATGGCTAATTAGATAGATAAATCTTCTTTTATTGTCTCAAATGCAGCATTATTATTTCAATAGTAGATACAGGATATATATATATATATATATATATATATATATATATATATATATATATATATATATATATATATATATATATATATAACCTTTAAATGTACATCAAACCAACAATTTATCTGATCTTCCAATTGATCAATTCATGTACCCATTTATCCATTGTTTCTTACTTTACTTTTTTTGGTATAATCACTTTCGCAATGAGATGTCGCAAATATATATCTCCTTGTATATATCCATCCATCCATTCTGTTCACGCAGGCATATACATAAATCAAGAGAAACATTTTTACATCCATAAATAAGCAGAGATTACATACATACATACATACACGTGCGTACACACACACACACACAGGTACGTACGCACGCATGCACACACGCACGCAGAAGACGATGAAATTAGATACTTTTCCTTGATTGGTAGGCTTATCACGTCATCGTCACTTTGTGACGATCCTTTCAGCTTGGCAATAACCTCATGGCTATCAATTAACATAGAGATGGTTGATGTGAATATTTATCGTGGTTTCAAACGTTATTCCGAATGATCGTTTCATTTAGAGCTTTGTAAACAATTCTTATGACTGCTGTGCTAAATCATCTAATTGTTACTGTAAGCAACAAAACCTATACCAGTACTTTTTGCGTATAAACACAATCTAGCTCGAGACGAACCTACACCAACCGAGACTGTAACCATATTGCATTTAACCACTTTAAACTTTTGTATCCAGTTTCACACGTTTATCATGCGTTCGTTGTTTTTCAGTCTCTTTCATCAAATCATTTTTTTTATCTACATAAAATTGAACAGCGTTCACTATATGGTCGATAAACATATGAACAGAAATACCTCACACAGATGGTGTTAAGGAGCAATGACCGGAATCGCTTCATATGGGTCAGATATTAAAGGGAGATCACACCGTTGAGAAGTAATTCGAATTTAACACGGAAGAAATTAATTCCCTTACTACCAAGTCGGAATATCGAAGCAACGAAAGCATACATTCTTCTTTTAGAGATCTGTGTATATTGATGCACTCTGATCATTATGGAAGAACCGCTCCGGCGGTCTAAGTGGTTAGAGCGTTAGCCTCGGATGCAGGAGGTCGTGGTTTCGAAACCCGGCCGAGTTATACAAAAGATTTCTAAACATAGTACTAACATCTACCTCGCTAGGCGCTCAGCATTAAGAGTTTAGTGTTAGGACTGGTCGGCTTCGTGTCAGGATAAAGTAGCTGTGCTGGACATGATGCTAAATGTCTGCGGCATGATGCCCCAGTGCTAGATACATCACCATAATTTGCCACTCCGCCACTCGTAGCGATATGACTGAAAAATTGGTAAAGCTACGTTAACAATCCAAATCACACACACGCGGACACACACACACACACACACACACACACACACACACACACCTCATTATTGCAGATTATTCTTTTGTTCACTTACCATTCCAATTCAACATGGCTCTACAAATCTATAACCAGTCAAATTATTCCTTGCACCATTTTGTCAAATTCTTCACCAAACGTGTTTTAAGAACATTGTATAGATAAATTGTTATCTTACATAGATAATGCCAAATATGTTTTTACCCCGTCTGAAGAACTACTTCTAACAATATTTATGAAACGAACAGGCTTGACATTTACAGAGACTGAGACAAAATTTGAATAAAAGTTAGACTCCTGCAATCTTATTAGCAAAACATTTCAGGTCATAATTACTTGTAATGTAGTCTGACTTAAAAACGACTAATCAAAACTCTTAATTCTAGACTCAACTTATAACTTATGTTGGTGAAATCAGAATGCGCAGATTTAGTACATACGGACCAATTAACGGGTAACAAGCACGAGATCAAAGAACATAGATAAATGCATTGTACTGAAGAAAATGATTCCGTAAAAAAATGTCCCATTTCAAACATCTATATTATATCTTGACTTTCCAAACAAAGCAAAACTTATCAAAACTCTTGAGAATTCTGTCGACAACACCACCTATCGCAACCACTTGAGGAAAGTGAAACAAACGTATTGATATCTGCCTGAGCAGGTGAAACACATTCTTTTTGTCCATCCGTTTAACTCTTGTCTGATGATAAACTTCGGGCAGAGGAGGCGACTGAATCAGATAGAAAATCAAAGCTGAACTGAATAAGTTGACTTATTTAAAAGATAGACCAACTAAGTAATCATTTGCGTTTGTATTGTCAAGGCTATTTTACAGTGCAATGACAACTAAATAATCTGATCATCGTTGACGGCAGTAGATCACTTGTTCAAGGCGGAAATTTAAACTGATTAGTCGCTAACACAGGTCAGCAGGTAGCATAAGCTGTAAGTATGGAACATACAGACAAGTGAAAATTATAATAGTGCGATAATTTTATTTTTGAACATTTTATGGCTATATGTTCAGAACTATTTTATAATTATTGGTCGTGTCAGATTTATGTGTTTAAAATAAATTATTAATATGACCTACTAAACAGCTTTTACATTTATGTAAAAATGCTAAATAAAAATAAACAAATAACTCGGGCAAGTTAAAAATGTACAGAGAATTGACAAATAAAGTCAAATGTACCATAACTTAATCAGGTCTTTCGGATCCACCCAAAGTATTTAGGCGTCAAAATTGGTTTCCACTGTTGTCGCAATAATGAATAAGTTATATTGCTTAAAACAAATTTTACAAATTGATGGACAAACGGACGAATGAAGGTACTGACAGCAAAGCAGCAATAATGGTGTGGAGACAATATTTGTAATTTCAAAGTTTTTCTTCTCTTCCTCGCCTACCAAAACAATCATTAACAATAACCCTTAATTCAAACCTTCGATGTATCTTTATTGAATTCTAACTGCAGGCATTACTAGATTCCATTATGGCCATTGCAAACACGTAAAAATATTTAATAAATTCGTAAAAGAACAAGCTATTTAATTTTTGTTTATAAATATCATACCAGGCCGAAACGTTTTTTTGTTTTTAAAAACTGAATCAAGACCAATAAATTTACAACAGACCATATGTATCAGTATTTTCGTTTAGAAAAAAAGAGGGAAAAGAGTAGTCGCAATTTATGAATAATTACAATGATGTAACCTGGATGCTACTAGCGTTAGAATTCATTGTAATCTATATATTTTGATGTGCTTATTTTATGTCATGTGACCGAACTACATGGTGTATTATTACGACACATTTTGTTCCGTCTGCAGTTGCATGAGTAGACAGATCTTCAGCCGATAGTCGCAACATTTTTCATATAGCGAAATCCTTTGCAATATCCAAACTGCGGGTCGCGGCTAACTCCCATCTACCCGTGTGAACATTTTTAAAAAAAAGCAGTTTCTTGGAGGAGACTTTGTCTTGCTCAATTCATTCCAGGCAATTCGTCCCATAATAATTTGTAACCTTGAACAGTCTGTCCCTACCAATATAATTTTTTTTTATACAAAATTCATCACTATTTCTGATTTTGACAACTTGCAGCACGGTCTGTGGAGATTTTTGGTTTGATTGTTTTGTTTTTTTTTTTGTTGGAATTTTGAAATAAAGAGAAGCAATTCAATAAATAGAAAGCGGAAATTCTTTTCTGAATAATTAATGTTATATGTAATTCCTAACAAATTTAGCTAATAATAATATTAATAATAATAATAATAATAATGCAAAGAAAACCGAATACATTAGTCTCTTTCGGAAGTGAATTATTTTAATTTTCATATTTCATTTACCTGCTTACATTCCTACGTAAGTAATTTTCCCACCTACATTAAGTAATTTACCCACCTCACCTTCCAGTAATTCATCTTTAGGTCATAATTGGGGAGAGACATATATACATGTCCTATCTATCAAACGTGCTTGTACAATCTTACTTACTGACATACAGGTGAAGTATGAAAGTTATACAAGTTTGTCGATTTTATCCTCGGAACGAATTGACCTGGGTAGAATTGTATTGATTCCAATACGTTTAACAGCATAGCGGATACTATTTAGGCAAAGGGCTTTCTACACAATCACCGTCCATATGACGCATTCTTTCATATTTTTGCTAGAAGTTGAATAACATACACCGGTACTCGCTAAGAAATTTTATACACTATTTATACCTGTATTTTTTTTTATTGATAGTCAAAAATTAAAGAAAATTTTTTAAAAAAATTAACAATGCGTAACTGTTCTACTTGACCTTGACCGTTACACCTAATATTGTCAACAACCGGGACAAATATATACCTGAGCGACTACGAAAGCATTTACATAGACGATAGCGTAAGTAAAGGCCTGTATGATACATTCTACTATCATGGCTAGTAATGTAAGGTCCGTTTTTTCAGCGTCTCAAGGGTTACGTTGTCCGATTTGTCTCGATGTATATACAGCACCAAGGAATTTACCATGCCTTCACACCTACTGCCAACATTGTCTACACAAATACATTGTGAAGAATGTAACTAAGGGGAAGACAGCTGATACCTTCAGTTGCCCAGAGTGCCGAAAGGAAACATTTCCTCCACTTCCTGATATTCCTGTGAATGAATGGGCGGAACATTATCCATACAACGCTGTGTTGTTGTCTGTGTTACCACCAGAGAAAAGGAAAGTAGATAAGAACTGTGATTCATGCCTGTATGAGGATAGCTCTGTTACAGCTTCAAGTTACTGTACGGTATGTAAAGAAGCCCTTTGTCTGACTTGTGAGAAGGTACATAGAAAAACTAAAGCAACGAGGGACCATGCAGTCGTAAATATACAAGACCTAATCAAAGATCCCGAACTAGCTGTCAGCCTGTCAGTGAGTGTCACCTGTTCCGAACATGCTGGTAAAGAATTTGAATTTTACTGCAAATCCCACAGTAGTATGTGTTGCTCAGAATGTTTCAACAAGAGCCACAGGGGTTGCAGGGAGGTTCTTGAAATAAAGGACACTTCTTCTAAAGTACTGAAGAAAGAAGAAGCAATTGCAGTTATGGACCGATTGAAACAACTTGCGTCCCACTTGGATCAATTTAGGAATGAAAATCATGGAACATTTAGCAGGATTGAAGCTGAAGTAAATACTATTCCTGATGAAATTGAAGTGGTGAGGAAGAAGATTAACACTTTACTCGACAATGTTAAATCGAAAATTGTGATGGAAAAAAATGCCTTCTTGAAAGAAGAGTCAGTAGTTCGACATGAAGAAAATCAACAGTGTGAATCCACCAGTACTGCGATTACAAACTCCTTGCATCTTTTGGAAACAGTTCTGGCACATGGCAGTCCTCGTCATTTCTTGACCACTCTGCATAAAATTGAGGAACATCTTGTCCACTATGAGTCAGTTGTGAAGGAGAAATATTGTGAAGTTAGACACATTGACGCCAAGCTTTGTCTGGATGATTGTCTCCTCTCCTTGGTCAAAAGTAATGACGTCACTATCGCTAAAATTGACATGGTTGAAAAGAAACATGGTCTTGCATCTTCTATTTTACCTCCCACTATAGTGAAAACAGTAAACACAACCACAATAAAACACGATGAGTGTGATTCTAAGATGAAAACCATAGAAGGGAGTAATCCATCAGAAAAATTGTTACATTTTAAACCGCTGAAGGACTGCAAACCGGAAATAATTGCACAGTTCAGTGCTGAGTATCTTGATGGCAAGTACCCGAGGTATTCTGGTATAACCCGTCTGCCAGATGATAAAGTCATGCTTGTGGATTGCAATATTTCTACATGTAGACTGTATGACTCCTCGTTTCATCACCTTGCTGACTATAAAATGACTTCATGTCCCTTCGGCTTGTGTGTAGTCGAGGGAACTCAAGTAGCTGTGACACTTCCTCATCAGAAGATGATCCAGTTTCTGACTGTAGATAGCTCTATACATCCGGGGAGAGTAATCAACACAAGTCAAGGTTGTGATGGAATTGCTGCCCTTTCAAGAGATGAGCTGGTCGTAAGTTGCATTCGGAACGATAGTCTGTATTGGTGTATTGTATCTACGGATGGATTGGAGAAATTCTGTGTTGAGGTTTGTCCTTCATCATGGCGTTCCCACTTGTCATTGAATAATAGAAGAACACACATTTATGTCTCGTATTACAATCCAGGTGCAATGTACGCGTACAACTTAAACGGTACACGTATATTCAAATATAAGCACAAGACCCTGGATGGTGCATGTGGAGTAGGGGTGGACAGGGAGGACAATCTGTATATTGTGGGTCAGATGTCTAACAACATTCATCAGGTGTCTCCAGATGGGACTCCTTTACAGGTTTTCTCAATAGAAATTCCAAAACATCCCGCAGCTATCTGCTTTTTTTCCAGTGGAGACGAGTTTCTTCTAACAGAAGAAAGCGATGGAAAACTAACATATAAATTTAGATTGAAATAGTGACCACAATTACATACCGCATCATGCCGTACCCTTAAATGGAACCATTCAGATGTATAGATATTTTAATGTCGTTTGTTAGTATTTCCTTTTGTATATCAAATATAGTACAAGCTGCATGGATACAAACGTGTGCTCAGTTGAATTTTTAAAAAACAATTGTATTTTCTTAATTTTATGCATCTTGTCAATATTATACCTAAATTACCCATACCTGGACGTCAAGAATTAGTTCGCTAATTGGGTAGTTAACGGAACATGTTTTCTGCTAACTTTGGCATATCTTACAGCCTGTTTTACTGGGAATATCTGAAAGGATCATTTCTGTTTACAGAAGAAACTTTGGTTAAAGATGAAATGAAATTTAGCTGGAATTACTGTGCAGAACATTTATGTCTTTTAGTAAATATTTTTCTCAGATAATGAGAATTCCAGTCATCAATATCCTATATCTCCAGGTTTTAGTTAATTGATTTGCCAGTGTGAAAAGAAGATATTCTTAATTTTAGAAGAAAAAAGAAACACTACTCAAGATCGTGTCATCGTTGATAAAAGAAGTCGGGAAAACACATAGCCAAGTCTTTATGACAACAATTATTCAGAATGAAGTAAACTAAAAAATCCCACTTTAAGTTTTAACACAATGAAACCATGTTAACACTTTTGGCATTTTTTTTTGGGGGGGGGGGCGGGGTATTCAAAGTTTACTACAAACCTGAAATATTTACTATTGATATTATTTTTTTCTTCAAAATATAATTGAGATTTCAGGATGTAAATTCTAAACACGTATTTGTAAGTTTCTGGTACCATTTATCTTACTGCCATGTTTATATTTTTGAAATCATCATCACCATCATCATCATCATCATCATCACCACCATCATCATCAAAATAAATTTGATCGCTTTACAACGACTAAACCAATGGTTAGAACAAAATAATTCACGATTATTAGAATCATCGTCGTCATACAACCACCACCATGTCCAGCAGGATATTTTAGTGTCGTCTTTTTAGTTTTTCATGCAGTGGTTGTAATAGACCTTATTCACGATGTATGTACACCTGGAAAAAGCCTTCAAAGATCAATAAATCCCACGAGAACTTGTGAGGTTTCATTTTAGAGGACAGACTATATCAACTAATAAGCCGGCCACTGGGAATTCTTTAATAAGGAATACTTAAAATCGACAATGTGTTATAATTTAACGATTTTATTTCCTGTTTAAGGGTTAGTTAACAAATATGGATCGTCTATTTAAGTTTTAAATTTAACGAAGCTATCTTTACCCGGATATATGGTTGTATTTCATCTATTCCTGAATCACCTTGAATGCCTCTACTCGAAACCTGGCTACCTTGTCAATTTCACTACTTAATATACCGCTCCGGTGGCCTAGAGCCTCTACCTCGGATGCAGGAGGTTGCGGGCTGGAACACTGGCCTAGTCATACCAAGGACTTATAAATGGTACCAACAGCTTTCTCGCTAGGCGCTCAGCATTGAGACGTTAGTGTTAGGACTGGTCAACATGGTGTCAGGATAATGTGAATGGGTGGGACACGATGCTACATGTCTGCAGCTTGGTGCCCCAGTGCTAAACACTGTTATAAACTACCACCCTTCAGACATCGTAGCGATGTGACTGAACTGTTTTTAAAGCTACGTTAAAAATCCAGATCACACACACACTCACTACTTAATAAATGCTGTATAGTGAACTAAATTAAACGGTGCATGTTATGGAAATGATACAGATTATTCGCGATTGGGAATATTGGATTGGCATAGTATACAAGTTGGGACAAGTTGAATTTGAAAGGCAAACCAGTTCCTATTGTATGATTTGTGTGCAGACACCATTAAAATAAATAATTTGGGAGTAGACAAACAGATTCATAGATGTATAGAACATATATGTCTGTGAAGTTAGTTATGTCAATTGAGACTTTATCTAAGATGCTATTTGTTATGTCATCTGAGAGTTGTCTAAGACCTTGTTTGTTATGTAATCAGAGTTATTCAAAATCTTATTTAATATGCCATCTTACTTGTTATGTCACCTTTTAGTTCTTTAAGATCTTATTTGTTATGTCACCTTAGATTTGTTTAAGATCTTTTTTGATAAATCATCATTGAGTTCTTTAAAATCTTATTTGTTATGTCATCTTTGAGTTCTTTAAGCTCTTTTGTGTTATGTCACCTTATAATTGTTTCAATCTTATTTGCTAGGTCATCTTAGAGTTGTTAAAGGTCTTGTTTGTTATGTCATCTTAGAGTTGTTAAAGGACTTATTTGTTATGTCATCTTCGAGTTGTTAAAGGACTTATTTGTTTTGTCATCTTTGAACTTTTTAAGATCTTATTTGTTAGATCAACTTAGAGTTGTTTAAGATCTTATTAGTGCCATCTTACTTGTTATGTCACCTTTGAGTTCTTTAAGATCTTATTTGTTATGTCACCTTAGAATTGTTTAAGATCTTATTTGCTAAATCATCTTAGAGTTGTTAAAGGTCTTGTATGTTATGTTATCTTAGAGATGTTAAAGGACTTATTTGTTATGTCATCTTTGAGTTCTTTAAGATCTTATGTCTTATGTCACCTTAGAATTGTTTAAGATCTTATTTGTTATTTCATCTTAGAATTGTTAAAGGACTTATTTGTTATGTCATATTTGAGCTCTTTAAGATCTTATTTGTTGTCACCTTATACTTGTTTAAAATCTAATATGTTAAATGTTCTCAGAGTTGTTAAAGGATTTATTTGTTATGTCATCTTTGAGTTCTTTAAGATCTTATTTGTTATGTCACCTTAGAATTTTTTAAGATCTTTATTGCTAAATCATCATTGAGTTCTTTAATATCTTATTTGTTATGTCATTTTACAATTGTTTAAGATCTTATTTGCTAGATCATCTTAGAATTGTTAAAGGACTTATTTGTTATGTCATCTTTGAGTTCATTAAGATCTTATGTGTTATGCCATCTTAGAGTTGTTTAAGATCTTCCTTGTTATGTCATCTTTGAGTTCATTAAGATCTTATGTGTTATGCCATCTTAGAGTTGTTAAAGGACTTATTTGTTATGTCATCTTAGAGTTGTTAAAGGACTTATTTGTTATGTCATCTTTGAGCTCTTTAAGATCTTATTTGTTATATCACCTTATAATTAAGATCTTATTTGCTAAATCATCTTATAGTTGTTAAAGGACTTATTTGTTATGTCATCTTTGAGTTCATTAAGATCTTATGTGTTATGCCATCTTAGAGTTGTTTAAGATCTTCCTTGTTATGTCATCTTTGAGTTCATTAAGATCTTATGTGTTATGCCATCTTAGAGTTGTTAAAGGACTTATTTGTTATGTCATCTTTGAGTTCATTAAGATCTTATGTGTTATGCCATCTTAGAGTTGTTAAAGTACTTATTTGTTATGTCATCTTTGAGTTCATTAAGATGTTATGTGTTATGCCATCTTAGAGTTGTTTAAGATCTTCCTTGTTATGTCATCTGACAGTGGAATAAGATTAAGATCATATATATTATGTAATATGAGAATTGTCGATCATCATATTTATTATGTCCTTTGAGAGTTGTCTAAACTCTTATTTATTACTTTGTCTGTTGATTGTCTAAGATCCTATTTATTTTATAATTAGTGACTTGTTTAAAATGTTATTTATTATATCATCTGTGAGATGTCAACGATGTATTACGTCATCGGGTGGCAGTTTAAGACCTTTTTCGTCATCTGCGAGTTGTCTCTTTTCTTTATTTTTTATTTCTTTTGAGAGTTGTCTAAGATATTGTTTATTACTTTTTTGGAGAGTTGTCTAAGATTGTATTTATTATGTCATCTGAGATTGTCTAAGGCCTTATTTATTTTGTCACTGTGGGCGATGTTTCATATCTTTTTTATTATGCCACCTGAAAGATGTACAAGATTATATTTATTACATCACCCTAGAGATGCGTAAGGTCTTATGTCTTATGTATATTGGATAGATGTGTAATATCCTATTTATTATGTCATCAGAGATTTGTCTGAGATTGTGTTTATTATGTCATGTTTGGGGCGTCTAAATCTTGTATCATGTGAGAGTGATCTCAGGTTTTGTTATCACTTCATGTGAGAGTTGTCTAATATCTTATGGAGTCATCTGGGAGTTGCCTAAGATCTTATTAATTACGTCATTTGCAAGGTGTCTAAATTTTTATATTATGTGCGAGTTGTCTAGGGTCTTTTTATTATACAATCTGAGTCTTGTCTACGGTAGTATTTAGTATCGCATCAGCGATTTGTCTGATGTCGGATTTATTATGTCATAGAATTGTCTAATGTTGGATTTAGTATGTCATCAGAGAGTTGTCTAATGTTGGATTTAGTATGTCATCGGAGAGTTGTCTAATGTCGGATTTATTGTGTCATGTAAGAGATGCCCAACATATTAATTATTATGTTTTGTGAGAGTTGTCTGGGATCATATTTATTTTATCATTTGAGAATTGACTAAGATCTTTTTTTCTTACGTCGTTTGAGAGTTTTCAAAGATATTATTTACATTATCCCGTAGAGGCCGGGAGTGGCCGAGTGGTCTAAAGCGCTCGCCGTTCCGGATTACTGCCATTTCACCTCTGTTCGAGTCTCAGGCTCTGCTAACGTGGATAAATGAGAAAGCTTGCGAGTAGCTTCTCGCGGGTCGGTGGTTCTTCCAGGGGATTTCCAGGAATCTTCCTCCACCAGTTATACTGGCCGCCATGTATAGCCTAGCTTGTGCTGAAAAATGACGTTAAACCCTACAACAGCAACAACGATATTGTCCCGTGAGATTTGTCTAAGGTCTTATTTATTAAGTATTTTTTTGAGTTCTTTAAGTTCTTATTGATTATGTCAGCTGAAAGATGTCTCGGGTCATATTTATTTTGTCAGCTGAACGCTGTCTCGGGTCATATGTGTTGTGTTTATCTGAGGGTTGTGTAATATGTACGACGTATCTAACTCTTATATCATTGTGAGTTGTCTGAAACCTTATATCATGTGAGAATTGTCTAAGATATTATCATATCATCTGAGAGTTGTTTAAGATAGTTATAATTATGTTATCTGAGAGTTGTCTGATGTCTTATTTGTTATAGCATTTAAGAGTTTCTCCAGGGTCATATGTATTATTATGAGTTTTGTCTACGGTTTTATTTATTATAACGTATGAGATTCGTATAATATCTTATTTATTATATAATCCGATGGTTGTTTAAACTCTTATTTTATGTCAACTGAGAGTTGTCTAAGGTCTTATTTATTATATCGTCTGTGAGTTGTATAATATCTTCATTATGTCGTCTGAAAATTCTCGAAGATTTTATTTATTATGTCATCTTAAGAGTTGTCTAATGTCTTCTTTATTATGTCGTCTGAGAATTGTCTAAGATCTTATTTATTATACCGTCTGAGAGTTGTCTGAGGTCTGTATTATTATACCATCTGAGAGTTGTCTGAGTTCTGTATTATACCATCTGAGAGTTGTCTGAGTTCTGTATTATACCATCTGAGAGTTGTCTGAGGTATGACATGTTTATACCATCTGAGAGTTGTCTGAAGTATGCCTTTTTTATACCATCTGAGTTGTCTGAGTTCTGTATTATTATACCATCTGAGAGTTATCTGAGGTCTGCATTATTATACCATTGAGAGTTGTCTGAGGTCTGTATTATTATACCATCTGAGAGTTATCTGAGATCTGTATTATTATACCATCTGAGAGTTGTCTGAGTTCTGTACTATACCATCTGAGAGTTGTCTGAGTTCTGTATTATACCATCTGAGAGTTGTCTGAGTTCTGTATTATTATACCATCTGAGAGTTATCTGAGGTCTGCATTATTATACCATCTGAGAGCTATCTGAAGTCTGCATTATTATACCATCTGAGAGTTGTCTGAGTTCTGTATTATACCATCTGAGAGTTGTCTGAGTTCTGTATTATACCATCTGAGAGTTGTCTGAGTTCTGTATTATACCATCTGAGAGTTGTCTGAGTTCTGTATTATTATACCATCTGAGAGTTATCTGAGGTCTGCATTATTATACCATCTGAGAGCTATCTGAAGTCTGCATTATTATACCATCTGAGAGTTATCTGAGGTCTGCATTATTATACCATCTGAGAGTTGTCTGAGTTCTGTATTATTATATCATCTGAGAGTTATCTGAGGTCTGTATTATTGTACCATCTGAGATTTGTCACCTTATAATCTTACGCTCTTTTAGTGATCGTTACAAATATTCTTGTTTATTCTCATTGTTTGTATATTAATATATTTTGTACTTCGTTTTTTTTTTCTTCATGTCATTAAATTCGTTTGATTACTTGGTTTGCATTATTATACCATCTGAGAGCTATCTGAAGTCTGCATTATTATACCATCTGAGAGTTGTCTGAGTTCTGTATTATACCATCTGAGAGTTGTCTGAGGTATGCCTGTTTTATACCATCTGAGAGTTATCTGAAGTCTGCATTATTATACCATTGAGAGTTGTCTGAGGTCTGTATTATTATACCATCTGAGAGTTGTCTGAGTTCTGTATTATACCATCTGAGAGTTGTCTGAGTTCTGTATTATACCATCTGAGAGTTGTCTGAGGTATGACATGTTTATACCATCTGAGAGTTGTCTGAGGTATGCCTGTTTTATATCATCTGAGAGTTGTCTGAGTTCTGTATTATTATACCATCTGAGAGTTATCTGAGGTCTGCATTATTATATCATCTGAGAGTTGTCTGAGGTCTGTATTATTATACCATCTGAGAGTTGTCTGAGTTCTGTATTATACCATCTGAGAGTTGTCTGAGTTCTGTATTATACCATCTGAGAGTTGTCTGAGGTATGACATGTTTATACCATCTGAGAGTTGTCTGAGGTATGCCTGTTTTATATCATCTGAGAGTTGTCTGAGTTCTGTATTATTATACCATCTGAGAGTTATCTGAGGTCTGTATTATTATACCATCTGAGAGTTATCTGAGGTCTGCATTATTATACCATTGAGAGTTGTCTGAGGTCTGTATTATTATACCATCAGGGAGTTATCTGAGATCTGTATTATTATACCATCAGGGAGTTATCTGAGATCTGTATTATTATACCATTTGAGAGTTGTCTGAATTCTGTATTATACCATCTGAGAGTTGTCTGAGGTATGACATGTTTATACCATCTGAGAGTTGTCTGAGGTATGCCTGTTTTATATCATCTGAGAGTTGTCTGAGTTCTGTATTATTATACCATCTGAGAGTTATCTGAGGTCTGCATTATTATACCATTGAGAGTTGTCTGAGGTCTGTATTATTATACCATCAGGGAGTTATCTGAGATCTGTATTATTATACCATCTGAGAGTTGTCTGAGGTCTGCATTATTATATCATCTGAGAGTTGTCTGAGGTCTGTATTATTATATCATCTGAGAGTTGTCTGAGGTATGCCTGTTTTATACCATCTGAGAGTTGTCTGAGGTATGCCTGTTTTATACCATCTGAGAGTTGTCTGAGTTCTGTATTATTATACCATCTGAGAGTTATCTGAGGTCTGCATTATTATATCATCTGAGAGTTGTCTGAGGTCTGTATTATTATATCATCTGAGAGTTGTCTGAGGTATGCCTGTTTTATACCATCTGAGAGTTGTCTGAGGTATGCCTGTTTTATACCATCTGAGAGTTGTCTGAGTTCTGTATTATTATACCATCAGGGAGTTATCTGAGATCTGTATTATTATACCATTTGAGAGTTGTCTGAGTTCTGTATTATACCATCTGAGAGTTGTCTGAGTTCTGTATTACACCATCTGAGAGTTGTCTGAGGTCTGTATTATTATACCATCTGAGAGTTATCTGAGGTCTGTATTATTATACCATCTGAGAGTTATCTGAGGTCTGCATTATTATATCATCTGAGAGTTGTCTGAGGTCTGTATTATTATACCATCAGGGAGTTATCTGAGGTCTGTATTATTATACCATCAGGGAGTTATCTGAGATCTGTATTATTATACCATTTGAGAGTTGTCTGAGTTCTGTATTATACCATCTGAGAGTTGTCTGAGTTCTGTATTATACCATCTGAGAGTTGTCTGAGGTCTGTATTATTATACCATCAGGGAGTTATCTGAGGTCTGTATTATTATACCATCAGGGAGTTATCTGAGGTCTGTATTATTGTACCATCTGAGATTTGTCACCTTATAATCTTACGCTCTTTTAGTGATCGTTACAAATATTCTTGTTTATTCTCATTGTTTGTATATTAATATATTTTGTACTTCGTTTTTTTTTCTTCATGTCATTAAATTATTCGTTTGATTACTTGGTTTTTCATTTATATGTTGCAGTTATTGTTCTACATATTTCATTTTGATTTTTGTCGTCCTCCTTTTTCCTGTTAAGCTGAACTTTGATACAATAGTGATTACGACATTTTGCCTTAATAAGATTATTATTATTATTATTATTAGTAGTAGTAGTAGTAAAAATAGTAGTAGTAGTGTTTAATGAGTATCGTTAGTATGTCAGAGCCTAAAAATAAAGATGTTTTGTATGAAAGACAAATGTTAAGGAGGTGGAGAAAAGGCACAGAAACGTATTAATTACCTGCATAGCAAGCTTTGTTTTACTGACAATAAACTATAATTATTTTATGAATATTGTTTATGATACATATACATTGAGGAAGTTAATTAATAACATTTGTTTTGTAGTATTTTTATTTTTTTAATTTATTTGTTTTATGTCTAACGATCCACGCATCTATATGTCTGACTGAAATTAGTGCCCTGGACACGTAAGGAAAGTGACACCTTACTACAGTTGGGGCCACGAGTGGCCGAGTTGTCTAAAGCGCTCACCGTTACGGATCACTGCCATCTCACCTCTGTCTGCGTGGGTTCGAGTCCAAGGCTCGGCTAGCGTGGGTACTTGGGGAAAGCCTGCCAGTAGCTTCTCGTGGGTCGGTGGTTCTTCCCTGGGTTTTCCAGGGTTCTTCCTCCACCAGTTATACTGGCCGCCATGTATAGCCTATCTTGTGCTGAAAAATGGCGTTAAACCCTAGAACAACAACAACAACCTTACTACAGTTGACTCGATTCGATATAACCTGTCATGTGTTTATGTACCACGAAGCACACATATAAAATAAACGAACACATTTTCTATCTATTATGTATATTTGTTTCTTTGTGTTTCGACACATAATAATTTTACAATTTTAAAGTTATATTGCTCAGAGGTTAGATGCAAGTAAAAAGTTATCAACAAGATAATGTGGCGTTCATACCGCTTAGAGCACGTCACTGTTACAGCTGACCACTCATCCGATCGGATGTGTAGCAGGACGATATACAATGAAAAACAGCTGATCTATATGTAACTACAATACTTTTGACGAACAGACTATCTCGCCTTTCGCGGCCTCAGCCTACCGTCTTTCACTTGCTGATTTTAAAGCGATTTTTTTATTATAAATATTTTGTGCATATACTTTAATGGTTAGAGGACGAAAGATTTCTAAGTTAGGACCCAGATTCCAATCTCCAGGGGGTAGCGAAATAAATAGGGGCCAATTTTGTTTGCCTCAAACGTCAAAAAACAAAAATTCCCCCAAAAATCGAAAAAAAAAATTTTAATAAAATTTCAAACATCCTCGATAATTGAACAAGAGAGGATGTCTTAGCTAAGGAAAAAAAGAAAAAAAGGTTGCTTGTTGTAATGGTTGTTTTTGTTGTTGTTGTAGGGTTTAACGCCATTTTTCACCACACGATAGGCTATACATGGTGGACAGTATTAATGGTGGAGGAAGAACCCGCGAAAATCCCTGAAAGAACCACCGACCCACGAGAAGCTACTGGCAAGCTTTCTCACATACCCACATAAGCCGAATCTGTAATGGTTGCTCATGACATAATTAAAACTATTAGGACAATACAATAATGAAATATGGGTACAACCAGAAGTTAGAATTCGTTGCAATATACAGTTTCTGCTGCATTAGTTTTACGTCATATGACCAAAATACGGGGCGTATTAACCCTAGTTTTATAATAACCATAACATTATATCCCCATACGATGCATTTATAACACTGACGTTTCTTGAGTAATGATGTGTGATAACTACACTTGAACTATATGATAACGACATTTGGTGATAACGTTTTCACTTCATTTATTTGGTGACATTCGCAAAATTGAAATGCGGAAGTAAACCATTTATTACGACACTTTTTTTTTGTTACGTCTGCAGTTATATTAACAGGTCTCCGGCCAAGTGTACCAGCGTTATTTCAAATAGCACAACACCGAATTGCAGCACACACTCCCACCCCTGTCAAAAAACGTTCTTGGCGTGGAATTTGTTCTTGAACGATTCTTGACAATTCGCCCACGAACAATTTTTGCCCTGGCACAGTTGCACAGTTGGTCCCTTCGAATATATTAGTTCATACACAATTCATCACCATTTCTGATTTTGACAACAAACAGCCCTGCCTCTGGGGAATCTTGATGCTGTACTTTTAAAAGTCAATAACAATTTTAGATATCAGACAGGGGCTCTAAAGGATTTTTTTTCTTCTTCTGAATAATTAATGTACTATATCATTCCTTGCAAATTGAGTACATAATAATAATAATAATAATAACAATAATAATAATAATAATAATAATAATGATAACTAGTAGTAGTAGCAGTAGTAGTAGTAGGAGCAGTAGTAGTAGCAGCAGTAGTAGTATTAGTAGAAGTAGTAGTTGCAGTAGTAGTTGTAGTAGCAGCAGAAGTTGTAGTAGTTGCTATTGTTGCCGTTGTACTTCTTTTTATCCACCTCTCTACCAATAATTCATCTTGGATTTATGCATGCAGACATACGTACATGTTCTATTTATCTATTAAAAATAAACATAGAGAACTAGTTGTTTTGGACCCAGGGTGGCCGAGTTGTCTAAGGCGCTCCATTTTCCAGATGACTGACCTTTCAAATCTGCTGGCGTTGGATCGAGTCTCTGCTCGGCCAAAATGCGTATGCTTGAAAACTTACAAGTGGCTCCCGTGGGTCGGTGGTTCTCCTCGGATTTTTTTTCGGGTTCATCCTCCACCAAACATAATAGTCGTAACGTTACTATCATGTGCTGAAAAATTCCGATATATCCACAAAGCCAGAGTCATATTTCTTTTTCTTTATTATCTGGTATATATCATATAACTATTTACCGACCTACATTAAGTACTCTACCTACCTTCCTACCTATAATTCGTCTTTTGATTATACATGTATACATCGAGACAGAGAGGGAGACCTATCTATCTATCCGTCCGTCCGTCCGTCCATCCATCCATCCATGTATCTATCTGTCTATCTGTCTGTATGTCTGTCTGTCTGTCTGTCCATCCATCTATCTATCTATCTATCTATCTAATCTGTGTGTGTGTCTTCTACTTATCTATCATAAATACTGTTACAAGCTATGGGTCCTTACTTGACCGAGTGGTGTGAAACCCTGGCGCGATTCCTGCTAGAAGTCATATGTTTACCCCAAATTTCCCCAGACTTCCATACAACTTAAGTTGTAAATTAGAAAGCCCTACGTGTCTTTTCTATTCATACATTTTACTCTAATCAAAGCAAGATCACAGATCTCACAACCTGCCAAATATCTATCAACCGCACATCTACATGGTTTCTCTTCGTTAGGTTTCCGTAAATATCCCCTAACTCAGGGAAATATTTTAACTACGCTACCTTAGGCCAGTAAATCAATGGTTTCCATGCTCATTTCGCCGGTACAACCGCAAAACATTTGCCACCATGGCGACAAAAACGGTATCTGCCGAGTGCCTTCTTATTTATTCCTTTGTGTAATTTACCGGTTTTCTACCGTAAATACTGCCACTGCAGCCACACGACCAATGTACAACACTGTATCTTAAAAGGGACTATGGTATTCCAAGGTCACTCATTCGATTTTGACCTAAATTCACTACTAGTGAACCATGGCATCATGGAAACTCACTAACACGTCTCTCCCTGACGTTTGCTCCTAGTAATTGGCTAATTATTTCGAGCTAAGGAATATTTTAATTGCACCGAATTCCAATAATCAGACAAATAATCAAGCAAATCTAAGAATTCCTTAAAACGGGGCGCTATTACCAAATACGCATGCTTCAAATGTATTACAATACATATACATACATACTTGCTTACCTATAAGTAAAGCAAAAGGTTATGACAGTTTGTCCAAATTAGAAAAGAGGATGAAGTCTTGTTTCATAATTGTTAAAATTTGGATAAATAATATCGGTACTTTTTGTTACAAACCACTTATTTCTATATTTGTCTTGATATTCGAATATTAAAACAAAAAGAAATATGATAATTTCTATATACGGGCAGATGCTTACATATACAATATAAAAATGGTAACTATTAATATGTCATACATTTTTCTTTTCAGTTTTGCCAGAATTAGAAAAAAATCAAACAAATATCTTGGTTCTGAATAAAATAAAATATACAGAGTACGGGCAAGAGGTCCGGTTCCGGTAGCCGAAAACAATTTGCCATACAAGTGTCTAATTTCGTCATCATAGAATTTCTCAAAATTAATCATGGAAAATCATGGGAATACAGTTTAACATGTTATAGGTTATAAATATTTGGCTTTAAAACAAAAATAGCAGGTTAGAAGGATTTTCTTCGCTCTCAAAGACAAAGGTGAAAAAGAAGAAGAAAAAATACACATGAGTCAATCAGCTACTGGAATGAGTCAGACAAAGGTACTTCGTTGAATGCCAGTGATGACGTCAATGTTAAATGTCAATACATTTCAACGTTATCTGTGACCTTAACCAGGAAGTCAAATAAAAGGATGTGAACAGCCTCGACAAAGATTTATTTGGATGACTACGTAAGCATTTACTAAGACAACAAAGTAAGGAGTATTGTACATTCAGCTGTTATGGCTAGCTGCGTAAAACAAGCCTTCACTGAGGCTCAAGGGTTCCATTGTCCGATATGTCTCAATGTGTATACGGCACCAAAGAATTTACCATGCCGCCATACTTACTGTCAACATTTTGTCTACACAAACACATTATGAAGAATGTACCTGAGGGGAAACAAAAGGCTACTTTCCATTGTCCGGTATGTCGGAAGGAAACATTTCCCCCACTTCCTGATATCCCTGTTGATAAGTGGGCGGAACATTATCCATACAACATTGTGTTGTTGTCCGTGTTACCGTCGGAGAAAAGTGAAGTGGCTAAGAGCTGTGATTCGTGTCTGTATGAGGGAACCTTGGTTAGAGCTACAAGTTACTGTACCGTATGTAAAGAAGTCTTTTGTCTGACGTGTGGGAAGAATCATTGCAAAAACAATGAAACGAGAGACCATGCTGTTGTAGGTATACAAGACCTAATCAATGACACTGAACTAGTTGCTAGTTTGTTAGTGAGTGTCACCTCTTTTGAACATGTTGGTAAAGAATTTGAGTTTGACACTACTGTCGACAAAACTTACATTGATGAATTGAAACCCAGTTTAAAGGACCGTAAACCGGAAATAATTGCACAATTTGATGCCGATTATTTTCATGGAAAGAATCCAAGATACAGCGGTATAACCAGTCTGCCAGATGATAGGATCATGCTTGTGGATTATGAAAATATACATGTAGACTGTTTAGCTCCTCATATAATCATATTGCAGACTATAAACTGACCTCAAGCCCCAGGGCCGTGTGTGTAGTGGGGGAATCTCAAGTAGCAGTGACACTTCCTTGGGAGAAAAGGATTCAGCTTCTGAATGTGGATAACTCTCTGCAACCGGAGATGAGATTTAAAACGATTCAACAACGTCGTGGAATTAAGGGGACGATCAAAACCAGTCTACAATGTGATGGAATAGCGGCTCTTTCAAGTCATCAACTGGTTGTAAGTGGAACTATGAATGATGGTGTCTATTGGTGCATTGTATCCACGGATGGATCCCAGACAACCCCTGTTAAAGTTTGTGCTTCAACATGGTATTCTTGTTTGGCAGTGAGTAACAGAAAGACATGTATTTATGTTTCGTATTACAGCCCAAGTGTGGTGTACGCGTACAGCTTAGACGGTACGTTAATATTCAAATATAAGCACCAGGAACTGGACGGTGCATCTGGACTAGCGGTGGACAGGGAGGGCAATCTATATGTTGTGGGTGAGTTTTCTCATACTGTCCATCAGGTGTCTCCAGACGGGACTACTCTACAAGTGTTCACTCAAATTCCGAAAAATCCATGCGCTATCTGCTTCACGTCCAGAGGTGACCAATTTCTCCTTACAAGCGTCAATGTAAGAAATGTGAATATATTTAAATTGAAATAGCGATAACGAAATATATATGGCAGAACACTGACACCTTCCTTGTGATGCAACCATGCAGAATTACATCTTTTTTAATGGCATGTGCTAGTGTTTCATAATGTGCATAATTATTTAAGCAAATACGTTATAATATATATGTGCAGACAATTTGTGTGCGGTGTTTTCAAAATACAAAATTGCACTGTATTAATTATATGTAGCCTGTCAATGTTGTTCATAAATTGGAAACATATACTCTGAGAGTCGACCGTCTTATATATATATATATATATATATATATATATATATATATATATATATATATATGACAATGATGCATTGTGAATAAACCTTTTGAACTAATTTAAGAATCATTAAAAATTTAAAATAGCTACACGTTTTAAGCTCAGCTCAACCTGAAAATGTGTTGAAGGCAGATACTAATTTTGAAAATGTGACAGAACTTCGAGTGGAACTTATTAGCCAATGTTCAGTTAGATACAGAATTTTGTTGTATATGTGGTGAGGAAGCTTTCTCTCATTTATTTGTCACAGGAGATACAGAAAACATGTTTATGTCTAAATTTCGCATATATTATAACCTGTTTTCAATAATATAATCCACAAAAATCATTTTTGTTTTGCCTTTGTATGTTTATTTGTTTGGTTTGGGGCTTTTCGGGGCTTTTTGTTTTGCCTTTATATGTTTATTTGTTTGGTTTGGGGCTTTTCGGGGCTTTTTGTTTTGCCTTTATATGTTTTTTTGTTTGGTTTGGGGCTTTTCGGGGATTTTTGTTTTGCCTTTATATGTTTATTTATTTGGTTTGGGGGCTTTTCGGGGATTTTTCTTTTCTTCTTCAGAGAATAGATGGAAATTTGTTAAATATAGTAATGCATGAAATTGAACTGGGAATGACAATGTAAACCTACTGATGTTTACTAATTATATATTTTGTTTTACTTTTCATGGCCATGAGCTATACATTCATACATTCATCAAAATTCTAAGCCCCAAGTGTTTAGATTAAGCGGAACGCCACCATTCTCAAAACCGTGTCCTCCTTTATAAACATTGCATCCACTCCTAGCCGGACCCGTGTGTGTGTGTGTCTGTGTGTGTGTGTGTGTGTGTGTGTGTGTGTGTAATGTGGATTTTTAACGTAGCTTTAATAATTTTTCAGTCATATCGCTACGATGGCTGCAGTGTGGCAGTTTATAGTGATATCTAGCACTGGGGCTGGCATCATGCCACAGACATATATCATGATGTCTCACCCAGTCACATTATCCTGACACCAGGCCGACCAGTCCTAACACTAAGCTCTAAATGCTGAGTTTTTGATATGACTTGGCCAGGGTTCGAACCCGCGAGGTATCCAAGGCGGACGCTCTAACCACTTGGTCACCTGAACGATCCCGGGACCCTTGTGACAACCCTTATTACGAAAACAGTAAAATAAAATGTTGCTTTGCCGTGTTTGACATTGTTCATTTTATTTGAAGGAGGATTTAAAGGCCTTAAAGATATATACATTATTCAATTATTTACCGTAATTACTATTCCTTTCACGACATTTAATATTGTTTTCAGAATGTAAATATTGAAGGAGACAAAGTGTCAGATACATTATGTTTTACATGCATGTAATGATCATTTGAAAATCATCATTTTCATCATCACCGTCATCAACATCGTTTAGTCGTGGTCTTAGTAGGAGTACTAGTAATATTCTCGTATTATTCTAATAACGATAAATCCCACAAAAACTTGCAAGATTTCACTCCAGTAGGCAAACTGTTAAACTAATCTGCAAGTCACTGAGAACTAGTTGGTAATAAATAATTAATATCGGCAACGTCTCAAACTTATAATTTATGCAGATTTTTTTTCTTCTGTATAAAGACGAATTATATATGTGGATGGAAGCTTTACAACGTATTAACAAATTTTATATCTACTGAAGGCATCTTTAACCAGATCCGTATTATTCTTATTATTATATCGATATAGTCAATACGTCACAGTATAAAGATAACAGTTGTTTGGCGTGTACGACAAATTTTGAGAAAGTACAGAAAATAAATCATCGGCTGAATCCGATTTATTAGACAGAAATAAAATATAATTTAATATACTTACTTTATGGATATTGTTAATGGTTCACATACATTGAGGATATTAATTAGGTAATACAAAGTCGAAAAAAAGATTAGATATTAGAGTTGATAGTGATAATAAACCAAAATTAAACGAAGAACCGGTAAATGCTATTGATCAGGCGTGTTATATTCACGATCTTGCGTATCGGAGTGGTGATTTACAACAAAGGCAGGATGTAAATTTAGTTCACGCGCTAAATTCTATTCCTAATAAATCTATCAAAGAAAGATTAGCTAGTTGGTTAAATAAAGGTTCAATGAAAGGTAAATTAATGTTCGGTGCTGGTAATTAATGATAATGGAGTCAATTTATTATTCTCCATAGGGATTTTGGCGAGGTAAAGCAGCAATTAGTAAACATGCAAAAGCTGCTCGTGTAAAAATTCCCGTGGCAGCATCGTGGTTATCTAAACAAGCTGTTTGGCAAATTTATCTTCCTCCGCCTAAGCGAATTAAGCATGCACATTTTGACGTTAGCGTACCAAATGAGGTTCATCAGGCTGATATTATGTTTCTTCCACATGATACCGTTGACGGTAAAACTTACAAATATGTGTTGACGGTTGTTGATATTGCTAGCAGATACAAAGAAGCAAAGCCGCTAGCAACTAAAACAGCTACTGAAGTTGCAACCGTATTTAACAGATTTTATCAACAAGGACCTTTAACTTGGTCAAATTTACTTCAAGTTGATCCCGGTAGAGAATTTCTCGGTGCTGTTTCGTCATTAATGAAACAAAATAATACTAATATACGGCGCGGTCACACTGGAATTCACCGAGATCAAGCAATTGTTGAGCGATTTAATAAAGCATTAGCTGAGCGATTATTTGGATATCAATATGCACGGGAATTTATCTCTGATAAGCGATCTCAAGAATGGGTAGAAAGATTCCCTGATGTGATTAACGCAATAAATAACGAAATAACACGAACAATAAAAATGAGACCAGCAATTGCAATTACAAAAACAATTATACCGATATTTAGACGTGATTTTTCAACTCGGCCGGTTTTAGGTAGCATCATCGCAAGATATTTATATAAACCTGGTGAGGATGACGGTGGTAGAAAAAGAGCAACTGATCCAGTTTGGAGCGTAACATCACATAAAAGATCTACCGTGACAAGGTCAACTGGAAGACCTACAATTTATGTTCTTGATTCGTTAGCTCCTCAACGTGGATTTACTCACGAAGAATTACAAATAATTCCCGCTGATACTCAGTTGCCACCTAAATCACTTAAATAACGCGTCTATTACATTCTAAACACGCCAATGTGACATTTTTCTCGTGTATGACCCAGATTATTATTTTTTCTGTCGACGGTAAAATTTCGAGGATCATTTTTTTGAAATTTCCATGATATTATACAATTACAAACCGCGCAGTGGTTATCTTGTTGTTTTTTCATAAGTATTGCATCATTAACGTCTAGGTCAAATTTGTAATTATTTTTTTATCATATGGTTTATAGCTGGATAACTTTTTCTTAATTACATCTTCGAATGTTTCGTCGTTAATTATCGTTGCGTCTAAAACAATTCGTCTCAACTGAGATAATTTTCTAACCCTAGATACGGCTAAATAAACTAAATTTGACCACTCTATGCGATCGTCAACAATCCAAACATGAGCATCTAAAATAGTTAATCCCTGCGATGAGTGAATTGTCATAGCATATCCTAATTTCCACGGAGATTTTTCTGCATTTAACGCCTCCTCGACGAGATTAATATCAACAGCGACAATATCATTTAATACCAAATTCTTTTTTCCCCTCCCCGGTATATCAACGTCAATATTTTGTCTTCGAGTATCTGCTGGTCGATAACATAACGGTACCGGTAATAATGGAAAGTTTTCACGTTGTAGTTTAAATAATTCTCGCTGTAGATTATCACGAACTATTTTTCTGCTAGCAACTATTAAATGATCTGGTCTCCATAAATTAAAAAAATTTTTCATCGATGTTTTACTAATTACTTTTCTCATGGCTTCACATTGAATTTTATTCGGTTGTAATCGAATTAATTTCTTAAACTCGGTAAATGATTCATCAAGAGATCTATAATCGGTACTAACTTCTTCATAATAATCAACAAAATTCTTTAGCCAGTTATTTGGTGATTCACCATCAATTGGATTTGGTTCTCCGTGATGGCCACACATTATTACGGCGGTATTTTTCAATGACAACCAATCTAGAAATAATTTTAATGTTTCTAACGGAACTGTACAAATTTCTTCGAAAATAATAACTTTATTAATATATTTTTCACCCATTCGCGAAGAAGTCCACGTACCGCCGTTGTATTTGAAATAACTGTGATAAGTACAAGAATTAACGCCACGTTGTTTCATTTCTTTTGCTAATCTGTGTCTTGGTGTTAACACAATTAAGTCAGAATTTTTAAATAATTCGATTACTCGAGTCGTTTTACCTGAACCCTCCGATCCATTTATGTAAACAAATTTATGTCGCGATATCGGATCATGTGAGCACGGTGACGAAGAAATTTCTGATATTGTTCCGTGATGATATTCCTCGTTGTCAACAACGTCGGCTGATCCACAATAACAAAGAATATCCTCATTTTTTATTCTCCAAGTGCCCCATGCACCATTGCCAACTAAATTTTCCAACATTGATGAGTATTTACCGTCGATGTAAAATGAATCAGTTGCTACTCTAACTGCGTAATTAGGAAATTTATTTATCATCGAAAGTAAATTAATGCTCACATATGCAAGCATCGATGATCTTAAATGACTATATTGCGGTGACTCTCCGTCAAGATAATTAACTACGGTACCTGATTTTGTTCTGTCGTTGAGATAAATACTTTCTCGGTTACAAAATATACCTTTTGACGCGGTATCAGCAATTATAAAATCTAATTCAGCGTCGTCCATAATTAACCTGGAATGATGTCGCTTATGATCATAGGCGCCACCTTGAGTAAATTTACCGATTATTTTTCTACCTAAATCTTTTGCAGTTTTTTCGTCAAGATCAGTTGGCAACCAAACAATTGTTTGTTTTTTATACGAAATAATTGGTTCACTAACTATCAACGACGTTAACATTGCTGAATCTAGTATATATCTCAACAACCCGTGTGAACCCAACGTTGATATGTAAAATGTTTACCAAACCAAATATAGCAGATTTTATGTAAATTTTCAGCAAATTCAAATGATTCAACACGAGCGAATCCGGTTAAGGGAAAATCCGGTAGTGGACCATTAATTGACACTCGAGTCATCTCACTACAAGGATATCCAAATTGAGCAAAATATTTAGCACACTCGCCATATCCCAAAAAACTTCCAGGATAACACGCAGCCATGTCAACAGATATCATATTATCATGATCATATTTTGTGTTCCATAATCCACCGTGACAATATTCGACACAACTTTCCTGAATATCTTTAAGAAATTCATTCCTAGTTGGTTTCCATAAGTTTTTTTCCCTAGCAGCGTGAGCAGCAACAGATGGAACAGTAAAACAATTAACTAATAATTGCTCAGAATTTGTTAAATATTTATCTGCTAATTCTTTCATTGAATCATGCAATAATTTATTTCTATAAACGTCACCGTTAGGTCGCACAAACTGATCATACTTATCCTCGCTGCGAAATAACCACACTGATACTGGATCTGATTTACTTATTTTGTGAATAAATTCAAACATCACATAATCTTTTGCCGTAGAAGATTCAGAATAGAATTTAACAACACAATCTCGTGGAAAAATTGTTACCGCAGATGACCACGCGTGTGAATTATGACCAAAAATTTCGATTGATGCTCCTCGAGATTTGTACGGGGACTCGTATAAAATTTCTCCTGATAACGTTTTTACCACTATTGGAAATTTTAATTTACTTGATAACGCGGCAACGTCATTTATTGATGCGCCATCAACAACTGATTTTGCCCAAGTATTTATTTTTGTTAACCGTAACGAGGTTAAACCGGATCCACGTTTTTTTTTTTAAATGTTCCATTACTCGTTCAGCTACACAATTTATAACCGAGGATACTTTCATCAAAGATAATTTTTTAACTTCTGGTTTATTATTTAACCGATAAATTCCATAAACAACTGCACTTACCGGATAAGTTCTAGCATAATACGGTTTATCTATGCCGGTTAATAATCCGCGCTGGCTACTCGCAGATAAAATAACATTTTTTTTCCTCCGATGATGGGATCACGTTTATCACGAATGACCCAAACTTCGTCGGACATTTGTGCGATAAATTTTATTCCAAATATAAATTGTTCATCTTTATGGTTAGTTCGAATATAATCAATTATTATTTTGGCTCGTTCGTCGGTCATGGTATTATCAACCGAATTAGTTTTCCAAGTTGACCAAGTATGAACTGCTCCGTCGTCGAAAAACTCTTTCTTTGCTTTATGAGCGTCAGATATATCATATTCAGCTTCGTCAAGGTCAAATAATTTCATATTATATTTTAAACAAATATCTAAATAATAATGAACAATTGCAAATGGCTACTTACTTGTTTCAATAAATCATGTAGAAATGAATTCTGTGGCGAACATATGCTAGCTATCCGTGCAGGTAGTTCGGGACCAATCAGATGTATAAAATGTAATATCGGTACACGAGGAAAAAGTAGATTGTGTTTACGCTGCGGGGGAAAACGTTATCGAGAACTAAAGAGACATTATGATAAAAAAAATATTACCAGCGATAACGCCATCAAATGCGAAGAAGATTATCTTAATAGATTTCAAACAAACCTTGATTTAAACAAATGATATTTAGTATATGGATTCTATATTCAAGAGATATCCAATCATTGATGGCTACGAAGCATCATGCGACGGGGTTGTCAGACACAGCAAAATAAAAAATATAGTTGGCAATATTGATAGTTTTGGTTATCTTAGATTTACTATCACAAATCCAAAGAAAAATTATCGATGTCACAGATTTATTGTCGAATGTTTTCATGGATTAATAAAAGATAATCTTGTGATTGACCGTATTGACGGAGATAAATTGAATAATAAATTATCTAATCTGAGGGTTATTACTCAAAGTGAAAATTTAAAATCGGGTAATGTTGGTGGAACCAGAGAATCTAAGGCAGTTAAATCAATAAATTTAGAAACCGGCGAGGAGATGATATTTACGTCAATGTATTCGGCTGGTAAATATTTTAGCATTCACCCAGCTTCAGTAGGACATGTTGCAAATAAAACAATTAACTCAACATTTTCGTATAGATTTTTTGAGTGGATCGAATTTTATTATGTTCCTTTGATTTTAGATTAATTTTATTTATTTCAGAAATAAATTATTTCTAACATTAAAAATATATATTGTTTTACTTAAATAAATTTACATTTATTAAGGATACAATATTTGTATAATGAACGAGGAAAATATCAACAATATAACTGACGCCGTCGAAGAATTAAAAACGAAAAAAATATTACTATCTGACGAGTTAGATACTGACAAAATTATCGCGGACTTTGATACACTTGCACAAAACAAACATGAGGGTAGATACGTTCTACCAGCTGAATATAAATTTATAAAGAAGATTCAGGCAGCGATGTATCAGTCGCTGGCATCTGTTAATGAATCACAGATTAAGGATTTTGTTGCGTTATCTGGCGCCGTCGAGAAAATCAGATCAGAATTATCTGACGAGTACGAATCAAGAAAAGTAATTAATACTCGCGCAAGACAATTAAGAAAAATGGTCAATGAAAATTAAAAAATGGTTACCTGAGATTTACAAAAATTAAAAGAAATGATATTTTTCCTGTTTTTTATCTATTTTTTTGTCCTTTTTTACGGTGGCAAGGATCTTCAAGATCAAGATCCTTAGGATCTCACTAATAAATTAATACTTAACGTTTCGCAGCGCATATCAAGTAAATTTCCTTCCTGATCGGTTAATCTGAAATTAATTCTCGATAATAATCGATTATGACACCGCAGATAAATCGGATTAATCGGTTCTTTTACAATCAAAGATCCTGGCGGGGTTGTTGGTGAAAACGAATAAAGAATAAATCCCTGTTGAGCCTGATTTGACACTGACGCGTCCGCGCTGTAACTATTTTCGACGACGTCACAGTGAAGATTAACTGCGACGACGTTCGTTATATTTACGAGATCTGGTGAAATATGTCGTCTAAGACCAGATGGATTATTATTATGCGTAAGTAGGTATGCTGGCGGTAATGTTTTTCTCCATGCGGCGTGTAATTGAGAAAATAACTCGTCAATAGCGTCACTGACGGATTTTTTTTAATTCGGGTATATTATAACTTGGAAATCTAAAATTTGGCAAAGACGCTTCGGTTTGCTCATACGCGGTTAAAAGTCTTTGTTTATTGATTGATTTTTCATTAATTATTGCTTGAATTATTTTCTCGTGCATATACATCATATCATATGTGATTTGATTCAACATTTCTACGTGTTTGATAATCTCGCTACATGAGCTTGATACATTAAAAATACACTCCTGAAAATAAATTCGTAGTTGCTGTAATAATTTCTTATGTTCTTGATTATATATTTCTGATATTTCATTAATTCTAGTTAGCTCAAATCTATTACGCAGATAAGTTATTTGTCCTTCTCTATGAATAAAAGTCCACATCATATCATCTTTTTTTTCTAAAAATAAAATCAGTACTTGCTGACGCCACCATGCCAGCCAATATAGGTTCGTATCTTTCTCTGAGCTCATGATAAGATTGATTGTTTGTGGTATAATCAGATTTTTTAGGTTCTGGTGGTGCTGGTGGTGCTAGTGGTGCAATTACAGGCCAGCCTAGAACAGTTCTGATCGTGGATTGATAAATATCAACGAAGTACGGTGATTTTATTTCGATAATTGAAGTTAATGTTGGTTCGTGTGCGGATATTGTTATTCCAGGTTCGCTATCTCCGGTTATATTTTTTATTCTAAGTAATAACTGATCATTGATTTCTTCGATTTGATAACTACCTGTTGGTAATCCAACGACGTTCCAATCTGGAGTATCCTGAGTACCATCGGTACTAGGTTTATTTTTATTAGCGAAAACAAACGAATTATTTGATAATAAACTACCAAATGATTTTGATCTGATATTGGGCCAACTGTAATAAACTTGCAATTGTGATAGCGCGATTTCGTCGACGGAAATTGCTATTGGAAAATGAATGCTAAATTCTGGCTTAGTCGAGCTCGTCGATATCATTGTTGTTTTTTGTGGTGTTGTGTTCGTCACAATCTGTTGCAGCTCCGACATTATTAATATTTGTAGCTTTAATATCGGCTTGATTATAAATTTTTATCATTGCTGAGAACTCAAAATAAGATATATTCCCGTCATTGAGACTTTCGGACAGCAACGAAGATAATTTTGAGTACGCGGTCGTTGCCCTGTGTAATTTAAGCACATATGAGGATAATTTTTCACTCGTACACGAGGATATTTTTTTGCAATAATATTAAGAACACCTGCGATTGTCGTAGTTGCACAGATACAAATTGTAACAGCAACTGGTGCCATCATTGTTACCGCGGATAATATTAGTCCGGTGCCAGCAACAGCTGCTGATACCGAATAAACAACTATGTCGATGATAACTAATCTACGTTGATATTTTTTTATCTTTGCCTGGTACGTATCTATGATGAGTTTTAACGAATCTTGCCATGTTCGTGCGAGATTATATCTGTAATCGGACGCGGTCATTATATCTTACTAAGTAAATAATTGAGGTGTTTCAGCCATAAATTCCATCAACCACCAAAAATCTGTTGGCGCTGCTACTGCTCTTTTGGGTGGTTCTAATGTAAAAATTTCTTCGACGTCTTTATTCATTAAAATATTTAAAAATCCAAGAAATCTCTCGCTGGTATGTCGCCATTTATATTCTTTAGCGATTATTCTGAATCTCACTGAGGAAAAAAACGGGTAACTGATACACACTGGTGACTGGTGCTGTGTATTTGAAACTATTATCTTCTGGTGTCCACTTTGCTGATCCTGACGCAGTTGTAAATGTTATATTACTAACTTGTTGTGGTGTTATTGTTGGTGGAAACTTAATAAAGCCAGTTTTACTGATAATTCCAGGAAGTACTTTTCCGGCACCTTCAAATAGATCGATGCTGGCCTTAATATTAGCGATTTTATTACCAATATCAGTAATATCCGAATTATATCTGATATTATCAACTTTGAATCAGTAGAATATCTTACCCTCATAATGATATCGTTTATTTCTTTGACGATATATTCACTTAAATCTTGTCTTTGTTTTTTGATAGCTTCATCAATTTTTTTTTTATATCCTCGCCAGTTTTTCTAACAGTTTCTTGTAAACCAGTAAAATCACCTACGTGGGCGTTATATTCGGTTCGTTTAATTATATCATCTAATTTGACATTACTTGTTTTTCATTTTCATGTTGATCCTGAAAAATAACAACTTCGTCGGGATCTATTCCTGATATCGCTAATAAATTATAAAGGTCATCTTTTGTTGCATATTTAGATAAATCAACATAAACTGGTCCTTTTTTTTACTCTTGATAAAGATCTTCCATAAATATCAACCATTATTTAATCGCGATTGATTTAATTTATCAGATGTGTAATCAAGTGCAACTTTATGGTATGGTTTAATTGATCTTGATATCGCATCAAGAATATTAATTGTTTCAATACCACATATTGGTGGATCAGTTAATGTTTGTGTTGGTAACGTTGAACACCAAATTGGAACTTTTAATTGTTTCGCATAATTAAGAAATTCTTTCGGTGGCGCTAACCCATATGAATCAAAATAAATAATTTCACGCGGATTTATCGCGTAAGCAACCCAATGTGTTCCTGGACCAATACTGTTATCGAGATTTATAATTCCGGTTTCGTTATGGTTTGGTCTGGCCGGTAATTGATCTCGCATAAATACGCCTCTGAAAAATTGTATTTTTTTATTTTTAACCTCGTTAGATAAATCAAAATTTGACATCGGTGTTACAGATACGTCCCTGGTAACCTTAGACCGCGACCGTGTCGTAGATATGTTCCTGGTAACCTCAGACCGCGACCTTTTTTTTACCATATCTTCCTCCAGTTATTTTTTCTGCTAATTTGCTACCTGCGTATCCGGCCGCACCTAATACGGCACCCTTTGCTATTAACGGAGCCGCCATAGCTGCTTTTGCAATTAATGCTGATATTATCCCAGCTAAAAGTGGAAAAAATCCACCAACTTTAACCATATCTCTGATGGCGCTCGCGGAAAGATTTACGTAGACGCTTGTATTCGCTGATTTAGCTTTGGTAAAATGTTTATGCTGAGTTTTAGTTAACGCTAATTTATTTGGTCCATCTTGAATTTGAGCATTTTTTAACGTTAATTTTACTCCGCAGGTTTTTGTTGTATTTGATTGGAGTTATTTTTATCTGACCTGGAGTCAGAATCCCACTAACATGATCGTATGGCATTTTATCATTAACGCGATTGATTTAAATTTAGATTACATTTCTTCTACAGGTGCGTCAATGACTCTCATTCGCCCGCTAATACCTTCAAGAATCATAGTTCTATCACTAAGTATTACCGCGATTGCCCTGTGATCAACTCCACCTGTAGTAATTCTGGCTTTAAAATGTATATCAGCGACAGATTGTTTTACCAAATCAAGATGTTCTAGTGAAAAATAATAAACCGGATAATAATTCATAAAATTTAATTGTGATATTTGTAATCCTGTGTCAATATTTTGATCTCGACCCATAAAACTTAACTGGCGATAATATGCACGAGCTACCGAATGATCAGCAAAATCTATCGATATTTCCTCAGATGGTTCTTGTTGTCCGTTTATTCGTAACGATACCTCGGTAGCAGCAACTTTATCAAATATCATGTGACTATGCATCTGATCATATCGATTAGTATTTTGAAAAGCAATAAAGATATGTATAGGTGCAGAAACACCTTGTTGAGATGCAATACGCCAAGTAAAATTACCATTAATATTAGTAGTGGTAGAGTCAGTAGTTGTTGTTAACCACGACATTACTGATTTACCACCTTGGTCCATAAAAGAAAGTAATTTACCTTCTTCAGCTATTGATGGGGTTATTGCTGGCATCCACAGGGTAAGTTTAGTTAATACCACCTTGCCAGCATCACCAGCACCAGCAACAGCTACTCGCCAGATGGCATCATTGCTGTTACCCTTTCGATAAAAAACAATTGTGTGTTTGGCTCCAAAAATTACTTTTCTAAAATTTCTACAAAATCCAAATATGTGAGATAATGGAATCGCACATGAAAAACCTTTGCGATCAGCTGTTAACATACTTCTGCGTGTAGCAAATCCTAAATTAAAATTCGTACTAATACTTTTTATAATATCAAAAGGAGCACCTGGTCTATCTTCATGTTCATGATCAGCTGGTTGTGCATCAGATGCAGTAGCTTGTGGTGTTCGTAATTTAGTATACTGCATATGTTCAGGGGAATTAGAATTATCCTTGGCAAACATCATACTTGGACCAGCTGATCTGGTAAAATCATCTGAGTACCTAGCTAGGCCTATAATTGTTGTAGCAAGATCAACATCATTAGTAATTGATTCAATTTCTCTTCCATCAATCATATATGTGGCGCTCTTAAATAACGCCATAATACCGTTATTGACAAATCCTATTTTGAAATGTTCTGGATAAGCGGTATCATCAAGTTTTATAATTTCACCTACAACCTCGATAAATGCCTCAGATGGTAAAAAATATCTGGTTGTATCATGAACTTGAACTTCAACTCGATTTTCACTATTTGGTGTTACTGCGTCATACGAAAAATACTGGTAATCAGGTACTGACGTATCTTTGCTTATAGGTTCATCCATGTCAAATGCCTCATTAGATGTCCGCGCAAACATTTTATTATAAAGATTATCTTCTAAAATGAAGACCGTTTCCCGATATCGCGCTAGTATTTATCATTTGATCAACTTTTTGATTTATTAATTTATTTGTTTCTTGATTGACTAATTTATTAACTTCTTGATTTACTATTTTATTTGTTTCTTGATTGACTAATTCTGCTAGTTTTTGATTTGCCGCGCCATTTATTATCTTACTAACGTCGCTAGGCATCACAGCGGTGCTAGGTAATTCAACCGGTTGTTTTTTTTCTGCCCATTAAATTTGATATTCTGTCCTTGACGGCGCTAAAAGCTTTACCGGCAATATTACTAGCAGCAGCAGCAGCTTTATCACGAACAAAACCCATAGCTTTTAATGATAATTGTTTAGCAACAGATCCAGCTTTAGGAGCTATTCTTGTGATAAATCCTTTAACAGCGTCACCAAGTCCGTTCCCGTAAGTATATCTGTACATAGGCAACCGAGCATTTACTACTCGAACTTGTACAGGTCTACGATGATGTTTGTGAACGATCATTTTATTTAATTAATTATTTGTTTAAAGGCACAATAGTGCAGCTGAGGGTGAATTTTCTTGCAAAAATGTTGGGACATTTATGTATATCAACTGATTAAATACTATTTAAAAGGCATTTCTTGGGTAATATCAAGTATGTAAGGGTTCTCGTTATGAAATACGAGCTCTCTGAAATCTTCGTACGTAGAGTAACGAATCTATCGTCTCCATGTTGAAATCCCGCTCCGCAGTGATCGGCAGATCCCGAATGAATAACACACATAATTCCGGTGACCGAAATTTGCATAATTATAGGCCAAATTGTAAACACTGAAGATGATGACGTAAAACACAACCACGCTACGAGACCGCCCAAAATGTCAACAACGGTGAGCACGATCTTCTTCTGATCTCGTTCTTTTCTTCTTATCCTTTTCCTTTCTAATTTTAATTTTGAGAGGAAACAATGAAATGTATGTAGAACTACTTTTATAGTTATATTTCAAAGTTTTTGTGGTACGAGAATAATTTAAATCAACGTGCTCTGTACAGTATTGCAAAAACCCACAGGTACTCACTCTGTTTCTTGCCCAGTAGAATTCGTACTCCCTCACGTCCCCACCACTCAATTTTATAAATGAAAAGCGTCACGGATATTTAAAAATGCTCAGAATTGAGTAATTTCATTAATTAATTTATAAATTCTAACCAGATTGTCACCAGTGCCAGTGGACCCATAACACCCATCTTTCTGAAGTTTCAACTAATTGCTGTAGTCGTCGATAAATTCATGATGAGATTTTTATAAACGTGAACATCCACGATACCACCACGAAATAATCGTTGACAAATATTAGTTGCCTCGTTAATTATTTCTGGTGAGTTGTTTCCAGCTCGCTTCCCCCAATAAGAACTTCTAGCCGAGATACGTCATTAACAACACTGTCAGGGCAAACAGAATTATAACCGCTACCGGTAGCAACTTGTTGTTGTTCTCTCATTTGATATATACGTTTTCTGAAATTTATATATTCTGGGTTAGTAAGATCAACTTGGGTATTTTTATGAGCAAAATATAACGCAGGAATCCAATCAGATTCGTTAAAAATAAACCAATATTTTTTTACTAGATGTTCTTTTCTATCTTCGTAATTTATAGCAACACGTTCTAATTCATCTTTATTTCTAATTCTTTTGAGAGTATTTTTCATGAAAAAAATCAGAAGTCGTTAAACCTTGTAATGTTGATTGATCTTGCGGCATATCAAAAGATTTTTCTTCTGGTGCATCTTGAAATTCTTCTTCTTGAAATTCTTCTTGAGGTTGTTGTTTTAGTTTATTTACTTCTTCAATAAATTTTTTATAATCTGGATCATTTAGATTAACCCTACTACTTTTGTGAGTAAAACACAAGTAAGTTGGCCATATATCTTTTGTGACCCTATCGACATGTCTTGCTAGTAGATATTTTTTTCGCTGGTCATAATCATATGCAGCAATCTCAGCTGTTCTACGTCGATCTTTTAGAGATGTAAGGGAATTTTTATTAAACATGACCGCAGGTATATCTTCTTCTATCGGTATTTCTTGTTTTTGTTGAATTTGTACAGGTAAAGGTTGTGGTAGAGGTTCTGTAGAAGATTCTTTCATTTCTTGTTCTAATTTATCTACTTCAGAAAGATAATCAATAAAATCAGGATCATCATTTTTAACTCGATCAACATTATGATACACATAATATATCCACTTTAACCAAGTATTACTACTTACAGATTGTTTGGCATATTCAGATTTTAAAACAGTCTTTCGTGGTTTATATGATTTTATAGCAACATAAGCTAGTTCCCTATTATTTTTAGCATTTTGTATAGTAATAATACTCTTATCAGTAAATTTTTCACTTGCGCGAACTCCACCAACGGCTTGTTCTGTATCATCATCATCATCATCTATGTCTTCTTCAAATTCTTCGGCTTCAGCTTGAGATTTATATCCAGCCTTAGGTTTAAACTTAATTTTAAATTTAGTTTTAGATTTAAGTTTAGTTTTAGGTTGATCTATAGGTGCAGGTGCAGGCTGAGGTCGAGTTTGTTCTTCAGTTTGTTTTAACACCGGAAGGACACCGCGTTTTCTCACATCAGGATCTTTAACATCTCCAAGTAAAACTTTTTCGGTGGTTTCAGTGACTGGTTTAAATAATTCGGTTGATAACTCAGCAAATCCCTGTTTTTTGCATCATCATATGCACGTATTTTTCTTTTAACATAATTTCTCACAGGAAGATATTTTTTTATTGCTTCTAATCGTTCTCGTGCTAATCTAGCAGAATGTGGTTCTCCGACACTCATGAGTATTTATATACAAATAATTTCAATTTATAATAATAAAAAAATTACGAGTTGGTCTTGACCAAATATTTTAAAATTTTATTTACTAGGAGCAGCAGTGAGGACCGAGTACCTATGTGATGTCTTATAGGTCTGCTCGATCAAAAATAACACCTCCTAGCAGCCTTTAATTTTGAAAATAAAGGTTTCTAAAAATAATTATTTTGTAGGAGCTTTCAAATGTGGAAATTAACCTGGTCTGTTCGGCCCCACTACTGCTCACACACACACACACCACCCCCAGTCTTAATATAGGCGACAGCGATCTAATCTTACATAACTACGAATATGAAACATACGGCTCCTGGGGTAGTGTTAGTGCAGCGAAGCCATAAGGCAATATATTCCCGTACCCCGTCTCCCCGAAATCCATATGGAAGATTAGGTGGCTGTCGCGACGTCGCCATTATTTTCACTTTTGCTACCATTCATACTTTTAATAGTGCGGCTAGTCAGCAGTAAGACTCGTTAATTTTAATAGTGAGGCTAGTCCGCAGTAAAACTCGTTACTTTTAATAGTGCGGCTAGTCCGCAGTAAGACTCGTTACTTTTAATAGTGCGGCTAGTCCGCAGTAAGACTCGTTACTTTTAATAGTGCGGCTAGTCAGCAGTAAGACTCGTTCCGCTTGTTGGGGTTTGGAAAAGTAAAACATTGTACTGTCACCAGTATCTTATTGAACGAAAAAATACAAGAAAATTCAGATATTCAAACAACAAATCTGATTATAAATTGCACTGAAAACTGAATATATTGATAAATTGATAAAATTAAAGTTCATTATAAATTTGATATAGTTCACATAAAGTTTATCTTCCACAATAGTGTTGCTTCCGCTAGCAAGTGAAGCATCAAACATTTTCCTTTATTCTTGGTTCTTACTGCTAAACGCTTTGGCATATGGGCTGTGACAATCGCTAGGATAGATGGAGTTGTAATATATCGGCTGAAAGCTTTCTTTGGTTTTAGCAGGATGACCTTATAAAACGAGGCCACCAGCTGCATAATTCGCAGCGCATTTACCTGCACGTTCCCAAATCTTGTAAAATAAAGTCATCTAATTTGTCATTTGTTTCAGTATATTTGACTTTCTCTTTCATTGAAGGATTAATTTCCTCAATAGCTTTCGCAAAATTCCGAGCGGTCTGCTGTAGTTCAAACACAATGGAGTCTGTTTCATCTCGCAGTGTGAATTGTAATTAGTAGTTTCGGACTTATTTGGAATCCTAACTTGTGATGGAGCAAGAGTACTGGCATTTGCTACATTATCAAGGACAGAAGATTTCCTAATGGATTTGAATTCCTTACGAAATTGAACGAAATTCCAATAATATCTGATCTAATGTTTGTATTCAAACCCATCGCAAATTCTTGAACAAGCTTACTGGAGCAATTTCAATGTCATCGATATATTTATTGATGGCTCTGAAACTTTTCTGGAAGAATTTAGGATTACCCGGATTAATGCCTTTAGTCACAAAACAAAATATCTGACTTAACTAACTCGAGATAGGGATACATTATATTTTGTAAATCATCACGCTCATTTGTTTGGAAGCACCAGGGCTTCTTGTTACTGCTAATGAGATATAGAATGTTACCAAGGAGAACAGAAGGATTATGGATGATCTTTGTGTCGACAATGGACAACTCGTGAGCTCTGAAAACTAAATTTGATTGACAAATATCAAATGGAAAGTCTTGGCTTACAGTGGGGACGTAAATACGCATTTATTTGATAGGCGTCAATAACCCAAACCAATACGTCTTGTTACTACATGCAGCACCCTGTAGATAAATTGTTTATCTGGGGATTTTACATCCCATTACCAAATACAATTCAACCACGTCCACGATTTATTTTAAACATTTGTCATGTTGTTTCAGCACTTAGTTCTTTTGCATTCATGGAAGGTTTCTTAATATCCAAGTACGCATATGCGAGGTAAAAATAGGTTGCTTAAAGTTATTGAACACAAGTTATTTTGCTGTCATGTCACTGCATCTATACTAACAACCAAAGGTTATCCTCTCAAAGTTTTGAAAGACCGTTTATATCATCAACATCATCATGGCTGCTTAAGATAATGCTCATAAGACTTATGTTATCTATAACAATGATGTTATCTATAACACTAATGTTATCTTTTGTTTTGTATTTGATCCTCAAATCCCTGAGACTGGTCACATTTGACCCTATTACCTTAAGACGATAAAGTAGTTGAAAGCTGCGAGTCTTCGACATCTGGACGCTTAGCACTGATTATCGATTCTGGACTTTTAAAGCCTTTGGCAGACTCTTACCCTTTGAAATCCTATTTTGTATCATCTATATCCTTAAGGGATTATGCGACATTAGAATTAGGCCTGATATTAAATATATCATTGCTCTTTCTCTTCCTAAACTGACGCTCTCGGAACATTTTAGTTGTACCCTTACCGCTGTTTGCATCATTCTGTTCATATTGTGGTTCCATAATCTTGGCAATTTCTTCACTCTTGTTAGGCATACAATTCGGACTAACGGCGTCATTATTGTACATAGGCACATTTATTGCTGATTGTTTGAAGCCATAAACAATATTTACACAGAGAAAACATGCAATCGGATATTTTAAATGTTTCTTATCTTTGGTCATTAATTTTCTAAATTAGCTTTGTTAGATGTGGATGTGTTTGAAACATAATATCAGGGAGCATACAGTTTAAATTAGAATTTGATTATTTGATTCTGAATAAAAAGTAAAGGTAATGTAATCCTGCTTGTCTGAATGCGAATGCATAAGCAATATTACGCAATGCATCCTGCGTCAACAAAGACTTGAAATTATGTACGCGTTTGCTTTTTTATAAATGTTGGTTCATGCCTTCGCGATGGATGAGGATTACATTTCAAGTAGGTATCACAATGAAACAGTCTTCGAACTCTGTTTCGAACTAAATAAGTTCATCATCATAGGAAGAAACAAGTTATATCCGCAGAACAAGCACTAAGCACAAAAGTCAAAAAGAGTCCTTGACTAATACGTGTTTAAATAAAGAAACAAAGGAAATATAATGGAAGACAAAATTAATAAACGGTCTCAAACGAGTAAACAGCTGTATATGCATTACAGCCCAGGAAAGCTGAATAACAAAAATCAAAATAGGATATTTCTTGCCTATCATGCAGAATGGCAAACTGGTTTGGCCTAATTCCATGTGTTGAGAAAAGAACACAAACTCAAAGCCATCTACAAAATGTACAGTACAAAATTGTACTCCCCGCAAAGTCATACGCGGAGGTACTCAGGACGTATGTCACGAGCATGGTGTAATGGAATAATAATAATAATAATAATAATACATGCAAACAGTTACAGAAGATTAACTTGGATAAATGTTATCGCAAAAATTGCGTTCATATGATAAACTGATGCCTTGTTGTTGTTATGATAAGACTGTATAAGGAATGATAGACGACTTTTTCATTTAGACCAACCTCCCGATGAGTTTTGATTGTAGTATCTCATTATCGTTCCTTACGTGTGCGTTCAGTATCGGTCCAGCATGGGTTTTATTCATTCGGGAGCATCTCGGGTGACTTGAATGGCTGCCCATTTGAGTTGTAGCGGTTGACGAGTTTCGCGTTGATTTTGTTGCTAATGTGGCTCGTGAGGTTATTCGTTCGTTTCCCGAAACTGACCGTTTAGCCAACATATTGAGTGGAATATACCTTGCAAGCAGGAAGATAGTGATAATTCCTGGTTCGACAGTCTAGCTTCTAATTGATAGTGAAGCTTACTCCTGTCGTCGAACTTCTGAATGATTTGGTCGCTGGTGTATGATGCGAATTGTGCATTATTTGTCCTTCCAACAATATGTAACTTGAGTCTGTGGTTTTGATAAAAGTTAACTTGGTACGTACCAGATGATCCTTTAAATGTTTAGGTCTGCTATATGCATCCATAATAACTTCTTGAAATATGCCCTACAGAAGTCCGGAGGATTCAACATGGTGCCAATGATTTCGAATGACCTGTTGTAAATTTGGGTCGTCGGGGTGGAAAGTAACCACGAAGATGAAGTGTTCCTTGGCTTTCTTGATTTTGTATTTCAGGAGGGATTCTCAATTGAGTAGTGTAGTTTTGTTAATAACCTTGTAACTACTGTTGTAACCTCGACTTCTAAGTGGCCCTTGGGGTTTTTGAATCTCTTTTCAAAGAAAGCCGGATTAGATATCACACACACACACACGCACGCACGCACGCACGCACGCACACACACACACACATATACATACATACATACATACATACATACATACATACATAGACACAAATACATACATACATACATACACACACAGACAGACAGACAGACAGACATACATACATACATACACACACATACATACATACATACATACATACATACATACATACATACATACATACATGCATACATACATACATACATACATACATACATACATACATAGACACACATACATACATACATACATACACACATACATACATACATACATACATACATACATACATACATACATACATACATACATATATACATACATCAGATGAATATAACAATTACAAATACAGCAAGTGGAGGTATTTACATGTTCAAAATAGTTTATTTTTTGTCCCTGCTAAAGAATATAAACAATCAAGATGACACATTATTTAATCGAGATTTACTTTTCAACAAATAAAACGTTTTCATCACGTGGATCAAAATACAGAAACATGGGTAACTACTGCATACTATGTAAATACTGGACAAGAGCAACTAACATGATAGCCTGATAAAATCAATGTATAGAATAAGTCTGTCTTTGTATTTCAGTCTTTCATTCCTTCTTGATTACTTGCCAGTAATACAGTATCACTTGTATAAAGTAGAAGACATAATTCCAACATCTTTCCCGTATAATACCGCATTGCCTTTAAAGTAATCATTCAGTGCCCACTTCAACTTACAGAAAATATTTCTAAATATAACTTGTCTAAGCAATGAAAATAATCCTAATGACTTAGATATCGCATATGCTCTCAATCAGTCCAAGCAATTCCCATCACCATGCTCTCCAACTTTTACATACGGTGTCACCACAACCACTATACAGTAAAACTAAAACTTCATGCACGTGATTCCGAATTGCAGATGGACTGCAGGTACCGTCAAACTAAGACACTTTTTAATTCTCGTTTCACAAATCAATTATGTAATATTCCAAAAAAGTACGGGGTACTCTTTCGACATCAAGGGTTTCACTAAAGCCTCATACTTCAGAGGCATGAGATGAAATGGGCACAGTGTTGGTGTACAACTTGTAAATAAAATATTTACAATTTTTCAATGTAACATTCTTTTTCTCCAGAGCAAGCATTGCCTGATATTCTGATATTGTCCTTTTTACATTTATTCCAAACTGCCCTTGATGAGAAAACAGCCCATAGTACTTCTAAAAGGAACTGATTCCGCACATTTCTTGTCCCACAATGCAATTTTTCATAACCCTTTTAAATTCCTTGCTGTACACGATTACCTCCGTTTTATCAAGATTTTGTACAAGTCTATGTAATAAGCATTGCATTCTAATTGGCGATATGCCAGTAATACAGGATCACTTGTATGAAGTAGAAGACATAATTTCAACATATTTTCTGTATCAATACCACATTGCCCTTAAAGTAATAAATTTAGTGGTGACAACATGCATCCCTGTTTAACACCGTCTGAAATCTGAAAAGCATCACTTAATCGACAGTGTTAAGAATACACACAATCCTTTTATACATGCACTATAAGTCTCTCCTATCGATTCTATCAAATCTCCTCAATGTCTGTAAATTCACAATTCAATCAACCCATTTTCTTCCTGAAATATTTCAAAACAAGTGTGTTAAAGCATATATCTATAATACTGCAACCTCCTTTGATTTTCCGAGTATTCATCGACTAGTATCTAATTTTATTTTGCCCATTGTTAATTTTTTTATTCCTACATTTAGTAAAATTTTACTTATCATTGGTAACACACCCATTCCTCTGTAATTATTTTGTCATTCTGGTTACGTTTCCCAGTAATCGGAACTATGCGACAGTCTTCATGAAAACTATGAGGCCTTACACAGTGGATTCTATAAATATGTAAGTAATGATACAACGCAGTTTTCGCAGGCTTTTGAAACTTCAGAACTAATGCTATCGCATCCCGGTGCTTTTCCTGATTTTATATCATTTATTGTTTTTCTTGTATCGTTTTATATAAAATGTGTATCAAGATCATCACATATTGTATAGTATTCAACGAATGTAGTGTATCAAATGTGTGAATGCTCGGAGTATTAAACAGGCCCCGAAAATGCTCAAACAACCTTTGATAGGAACTGCTTTGTTAGCCATGATTGATTGATTCCAAATTGTTACAATAATTTTTATTTTAAATAGCAAATCCCTATCCTATTTTGTAATGTGGTTTCATATTGAAATATCGTTTCTGCAGTTAACGTATACTGTCACTTTTTTCAGCCATGATAAATCAATAGGACATACTGAAGGATTTTTGTTGTTGTTGTTGTTCTCGGGTTTAACGCCATTTTTCAGCACAAGATAGGCTATACATGGCGGCCAGTATAACTGGTGGAGGAAGAACCCCGGAAAACCCAGGAAAGAACCACCGACCCACGAGAAGCTACTGGCATGCTTTCCCACGTACCCACGTTAGCCGAGCCTTGGACTCGAACCCACGCAGACAGAGGTGAGATGGCAGTGATCCGGAACGGTGAGCGCTTTAGACCACTCGGCCACTCGGGGCCCCACATACTGAAGGATAGAACTGCACCAATCGCTTCGCTGAGAGTGCATACGTCTTTTAGCACACTGCTTAATAATAATTGTCAGTCGAAGTTTTTATCAACAGGGAATTTCGGCTGCGAACAAAACGTAAACAGACAAAAATCACCCAGTAAAAAGCATTACGAGTTAAAGCTTAAACAGTCTAGGAATTGCATGCATGATGTGCAACTTAGTATTGCCGCATAGTGAATTCCTTAGTGAAGGCCTGCTCTATATCTTGATTTGACCCCTGTGTATCTTGGCAAGTCCATGTTGGTTGGTTGATATAAATATTCCGTGCAATCAGATCTGCGTTTATCTGTACGTCCAAAGGTGCAATCTAAGGAAACACCTAACATGCAAACCCTCCTGATACGGTGGTGTGGTTTTTATCTGACTCTTCTAATATAATTAATTTTACCTTACAAGGTACGAACAACAAAGATGCCCCGGCACTATATGAATTTTGTCATTCTTGCATAATTGATATTACAACGGAATGAAAACGCACATTTTTTCTAATAGTTTTGTTTTCTTACTTTTAGGATCGTTTTTAAAACAAAATTGGACTGGGAGGGCGGTATTGTTTCATACGAAGAAAAAAAAACGAAAAAATAAAAGCTTGTAAGTAGATAAGAGCATGCGAAAAATAAATGTAACATCAATAAATGATAAAAAAAATTGGTTGTATTAACAAGATTTTTCCATGCAAAGCAAAAAGGCCATTCTGCAATTGTTTAAAAACTTATTTTCGCATTTTGATAAGATTAATGACGTAAGGAAGCGTGCGAGTTTATTACAAGCTTTACGAACGGTCGTAGCGTAGAGGATACTTTGTATACGTGGTTCGAGTTTAATACTAACTGCACTTTATGCGTAGTATGAGATGAACTTCAAGACTTTACTAATCCTGTAAAAGATGAGGTTAAATTATTATAAATACACATACTATTGAAAATTAGAATGAATTTTAGGTGATAAATAATAGAACTATACTGAAATCATTTTTTGAATACAAATATTGTCAAAGTACAGACTAAGCGCGCATGAATACATAATTACTTCCATTTTAGTTTTATGAAGTATTAACTCATATCTTTTGGCGTTACATAATGCTATTTTAGCCAACCTAATTCTTATTACAAAGGATGGCCTGGTTACAAGTATGCAATTATATTAAAAGAAAAACTCAGATAATTGTTCTGACACTTCAGGTTTAAACGGTTCCGACATTCTTTGGCACACGTTTGAACTTGACGGCAAAATGTAGCGCATCCGATTCCCACAACAGTATGAATGTGAGGGACTACAAGAAACTAGTACGACTATCAAGGCTTGATCAGAGCCAACAGCCTTAAAAAATCTGCATATACGTACATGTAAGCTTGTATAATATACGTACATGTAAGATTGTATAATATACGTACACGTAAGCTTGCATAAACCTATATGTGTCTGTGGGTTTTGACGTACCATGATGGTCCTGATAATCATTTGCTAGATATTGTTATATAGATATTTTAAATTAATTGTACATCCGGGTATCCTACACAATCAGTAATTGACTCCTAGAAGAATAAGGGTCACTAGCGTAGATACGATTACTAAAATTGTAAATAAATATAGAAAACATTTGTCCATTATGAGTGCCACCTCCTTCCAGGAATATTCCGGAATTACGCTCACATTAACACTGGTGGTATCAATCGACGCTTTTCTCTCCTTCCCAGAGCCCACGTGCTCATTATTTCTGGCCGGCACTTTCTTATCATGGTTTCTGGAAGATATTAATTTTTCATCATCCTTCGGACTTACCCTAGTTTTGTCGCTGCAGCACGTGATTCCCTTCCAACACGAGAATCTCACCATCACGTGATGTGTAAAGCGGTTGAGCCAAACGGGAACCTCGTCGCCCTCGATGTTGAAATAAAAATCCAGCACGACAATCGTTAAGATCACTGTGGCTGCGCTTAGGCAAAATATGATAGTCAGATATGTTGCTGAAAGTATATAGCATTATTATTATTATTATTATTATTATTGATTTTAAATACGCAACGTTATTTGGTAATTTGTTTTCGAGTCTGAACAATACACACACACACACACACACACACATACATACATATATATATATATATATATATATATATATATATATATATATACATATACATATACATATATATACATATACATATATATATATATACATACATACATACATATATATATATATATATATATATATATATATATATATATATATATATATATATATATATATATATATATATATATATATATATATATATAGTGGGTATGTGAGAAAGCTCGTCAGTAGCTTCTCGTGGGTCGGTGGTTTATCCCGGGGTTTTCCCGCACGCACACATATACACATACATACATACATACATACATACATACATACATACATACATACATACATACATACATATGCATGTTTGCGACAAGAAGTGCAGGAAGAGGTAAGAAAAGGTAATCGGTTATTACATTTGTTCTTTCCCCGAACCCTTATCCACGAAGCACCTCGTTATAATACGATTTTTCATATAGCAACGGTATGATTTTAGATACTCGCTGAATTCTACTTTTCTGTGGTATGTTCCCCGGTATAAAGCAGCCTCACGTATTACATGGCATATTTTTATGACTCCTCTGATAATCGTTATAGTGAGGGACCATGTATTTGTTTCCTCGAAAAACCCAAGGAAGATACGATGTACAACTTAAAAGTCGGGGATATATGAGTACTATAAAATATCAGATGATATGATATACTAACAAAGAACAGAAGCCGATATTGAAGTCTGTGGAATGTTTGCAGAGATCAGTGTCAAGTATACGGCATAGGCCAGCAGAACTGTAAGCGACATGCCAATTCGTTCCCCAGACTCCGGAGGAAGTTTGAAAACAAACACAATCAGTCCGGCCATGACAGTCACCGGCAAAATGGTGTTGAGGATGTGGAAAAGAGGTCGCCGTCTCAAGGTCAGGATAAATTTTAGTCGAGAAAAGCTCTGGGATTCTCTTGTGGTGGATGTTTCTTCACCAGACACAGACAGTAACTGCCATTCTCCTGAATGAGAATAAAATTTATCAAAATTGTATTCATTATGGAAAAGAGGATAATGTCTACTGTAAGCGGAACATACGTTGATGATAACACTGGAGCATAAATTTTGAAGTGGTAGCCACTGAACGTTTAACGTTGCAGAAATTGATGTTCTGCGAGAAAATTATGATACGAAATCACTGTTTCCCAAAGCTGGCGGTACGTGCCCTGTGGGCGGTGGGATTACGTGGGGGGGGGCGCTTTGTAAATGCTGAATAATGCTTTTTATGAAAAAAGGCAGGGGCGCTAAGGATATCCAAGGGGAGGTGGCCCGAAAAAGTTTGGGAATCACTGTACTAAATAAAGAAATAATGCTAAAATTGCTTCATTTTTTAATCTTGTTTTATAAGATCCTTATGACGTGTGGAAATCAATCTAATTACCATATTACAAGTAAAACATTTTTCATTCCTGGCTATGTAGTCGTACTATTGAAAGCGAAAGCAACAAATTCATTTGTGTTGAGCCGAATGTTACAGTTAGTCATCAAAAGAGACTGAGATTCGTGCGCATGTGCTTTTTATATTTTGTTTTCTTCCAAGTTCGATTGATTTTGAAAGAACCTCACTAATTTGCAAACGATTTGGAATATGTTAAGGGTTCACAAGAGTGGAAACTAAGTCTAGCTTTTAAGCTATTAATGACATGAAGGAAAATGTGGTGCAGATGAAGAATGTTGACGTATAAATAAATGTATTATCGCACAATCGGAGCTTCCTTGTAATATTTCACGTGAAGTTGGGACATCTCGGAAGGAGGTAAATTACTTCTGTGTCAAGTGAACAGTCATGACCTTTATTAACCCCTATAATTTTGTTTATATTATAACATTGTTTTACCACTTTCAAACAATGAGATAGAATATGAAGAAATAAAATCTTGTCTCGTTTTCAATTTTCGGATTCTTGTGATTTACTTATTATTAGTTCTTTACAGAGCATGCACGACCCCCATCCCCACCCCAAAATAAACCACCAAAAAAACCCAAAACAAAACAAAACAACAACAACATCGAAACCTCAGACATAATGGAAAAGGCTTTTTTTGCCACTAAATGCCATACCTCAAATTACAATATTTTTTCAAACTTTAACTGACAGTGTCTCATTAGACGTTTAGAAAATTGTTGCATTACCACCAGGGCACGTTTCCAGTATTCCCTGATGGCGTCTTCTTTGTTTAAAGTTTCAACTATGGAGCGGCAAACCAGGTGACCAGAATACCACAAGAACGACGGAAGAAACACAATTCTTCTGGAATTATCACCTGTAGCATAATGATTTGTGCTCTGCATGTACCTTTTTTATATTAAGTTACCAAACGTAAGTATAAGCTTCAAATATCTGTGTTACCATTCTCGGAGAAATATTTTGTATCAACAGCTGAGTCCCCAAGTATTAGGGAAATCTCATTGGAAGTATAAGCCCACGTGCTCAGCACAACACTGCATGTCTGCGTGTCGAGTGGGTAGTATCTGATGTCACAGTCGCAATGGGTCTCGTAAATTCCACCAGGGGTCCATGCAACATGGCCGTCACTGATGATTCGCATTAATGTATTAGCATCGCTTATTACCGACATATCGCTGACACTATAAAAACAAACAAAAACGTAAGCAGATTTGGAAATACTCTTCTCTTTGCATGCAATGAAACCTTTCCACCTTAAATATAAAAATGTCAAAAAACTAATACGCTATTTAGATTTGCAATATTTTTGTCTCCTTCAAATTTACAAAATCATTTGAAATAAAGGTCACACAATTTCCTTACCACGGAAATGAACTGTCATTGAACATTAAAATCTTGAAATCAGAAACAGATATAAATTTGCTGGCATTTCTATATTTTGTACGAGTTAATGATAACTGTACATGACGATTTGAAACTAGTTTGATTTTCTCATGACCCAAAAATTGTCATTTTCAATTGCCGTTTATTACAGCTAATATAGCATTATGACTTAAACACGCTATTTCTCAGTAAGGAGGAATAATTACCAAAATATTCGGAGAGTGAAGGATAGAGAGATGCCACGCTCTAGAGATCCCACCCGCAGGGTAAGAATTTGATTGCAGGAACTCGCTTAAACATCGTTACACCTACAAATTCGGATCCTCTGGTGGTATTTCACTATCACACACCATTATCAATTTTGTGTTGGTTAACTTCGAATACAATGCTCGCTTTCTTGAAAGCTTTATCTTAAATTCCATGTTCAAATTTTTTAAGTTTCTAAGAAACAACATACTTTAATTGTTATTAATATTCATTTTCTCAAAACTGTAAAACAGACGAAACGACAGTTTATAATCCGTTTATGTCATGAGACTGTAAGTATGACATAAATTTATGCAATGTTCAAATGGTCGTATTTTGAGCTCGTCTTTCATGATCATTCTTTCATAGACTGGGCCACATAATAATTTTAGCATACAAAAGCGAAGCTTACGAGTTTTCCACAATGATAGCAGGTCTCCACATGTAGTCCTCATTACTAAAAAGAAACCGGATGTTGCCATATGTTGTATTTCCGCTCCAACTAAGGCGAGAGTCTTCCCATACCTATATATTGTACAAATGTAAAGCTTTATCTGCAAACATGAATGTGTTTGATGGAAGCATTTTAAAAATAAAAGTTTTAATGTCTTGGTCTAAAATGAAAATGAAAAGTATGAATAACAACGTGAACAACCAAGACACACACGCACACACACACACATTAATAATAATAATAATAATAATAATAATAATAATGACAATGCTGGTGCTGGTAGTATATGTAGTAGTGATATTTCGGCTGCAACTCCATGCTTCTTTGTAATTGTCTTTTTAATATTCATTTCTTTTCGACGTTTTCTATTCTGATATGTTTTCTAATCTGGCATGTTTCCTACTCTGACATGTTTAATATTATAATATTAGTTATATATTGGGAATTATTAATAATGCTGAGTACAAATTTGTGTGCTATTTCAACAATATATAATATCTACATGACTCAAACAATGCGTTTCCTTTTGATCTGTCCAACAATCCAGCCGTTCATCCAATCCAGTGATTCATCTACCCGTTCATTTGACCTTTCGTTTGGTGCCATATGTTCACTTTTATAATGAAATACTGTACAATACGACTGCATACATACATACATACATACATACATACATACATACATACATACATACATACATACATACATACATGCATGCATGCATGCAGGCAGGCAGGCAGGCAGACAGACAGACATACATAATACAGACATACGTACATATAGACAGACAGGCCTATCTTACTATTTACCATGTAAAAATATCCCGATATAGAAAGCTTCTGTTCTTTAATATCCTGTAAAGATACGAGTGTATTAAAATTGGGAACACACTTTAATAACCGGTGAAGATACAACTGTGTTAAAATTGGTAACACACTTTAGTGTCCTGTAAAGATACGAAATGTGCTAGCATTGGGAAGATACTTATAATAGCGTGCATTTATTTTCAACTTTGAAAATCAATACGATCTAAAGTTTTCAAATTAAATTCTATATAGTATTCTGTGTCCACACACACTCGCACACAAACACACACAGACGTACTCAAACACACACACACACACACACACATACACGCAAACACAAACACGCACGCACTGATAGTATAAACATGTATAAATTGCAATGAAATTGTGACATGCCCGATATTTATGACATTTAATTTGATGGCAGGTAGTGTATATGTGTATTAAAAATTTACGAGATTGAGCGCGCTAGAATTGAAAATTGTAACTTTTATAGTCCAAATATATGCCTGTGTAGCAATGTGAAAATAGTATGCTGAGCAAACGATTTTGAATTCTGATCCTTAGTGTTTATTTTTGTCCTATACGAAATGGCAATGCTTAAACAATATTAGTTTGTGGTAGTACAATTTCTAGGTATTCCCTAGTCCGACTGCGCTAGTATCTTTATATTTAGATGTTATAGTTTTCGTATCCATGTACCAGTGCGTGAGTGTGATACCATTATGTTAAGCTAGTAATGTTTACTTTTTAATTCTCTGTTATATGAGATTGTGAAACGCGAGTGATTCAGTAGAACTAATAACGACAATTAGTACGCCTACATAATCCCAACGTACTTGAGCGCCAGCAGTCTCCCATGTTCCCTACTCTTATCATAGACATCCTGTCCATCTGACAAGGTTTCTTTGTCTTTTTCTTGTTCTGATTTGTTGTTCTGTTGTAGTTTTTGTTGTTGGTAAAATGCATAGTTTTAAGGTTCGTAAAGGTTCAAAATTGCTTCAAACACTGAATTGTTTATGAGATGTTGGAACAGGTTCGTTGGTCTAGCGAAACAGAACTATATACGGCATCCAGGAAAGACTGATGATGACATATTCAGTGTTGTAGATAGAAATAAGTAACGAAAAGCTAAAATAGGGGATGCGCAAAGTGGACATATGACCTCTATTCTTCACAAACGGTGTGGATGATGGATGGAGACGTCGACTACATAGCTGAGGACACATGTGAGCGTATAACGATCCAGCAATCGACAATAGGTTGAGATTCTTCTCTTCTCAAAATACTTCCAAACAAATGGATTGATCTGGAAGCATGAAATGGACAAAACAATTTGATTTTCGGAGGAACATTCTTATGCAGGGGAGACATTAATTTTGTTTGGTCTGGTTAGACATTTTCATTATAACTAAATCGGGCTAGATCCACCTGACATGTATTGAGTTCGTGCAGAAATAATCGGTTTAATATGGGTCATATGCGAAGTGAAAAGCCATAGCGCAGACCAATCCTGGTGGCTTTCAGGGATTGCTAACAAGCAGAAAAGGTTTTAAGTAACGAGTACAAACTGAAGGGACCTCTTGTGATATCTACCTTGATTATCCCCCGGAAGAATGTTGTATTGTAGTTAAAAAGAAATTAAGTTCCATGTGCAAGGAAGCAAGAAACAATGTATGTCGATCAAATTACCAGAAAAGCTTATCATGATTTGAATTTCCCTATTGGTTGCACATCATGTACAGGCGCACTGATGGTGTATCAACGTTCACTGCGTGTCTTATAGAAAAAAGACAAGTCGTACTGACCACTCATTATATAATTACGACGCTAAAGACGACATTGGGTGTACGGAAACTGCAAGTGTCAAGTTTAATCATATGGTTGTAGTCTTGGAGACTACATGCCAGATGTGCAATCTCAACCCAATTACAAAGGATTCGTGTTTATTCCGAACGTATTGAGCCAGTAGTGAATCATAACCATATGAAATCGGCACTGAAATACAATTTAGGTGACGAAACTAAATAATCAAATGGATCATACATCATCGCTTTGAAAATCTGGTAAATCAGACCAGGTTTAGAAACGCACAAAAAATGAGGGATCAAAACTGAGTAGCAAGACCAGTTAGAGTGAATTTAATGGGACCCATACTTGTGGTCATAATTTTATTCGGAAGCACTTTGTACACGCGCCAATTCACGTGCAAGAAGCCAGTTCTCATCATATTACCGTTTCCTATGGTAAACATACATCACCAGTTCTGTATAACGGACAGCGTAATGAACTACATAACAGCAGCGACACTCGTATGACTTCGATTCCTAGCCATCTGTTAAGAAAATCAAAGTTCTGAAAACACTTTAAGGTTGCTGCCATCTAAACGCGGACCCCTCCGGTGGCCTTGTTTTTAGAGCGTCCGTCTCGGATGCGAGAGGTCGTGGGTTCGATCCCCGGCCGAATCATACCAAAGACTTACAAAAATGGTACGTACAGTTGCCTCACTTGGCGCTCAGCATTAAGAGGTTAGTGTTATGACTGGTCGGCCCGGTGTCAGGATAATGTGACTGGGTGGGACATCATGTCACATGTCTGCGGCATGATGCCCCAGTGCTAGACATCACTAAAGCTGCCACACTGCAGACATCGTAGCGATACGATTGACAAAATTGTTAAAGCTACGTTAAAAATCCAAATCACACACACACACACACACACACACACACACACACACATCTAAAAGCGCTTGGGTGTGGATGATTCCTTTCCCGAACCGTGTATTCAATGTCATATTTCATGTTGCAATTAATTTTACGGAACCATGTTATCCTCTTGAAAATGCTTATTACTTAATCATAATTAATGCAGTAAATATCTTCATGCGTGATAAAGGTACATAAACGAATAAAATATGAAAGAGAAAAGTCTAAACAAGATTGAATTTTGTCTAAAATAAATATAAAAAGATAAAACAATATCGTCACCGCAGATTTTAAACATTCCTGATTGTTCCAAAACACAATTCAACAACACCTATATTTATTCCAGTAAGATGTAGTTGACAACCAGCAAGTGTTGCATGGTAGAATCGAGGTTATTTTGTGTAGTTTTGGTCAAAATGCCATGCAACTACCTTAATCATGCAATATGGTACAACCATCTCTCAAGCATTACATAAAGTGCCTTTGTCAAAAATGAAACTGACTGGCTAATCCTTGAAAACTTGTCATACGCCTCTTGTATATGGCATTAGTAATATAAAGGGTGAATCTCTAGATATATCATCAATGCACAGCAAGTGTAGTATGCGTTTGTTTTAAAGCGACTGAAGAATCGAAATCTATGCGTGTCAGTTGGAATTTCTAAGCATTCGCTTCATCAGGTGATACAATCTGATCTTTATCAATGTCTTATATATATATATATATATATATATATATATATATATATATATATATATATATATATATATATATATATATATATGCTATTTCAAAATTAATTGTAGCACATTGGTGTAATGTTATTGATCTAGAAACGAATCGTTTTGCCACGCAAATGCTACGGTCAGTCCGAAAATGTAGTATTTACATTAGATTTCATCACCTAGTAATAAATATATTATTCAATTATTTCGCAGAGTTTATTTAATATAGACGATTACCAATATGAAACATTCACATCGTAATAAGTAGAAGAGACATTTACAGCATGAGTTTCGAAGCTAGATGTGCATGTGTATGTATGTATGTATGTATGTATGTATGTATGTATGTATGTATGTGTGTGTGTGTGTGCGTGCGTGCGTGCGTGCGTGCGTATGTATGTATGAGTGGAACTATATATATATATATATATATATATATATATATATATATATATATATAAACAAAATTATTTTTGACTATGCATGTATAACTGATAATATTTGTAAACACTGACGGTAATTTCAACACAACTTATTAGCTACAGCAGGCATATGTAACTACTAAAAATGTCTACCCACCAGGTTATTTACTGTGAGGAGATTCAAGGTGATCTGGGTAGAAACAGTCTGATTGGGTCGCTGTAGCGAATCATAGTCGGTGAACAGGTAATTGCGTAGTTCGGTCTCAAGGGTGGTGCTGTATGGACTAGGTCCTGTGTGGAGGTATAATAATAATAATAATAATAATATCATCATCATCATCATCATCATCGCAACTGCACCTGAAAAACAAAATGGATGCTATCCAAAAAAGCAAATTACAACCACTGCTGTTCGTGTTTGCACTCATTCAAGGACATTACAATTTAATTGTAAACAATCCATACAACCCATTTATGTTGCTTTTATATAATCATGTGGGGTAATTGTCTCATTAATTACTTTCAAGGTTTTAATCGCACAAAAGTTACGGTACCTCCTGCTGATACATGTGTGGAAGGGACAGAGCTGAGGAACGACGAATCCACCATAGCAACAATACTAGTGTTAGACATTTGTGAAAGGCTCAAAGAAAGCGATTTATCTTCAGGGAAATTTAAACTTTTAAATGCTTAAGCTTTCCACGTATACGTTATTTTGCCATTGATAGCTAAATATAAAAACTTACATATTCAAACTATATGATGTCCAGTGATAGAAAGAATTCATATAATATTGTGCATTGCTCCAGTATAGTCTTATCCTTGTGATAATGTTCGTTACTTTCTTCTTTTTTTATTCGAAATTTTTAATGTTAGTCTTAAATAGAAAAAAAGTACAAAATGCTATTTTATTGAACTCTTTAACAATAACTCTTAAGTGCAAATTCCGGTAAATTTTGATGATTACTGGGGAAAACCGTTCAAATATAACTATCACAATACAGTTGTTTTCTTTTAATATTATATTAGCGTGGTCACATTTAATATTTATATCTAGTTTGTCGATTTTTGGTTAATAGATTAAGTAAGAGTCAAATACAAAGAAATATGTTTTTAGTTTCACATTCATTGCCTATACGGATGGGTAAGATTTTTTGCTATTTCTTTGATTCAATTTTATACCTTAGTCTTGTTATTTTTTGTATTTTTTCCCCTAATCAAAGTAAATCTGGTTTATGTTAGTTGTTGAATCTAAACTCTAGATCCCTGCTCAACGTTAAGGAAGATTTTGGACTTGTGATAGGCTTGGAACGAAACTGACGACATCTAGTTCTCCAGAAATTTCTCGACGAGACTTTCTGGTCAACCGAAGTTTAATCAGTCTATGCAAACTGTCCACTTTTGAACTTTCCTAGAAGTTTAGTAAAACAAAAGAATAAAGTGGACATTTGATCGCATGCAGCGCACAACAACACTTATTGTGGCCCCGAGTGGCCGAGTGGTCTAAAGCGCTCTCCGTTACGGATCACTGCCATCTCACCACTGTCTGCGTATGTTGGAGTCTCGGATTTAGCCAATGTGGTTATGTGAGAAAGCTTGCCAGTAGCTTATCGTGGGTCGGTGGTTACTTCCTAGTTTTCCCGGGTTCTTCCTCCACCATTAATTGTGGCCGCCACGTATAGCCTATCGTGTGCTGAAAAATGGCGTTAAACCCTACAATAACAACACTTCTTGATATCAGGCTAATCATTCAACTAATACAACTCTTTGTTGTGCATGGTTGGGTTATTCTGCAATAGCGTCGTACATTACAATAACAAAATCCGTAATCATGGGAGGTTGTTGTTTTTGTTGTTGTGGGGTTTAACGCCATTCTTCAGCACACGACAGGCTATACATGGCGGCCAGTATTAATGATGGAGGAAGAACCCGGGAAAACCCTGGAAAGAACCACCGACCCACGAGAAGCTACCGACAAGTTTTCTCACATACCCACACTGGCTGAATCCGAGACTCGAACCGGCGCAGACAGAGGTGAGATGGCAATGATCCGTAACCGAGAGCGCTTTAGACCACCCGGCCGCTTGAGGCCCCATCATGGGAGGTGAGGCAGTTAGTAATTTTGAACTAAGCCATTCTACATTAACTGTAGCGCTAAATTTCAGCCAACAATCGAATAAATTATACATGTAAGGCAGACTTTTATTGAATTATGTATTAAAGAGTTTCTCAATATTTGACATCTAATGACTATACAACACGCCTAATCATTCCATTGGTTTAACAACGGCAACACTATCATGATAAAGTGAGAGAAAATGTAAACTGTCCCAATCTCCGTGCGGAGCTCGATTACTGTCACGTGTTCCATCAGCCGACTGTAAACGTTCAATAAAATGGAAAGTTGCAGAAAATAATAGCCATGCAGTGTGTTGATATAGTACACCTCTATGATAAAAAGGCATTTGTACCCCAAGTGTATATTATATATTTATAAGCATTCAAGAAGCAACAGAGTGATTCAAAATTCTCAGAATTAACAAATGTTATTATTTTTTTAAAAATTGACTAATACATGCAGGAGAATGACTCCAGCACAATATATGAATAAATGACAATCAATAAACAATTAAAGAATTATGTTAGATATCGGCATACACAGTTAAATCAATTGACAAAAAATATACATACAGTCCATGGTAAATAGTCCAACACACACACACACACGTATATATATATATATATATATATATATATATATATATATATATATATATATATATATATATATATGACATGCAAGAATTGATATGCAAGAATTTTAGGCGATTATGGTCAACAGTTTATCTATAAGTACAACGTTACTATAGGAGTGTTCATAATTTCCCACTTCACTGCTGAAGCAACAAAAGGCAAATATGAACGCAGCGGTGATATCATACAGCTCTGTAACTGTTGTTATTGCACAAATTGAATTTATATGGGCAAAATGAGTCTGAAATAGTCTTCATGACCCAAACAGAAAGGATTGTCATCACTGACATTTAACTGGAATTTATAATTGACAAGTACGAACCTGAAGGTATAAAATCTGGCAAGATGACAACTGTATAAGTCCAGACAACCTGAGTGTGTCTCTAATATTTGAAAAGCTAAAGCAATGAATGTTTTGAGTCGTACATAACGAAACAAGAAAGATATGAAAAGTACAATTGGTAAAAATACGTTTGTAGGGTGAAGAAAAAAGCACTAGGTTCGAAGCTGAATGGAAGTAACCAAATGCAGCCATCTAGATTTTGACAGTCTACATCAGTAGGCACTGAGCTACCCTCGTAGTTGTAAGATACGGATAAATAAATTGAAAAGGTAGCATAAATCTTTTGTGCAACAGCAAAATAAATCTGATGGAAACAGGACGTAAGGGGCAGTTGATTGAAGCAGGAATAAACGTTTATATCTGTTCTACTACATAAAAGAATGAATAAAGTATTCCGTACATGTAGAAACATTATATTGGAGTAGTGATGAATGCAAGGGGCAGTTTCGGGGTAAACAAAAACCGTTGGGATACGCCAACATGTATCCTGCTGGCTCCAGTGGGAAGAACAATAGAACGAAATAGGAAAATCCGTAATGGCAACGTATGACCAGTAAATATTGGTTCAAATATCAAAGTAAGTTTACGAATCCAATTAATCTCAGCATCGTCCAAAACGTACAGATGTAAGGGTAAAATGGAAATACTCCGATTAAAGATTGCAGCTAGTTTTTCCAATGTGTGCGCAAAATGAAACACGACAAAAATAAGCCCTAGCTGTAGACAAGCGTCTGTTGTAGCATATGAACTCGACTACAAGTGGTCTAATTTCATGGCAGAGAATGTGGTTGAATGCAGTGAAGCTGACATTCGATGGGAGTTTCAACATGCAGACCGATTAGGCTGGTAAGGCGAGGAACATAACCTACATCATAAACATGTAAGCAGTAGAAAACTCACGTCGCACGCAAGGGGCACGAACAATAACGGTGTACAGAAAACTGACCAGAGAACTTCGGACGGTCTTAAAAATTGTGGTAGGGTAGTAAGAGTTAAGACCCAGCCAAAGGATTCTAGGAATATCACTAAAGTGGCACTTCTCTGGAAGGTCCTTGAGATCTTTAAGCACCTTGAAATTGTCCAGTTTCAAGAAAATATCAGCAAATATTGAACTAAATTTGGAAACTGAATCACTGCAGCCTAGTTTCTCCGACAAAATACTGCACTCGTTATGATACATACAATGTGTTGACAATATCCCTACCAATTATCAATGCGAAGCTGCTAAAAAGATCGACCAATTATTAATGTGAAGTTAATGAAAAATAAAGATATTTTAAAATGTGCGTTAGTTTTGGAAGACGCTGGATTACCGTTGGGATATCCTATTAATGTTTTAATAAGAGTCGTATGTATCCTGTTCCAGAATGCTTAACCAAAGGCATTCCAGGTAGGTCATTGGCATTCCAGTTAGGTCATCGGCATTCTAGAACTTTATGGAAAATTTAAAGGCGATATTAATATAAGAGTATTTGTAGAACGCGCGTGTTTTTGCGTTAAAGGAAAAGGTATTATTTGAAAACAAATTTTCGCTTTCCAATGTAAAAATTCCCAGACTTGCTGAAATCAACATGAATGTTCTAAAATGGCTTAATTATTATAATGTTATATCAACTCACTGAATATTTCCGATATTACAAACGTGTAACGTTGGTCATGAATATAAACAAAATGTAGGCGCGCATTGGAACAGGTCGACCATTTTGCTTAAAAGCCAAATTATACTGAATACTCTCACCCCCATTTTTTGAACAACCAAACGAGAGTGTATTTTATTGCATGTTAAAAAAAATAATTATAACCTACCAAAATGATGCAACGAGTATCATAATTTAATGATTACTCATTCTGACCCGCATGACAATGAATTATCAGTATTCAACTAGTTTCATAAATTTCATATGAAATCGGTAGTCTTATTTAATGGTCTACTTCGGTGATACTACTGCATCATTAAATATTTTATTTCTACTCTCGCTGAAGCGATCCAGGCCTTATAAAACTGACAATAATACTGATACTCACGTTGGGGAGATACAGACCTTATAAAACTGACAATAATACTGATACTCACCTTGGGGAGATACAGGCCTTATAAAACTGACAATAATACTGATACTCACCTTGGGGAGATACAGACCTTATAAAACTGACAATAATACTGATACCTTGAGGAGATACAGGCCTTATAAAACTGACAATAATACTGATACTCACCTTGGGGAGATACAGACCTTATAAAACTGACAATAATACTGATACTCACGTTGGGGAAATACAGGCCTTATAAAACTGACAATAATACTGATACTCACCTTGGGGAAATACAGGCCTTATAAAACTGACAATAATAATGATACTCACCTTGAGGAGATACAGGCCTTATAAAACTGACAATAATACTGATACTCACCTTGAGGAGATACAGGCCTTATAAAACTGACAATAATACTGATACTCACCTTGAGGAGATACAGGCCTTATAAAACTGACAATAATACTGATACTCACCTTGGGGAGATACAGGCCTTATAAAACTGACAATAATACTGATACTCACCTTGGGGAAATACAGACCTTATAAAACTGACAATAATACTGATACTCACCTTGAGGAGATACAGGCCTTATAAAACTGACAATAATACTGATACTCACCGTGGGGAGATACAGGCCTTATAAAACTGACAATAATACTGATACTCACCTTGAGGAGATACAGGCCTTATAAAAATGACAATAATACTGATACTCACCTTGGGGAGATACAGGCCTTATAAAACTGACAATAATACTGATACTCACCTTGGGTAGATACAGGCCTTATAAAACTGACAATAATACTGATACTCACCGTGGGGAGATACAGACCTTATAAAACTGACAATAATACTGATACTCACCTTGAGGAGATACAGGCCTTATAAAACTGACAATAATACTGATACTCACCTTGGGGACATACAGGCCTTATAAAACTGACAATAATACTGATACTCACCTTGAGGAGATACAGGCCTTATAAAACTGACAATAATACTGATACTCACCTTGGGGAGATACAGACCTTATAAAACTGACAATAATACTGATACTCACCTTGGGGAGATACAGACCTTATAAAACTGACAATAATACTGATACTCACCTTGGGGAGATACAGGCCTTATAAAACTGACAATAATACTGATACTCACCTTGGAGAGATACAGACCTTATAAAACTGACAATAATACTGATACTCACCTTGGGTAGATACAGGCCTTATAAAACTGACAATAATACTGATACTCCCCTTGGGGAGATACAGGCCTTATAAAACTGACAATAATACTGATACTCACCTTGGGGAGATACAGGCCTTATAAAACTGACAATAATACTGATACTCACCTTGGGGACATACAGGCCTTATAAAACTGACAATAATACTGATACTCACCGTGGGGAGATACAGGCCTTATAAAACTGACAATAATACTGATACTCACCGTGGGGAGATACAGGCCTTATAAAACTGACAAAAATACTGATACTCACGTTGGGGAGATACAGGCCTTATAAAACTGACAATAATACTGATACTCACCTTGGGGAGATACAGACCTTATAAAACTGACAATAATACTGATACTCACCTTGGGGAGATACAGGCCTTGTAAAACTGACAATAATACTGATAGTCACCTTGGGGAGATTGAGGAGACAGAGGCGTTATAAAACTGACAATAATACTGATACCCACCTTGGGTAGACACAGGCCTTATAAAACTGACAATAATACTGATACTCACCTTGGGGAGATACAGGCCTTGTAAAACTGACAATAATACTGATAGTCACCTTGGGGTTATTGAGGAGACAGAGGCGTTATAAAACTGAAAATAATACTGATACTCACCTTGGGTAGATACAGGCCTTATAAAAATGACAATAATACTGATACCCACCTTGGGTAGATACAGGCCTTATAAAACTGACAATGATACTGATACTTAACTTGGGAAGATACAGGCCTTATAAAAATGACAATATTACTGATACTCACCTTGGGGAGATACAAACTGTATGAAACTGACAATCATAAAAACACGAAGCCAACAAAGGTTAGTTCTATGACCGTTTATGACAATATTTCGTAATCGCAACAGCGTTTCCATTTTCACACCATTGTCATCAACCTGAAGTATCTTTCCGATGTTAGAAATTGCAGTAACTTCGATCAGACGTTGTATTTGTTCTACTCAAGAATTTTGTTTGTTGTAACACTTTAGCGTCTCTGTGTTATGATTATCTGTTCCATGATGCATTTAAGGTAACGTCTCTATTTTCCCTTGTATTTGCTCCATGAATGTTGTAGACATGAAAGTATATTCATAGATAAATCCTTTTTTTTCCGATGAACAATATATTAAGTTATAAACTAAGTTTGATAAAGTAAGAGATCGGTTTTTCTCCAGTCGGATGCCGTTTATTAGCAACACACTGATTTCATACTCCAGTCATTCGATGTATCCGTAATCCAATAATAAGATTAACCAAGAACTTGGTATTGTTTCACAATGATACGACGAAACGATTTCGTTTACTTTCGTCACTGAGGTACTGCGTGTAGACGAACACAACAGTACTTCGTCACTGATGGTTACAGTACGTAAACGAACACAACAGAACCTCGTTGTCTGTACCAATGAATCGTGCAAATTATTTAGCTTCCTATGCTTCTTTTAGTGGATAAAAGAAGCATACCACATACATTTGAAACAAGTGTGGTCATAAATATTAAATGCCGTCTATTCTCTACAACTTTAATTCTTTAGATATTCTATCTCATTTTATCCAACACAGTTTTGCTTTCTGAACACTTCCATTAAAATTAAGGTTTTGTTTTTCATTTTGCGTTTAGAAGCGTTCGATGTGCAGTTATTAAAGAAGTTGAAAAATTCTAAAGTCTATCGATTTAGAGCCAGAAAGGAGATTCACTCTTCCGTCTAAATCATTCAATCCTTTCAAACGTGTGGAATAAAACCTGTCTACCCTGAAATTGTTGTCTCCAAAATTAGGGTTATTGAAATGTTCCTATCTTATAAGAGAATCCTTAGTCACTGCCGCGTTTCTTGTTGAGGTTTAGTACTTATTAGTTTGGCCAGGTAGCTACAGTGATTGTTTATCTTTTTCAATTTGCTCAAAAATGGCAATAATTTGATATGCTTGTATCAGTAAATAGCAGAATGGCTGAGAAAATTTAAAGCAATCTTTAACATAAAAATAGATTTAAATATAATTAAATCCATATACCGTATATCATGAAAAGGTCCATATTGAAATGACCATATTTGTACAATACATATATAATTATCTGATCGCACGGGGCACTGAAGTAAAAAGCTATTATCCTATCCGAACTATTGGCCTATGACGTTAATTTAAATGGAGATTTCTCATATTAATGCTCTCATCGATCAGAAAAGATTACCATATTGTACTAATTCGTTATGCTGTTTACGCTGAACGTAGCATTAGGCTTCAATATTCACATCAAAATGGGATTTAAATTTGTTTATTTGCCAGAATGTCTGTGCGAACCCACTGAATTGCTTCACTGGCAAAAACTCCACAGGCAACTTCATATATAGATGGGAAACTTGATTATCCTAGCGTTAAAGTGTCTAGATCCAAGTAAATATATTTTGTGACAAAAATGCTTTTTGGTGATTTGTTTTCTGACAGTGGAACCTCTTGTGATATATTATTCTGACGTCATCCTTGTTTTCACACCTTCAAGCAGACAATGCCGAAATAATCATTTCTCTTGCACACGAAGCGCGTGCATATTACAGTCCCTTCATTCAGGTAAATTGAACACCCCATGAACTTAATTACTTCTTATTCATATTTACTTATTATTGCAAAGGACATCGCGAGCGTGTAAAGATCTGTACAACTGATAAGTTACATATAGGTCTCGCTTATCTTTAATTTTTCTTTCTTTCTTTCTACAATCCGAAACATAAGCCGTATATATGGTAATGTCCAGTGACACGATGTGTGCATATATTTTGTACATTTATAGGCTCTAAGATTCTTGCTAAGGACAAGCACGCCGATAAACCTGACAATGAACATTATCACCAGACATTCCTAACGCCTCGTTTTGGAGATTAAGAAAATTGTACAGACTATTATCTAACTATCCCCTGACGAACACATTTACTTCTTTCTCGAATGACGTAGGCCACCACTCTGGGCATGCGTAATGCGGAACTCTGAAATGGCCAGTACTTTTTAAAATGCTTTTTGCTTTTTAATGTAGTTTCTTGTACAACTTGAGAACTGCCCTTTCCATGCTCAACTTCTTCACACGTACCGGTGACACACACAGACACACACACACACATGTATATATTATTGTTTCAAAGACTTCATACTAAGTGTAAAGCTTTTGTTTTGTAGAAACTAATAACTTTTTATATATAAAAACAGTTAAGTTAGTTGTATATGTTTGAAGGCCATTCGCTACCGAAGTTTAAGGCCAATGGTTTATGAAAATGTGTGAAACTAAGGATATCACTGTCAATCGTAAGTCTTGGAATGAACTGTGTCAGTCCTGGGAGATAACATTACATCAGCTTGCTAAGGTTGGTATCGCTAAATAATGTTCGTAAGTGTCGGCGTGTCTACACGCAACACATCGAATGAACTCCAGTCTTTTAAATACATCACAATACAACACTTCAGGTACAAGATACACGAAACTGTATGTAACGTCGATGGTCTGGGAAAATACATAATAAAATAGCTCTTGACTAGCTAGTTTGCCGACATGACATACCACATGTTTTATAATTCAACAGACAGATACACAGACAATACCTATTTAAAGTAGTCTCATACACATCTAAACAATACAGTGCCAGCCGTTATGGGTGTGTGTTGTATGCCTGAGGATCTCATTGAAGTTGGTATTATTATAGCTGAATTGCTGCTGATTGCTACACGAAAAGAAAGGTCTGGATCAACCTTGTGAATTCTTTGAAATCAAGGAATGTTCTTAGTTCATTAGGCAGGCTCTTCCAGACTCTGGGTGCCTCAAACTTGAAACCGACTTTATCAGACCTTGTTCTCTTTACCCTTGGTACTGTTGCAAGATTTTGATATCAAAGATTATATTTTCAGTTTAATAATCTACCAGATTACTCAAGTATTTTTATTTTAAAGTTTCTGATTTACCTCATCTGCCATTTATCTTACTCAACTAATGTTTAGAGCAGGAAGGTTTTGGTTTTCTTAGCAAAGAGTCATAAGATCTATCAAACTGAGCAAAAACTAGATTTAGTTCTCTATGTTGTACTTTGTTCAGTTTGTCAGTCAAAGTTATGTTTGCTATAGAAATGCCAACTATTTGAGGACTAGTTACAATTGGACATAAACAAAACATTCGTATGTCAATAATTTAGTAGGATTTGACAAATAAGTGTTGAGATGTTGCAGGTTTTTAATTTTAGTGCTGCTTTTTGACAGATACTACATATGTAGCTGCTAAACTTTTGTTGAGAATCAATATATACTCCAGGGTGTTTCACACAGTCCTGGCAGAGTAGTTAAAGGTCGTCGGCGATGACATTGGATAAATTTTGGCCGTGTTTGCCAACATTAGATGGCTTGTTTGCACACCACAGGCTACAAATCAATAAGTCAGTATCTTGATATCGATATCTTATTACAGAATAGGTGTAAAAGTATTTGGATGATCGATGGATGTAACAGGTGGCATTGTCTTCAGCGTACTTGTACTGCTCTTTGAGTGTGTGTGTGATTTCGATTTTTAACGTAGCTTTAACAATTTTTCAGTCATATCGCTACGATGTCTGCATTGTGGTAGTTTAAAGCGACATGTGGCATGATGTCCCATCCAGTCACATTATCCTGACACCAGGCCGACCAGTCCTAACACTAACGTCTTAATGCTGAGCGCTAAGCGAGGCAACTGTTAGTACCGTTTTTATAAGTCCTTATTATGACTTGTTCTGCTATTTGAATTGTGAAGTTGAAAATGCAGTTTTGAATATATTTCATACACGAGGTCATATCACGTGGTACACTTTGAAAGCTATATTCCATATACTATATTATAATTCCAGATTAATGTTCTCTCTTAGGGTTTTCAAATAATTTTCAAATTAGTTCTGACCGATGTTGTAGGCTGTAGTTTTGTTTTGTTGCTGAGGCTGTGCAGATGACTGTCGAAAGCATTGAACAGGTCCTTTAGGGTTGCATCAACATTGGAGTTATTGTCCAGGGTGCACCTTAATTCCTCTGTCAGTTTTAGTAGTGTTATCTGACATTCAAATCCTTTTCCTAACATCAGATAGAAAGTTATGATAAATATTACGTAGATGCAACTGGATCTGATTACTCAAATACCTTTGAAAACTTTTGAAAGTGCAAGGTAAAATATTGACTGGTGTATATTTGCTCCTATCCACATGATTATAATTTGTTTTGTAAATTGCGATTACCTGCGCTTCTTCATGACGATCTAGAAATGTCCATTTGTGAGCATAAATGTTTCAACGTAAGCTAATTTCTGATCCCAAAACTGATCATAATCTGAGAATTATTCTGGGTATATTGTCAATGCGTGTAGATTTCTATGTACCAAGGTCTTGCATACTTTTGAAAACATGTTTCAATACAACTACTGGCTTCAGTGTGAGAGTTGAGCATAGTTTAGGTGGCTGATTGCCATGAAGAGTTTGTGTGCTAATTTTAATAATAATTCAGTCTCTGGGTTCATTTGAGCCATAGGCTGAGTCAATATTTGCGTAGTACTAATTGAAAATTGCATACGTGTCTTTGGTAAGTTATCAGGGCATTAACCTCTTTCTGAATGATGCTACGGTCTGAACTTTTATTTAATTTGGCAACAATGGTTTAATGGTTGGTCACACGTCTTTGGACCTTGGGCCCAGCTGCACATTACAAACAAATGAAGTGTGCAAGATTGACGTGCTCTTTATTTTGGGTTTCCCATTTCTATGGGCTCTACACTATCTCATATGCTCTTTTAATTTCACTTTTTGGGGTATAATTTGACCAATGATATCAAATAGTTGCTTTTCCTATCATCAATAACATCGAACGAGTCGATAGCATGAAAATGTATTTTACTAATTACATCACACCTTGTCAATGGCATGAGCATGTATTTTGTTAATACTATCAAAGGCGTTCATCAAGGAGATGATTATCATCAAAGGTTTTCTGGCTTCTGAATATGACTGTTTCGCGTCTATTTGAAGCATAATATTCTTTAATGTTGACAATAATAAGCATAACCAAATTAACATATTAATATCAATAGAAAAGTAGACATCAGTAGAAATAGAACAGTATACATATCAGTAGAAATAGAAAAGTAGCCATATCGATAGAAAAAGAAATGTAGACATGTCAATATAAATAGAAAGGTAAACCATACAAGGACAGTTTTCGGCACAATTACGTGCATACTCATCCATAACAATTTAATCCCAACTAACACATTTCTTTGTATGTATGTATGTATGTATGTATGTATGTGTGTGTGTGTGTGTGTGTGTGTGTGTGTGTGTGTGTGTGTGTGTGTGTATGATGCATGTATGTATGTATGTATGTATGTATGTATGTGTGTGTGTGTGTGTGTGTGTGTGTGTGTGTAGGATTTAATACACCACAGCACAATAATGGCCATATAGTTCTGTTAAAAATTTAAGTTAAAACATAAAGGTGGTAATCGAAACAAATACATTTCATTCTTTACACGATTCACTCAATAAACGATAAAGACAAAGAACAAAATATGAATCTTTAAAATACACTGGCAGAGTATGTTATATCAACCACATTATTTTAAAGTTTCCCTGGTGGAATATCATCGAAGCATTTTAACTGAGCTAAAATTAAAAGAAAAGATTATGTCGGGTGGAAATCAATACATTCAACAACAACGTGTTCTACTATGAGCTGACATATGCAGAGTACATACTATTGACATGGTTCACCCATCACGAGGTATGATGGCTGAAGCATCAATCTCCAACAAGCAGTGCCACTTCATTTCTGCTGCGATTTGTTATGTATGATGGCGACACTCTCCAAGGATGGGTCAGATGTGCCTCAGCTTGACTGTGGATTTTGCATTCCGCAGATTTCGCCAGGAATATACAACATGCCGAATTTATATTTGAAGTCAGGATATAGAAGCTAAAGGAGTGATTGCGTGACAGCTTTGCGATTTTATGTCATTCTTCATTATCCTTGATGGCAATGTGAATAGGGAGCCATTTGTAGAGAATACTTATGCTTATTATATGAATAATTCATGTTTTAGGATAAATAAAGGTTGTCAGTTTTAAGGTTTTACATTGCTTTTGGCGTGGATAGGCATTTTAAATGAAAACGATTTTTTTCTTCTTCTAGAATTGGTCATATGCAAGTTTACAATCTGAGAAAGGCTATAATTTCTGCAGCAAAACGGAGATTTTATCCGTTAACCAGACAGAGAAGGTGCCCGTGTTTTTGTAACGGCAGTCGAAATCTCTATAGGATACAATACTTTAAGGCCACAACTAAACTATTGGTGCAGGACAGTTAATGGCAGATAAAATATTATTTGAGTGTTGAGGGTGGGAATAGGGACGGGGGTTGGGTGTTAACAACCAGAAGTAGGTTGGAAATGTTGTAGCCAGTTTTGTTCATGTGGAATAAAACTGATGACTTATTCCAAACAACACCGAGATATGCTGAACGGAAAGCGCTAAAGGATCCAGGATAAGGTCAAAGTCCATGGTTATCAACAAATTAGGCATCTGTAGATAAGATTTGCTTGCTGATCCATATAAAATCTAGCCATATTCAAGTTTACATCTGTATAACAGGGGTAAGATTGTCGGGTCGCCAGCACAATTTGTGTTCACCACGGTTCGTATTACATTCAGAGATTATTTAACATTTGTCTAATGTATCTGATATGCGGAAGGCAAGTGAGTTTATATCAAAAATAAGTAATCAAAGTTTGGCCTTCTCCAAAACAGAAATAAGAAAATTCAAAATTGTAATGACATAATGTTGGGTAATTATGCATTGTCTGTAACTAGCAAAAGCGCACACAAGCAGTTTCTTATCTTAAAAGTTTGAACCCACTTTCTTTCGGTCATCCTTGAATCCTAATTAAGTACATATGTAGCTCACGTGCAATATTAAGCATACTTTTTATGCATAGTCGACGATAAATAAAGAGCACGCAGCTTAATGGATGAATGTATATCACTGTACTTCTAGCATAATGTTGCAAAAGATGCCTGACGCTACACTGCCATGGGTTACACCCATGTACAACAAATATCAGTCAAAAAATATGGCACTTACCCTAACTCTGAAATTACTATCTTTCCTAAACATTTATATAAAGATAGGCAGGTGGCAACTTTGAACTAAGTTTAACAGGTACTTATTACTCCGTACTTCCATGTTGGTGTAATAAGCTTTCTCAAAGACAACAAGATGGCAACTATACATTCTTTCTTTACGAAGGTTTCTCAAATACATGTTTAGAGTCTGATTAGATTGTCATTGATGCTTTTCTGGCGACTAGATGGGCGACAAGACGGTTAATTGTGCTACTCAAGCGAGCAAATGGTGGATTGTGCTACTCTAGCGACTAGATGGTGGATTGTGCTACTCTAGAGACTAGATGGTGGATCATGATACTCTAGAGACTAGATGGTGGATTGGGCTACTCTAACGAGCAGATGGTGGATTGGGCTACCCTAGCAACAATACGGCTAATTGTGCTAATATAGCGAGCAGATGGTAGTTTGTGCTACTCTAGCAACAAAATGTTTAATTGTATTACTCTAGCGAGCAGATGATAGTTTGTGCTACTCTAGTGACAAGATGGTGGATTGTGTTACTCTAGAGACTAGATGGTGCATTTGGCTACTCTAGCGAGCAGATGGTGGACTGGGCTAATCTAGCGACAAGACGGTTAATTGTGTTACTCTAAGGAGAAATGATAGTTTGTTCTACTCTAGCGACAAGACCGTTAAGTGTATTACTCTAGCGAGCAGATGATAGTTTGTGCTACTCTAGCGACAAGATGGTGGATTGTGCTACTCTAGCGAGAAGATGGTGGATTGTTCTACTCTAGAGACTAGATGGTGGATTGGGCTACTCTAGCGAGCAGATGGTGGATTGGGCTACTCTAGCGAGCAGATGATAGTTTGTGCTACTCTAGCGACCAGATGGTGGATTGTGCTACTCTAGAGACCCGATGATAGATTGTGCTACTCTAGCTACTAGATGGTGGATTGTGCTACTCTAGAGAAAAGAAGCACGTTATTATATGATATAATGATTATAAACTCTGTCGCAGCATTTAGTATAAAACGTTGATAATTTGTTTAAATTTGGAATATGTTTTATAAAAGAAAGAAATATCTAAATCCTAGAGGGTTTTGAAGTGTATTAGAACTAATTAGACCCATCAAAATTGTTCAAATTGCAAATTGTTGACAAACACAAATATACATCAACCCTCGTGTTGCAATAGAATTAAAAATATGTAACTAAACATAGCTTTAGAAAGTTATTAAATCTGTGAATAATTTTGTTAAAAACCGGTTCTTGAATATTTAGATAGTTTTTAAAATATGTTTTCCATTATATTAACTTCCTAAAATTTCATGGACACTTACATCTATAAAGTCAAACCAATAATATTAGTATCAATTATAATCAATCCAATTGACAGCAAACTTATTATTAATATTAGTATGTTTTATTGAAAAATATGTACATATACAAATTACCCTTTCTTTCTTTCTTGTTTTCTTTCTTTTCGCTTTCTTTCTTTTTCTTGCTCTTTATCTTTCAATGTCCCAAACTGATTGTCTAGACCTACGTAAATTTTTAGTCTTGTCGAAGAGTGCTTGAATTACTGTCCTTATGTTAATTTAGTTCACGTATGCCTTCTATCATTATATGAATATAAGTTTTACAAAATATAAAATGAATACCGTTTTTAACCACATTCTTTTAATGTTCTTTCCTCTCCACAAAGTGTGGTGGTTAACGTCACTAGACAGAACAACATCGACTACAAGCAGTAGTAGCTTATCCTATATGTAATTTAAACAAATACAGACAAATTTCTACTGATGCAATTTTAGCATTCTTACAGGCTTGACTCAGGAGTACTCAATAATGAAAGTAGCACCTGATTCATTTGGTGCAGAATCAATAACATGTGTTTCATGCACATGTATGTAAACAAATTGCCGCGGGTCATATGGTGTTCTCCACACATAAGCTGGCACCAAGGTTAGATGTGCATGGAGAATTATAGGTCTCATCATCAGCACCCAGAAATTTTAAGTTATTGACCTTTGAATATGATAGTGTTTCCATATGTTTACTATTGGAGTTGAATTAGTACCGTGTGTCCTAATACCGCCTTAATGGTGTACGTCCATGCTATATTTATGGTGAGGGATGTGATTAGAACAAGTTTTTAGATCTAGATGGATATATTTATTAAAGACTTGTGGTAAAATAAGTAATAAAAAGAGCGAGGCCACTGTTAATTGGGACATATCTTACACGTGTTACTGTGTGGGACAGATGTCGAGTTATCTGAAATACTTTTACCATCGATATGGAAAACGATGACCAACCATTGTTCTTCCCTCATTACATTAAACTACTTTTTCTAATATCGATGAAGATGGTGTCAAAATTTGTTCCTTATTCTACAAGAGTTGAACAGGAAAATCAAACTCAAAATCTTCACAGTCTATGACTGCGTTAGAAACATGCATCTCCCGGAATGTATTTTCATACATATGATAGCTCTAGATCTCTGCTGAGTTTCCGTAACGCACGTTTACTTTGAACGGGAGTTTGGTGCTCAGTCTCGATTATACGGGTCATGAAATCCCGAATTATAAAACTGAGTAGATAAGCGATTCTCTCTTTCTTTCAGCGATTTACCTGGCCATCGTCCTGTGCCTCAGCGTCCTTACGGTCATATTAACCATTGTTGTCCTTGACCTTTATTTCAACATCGAAGAAGATGATGTCCCAGTCTGGCTAAACCGATTGACGCATCACGTGCTGATCAAATTCTCGTGCTGGAAGAGAAACACGTGCTGCAGACTGAAGATGAAGGTCAAACCAATAGAGAAGGAGCACGTAATCTCATCTAACAATGACATAACAGAAGTAACAGCCATAAATGCTGTCGACATTGCATGGGAGATGAAAAGGGAATTGGACACAACAAACACGGAGCAAAGCAAGATTCCAGAATATACATGGAAGGAGATAGCACTAGCAATTGACAAGTTCCTGCTGACTTTGTTTTCGATTTTGGTGCTGCTAACAACAGTTATCACTCTCACACTTCTTGGGACTCAATACTAACGAATACGCTGCGATGCAACTAGTATGTTTCCTGAGATTCTACTAAAATTACATTGCGGGTCCCTAATGGATATTTACTTTTTGTGTCTCTTAAATGCATCTGAATGCAATTTGAGCGACTATAACATTTTCAGCAGTAATTAAAATTAAAGTTAAATATATAATGTATCAAAGTGAAGAATTGTTTTTTTTTTTATAACGCAATTCAAGATCTTTAAGTGTGTGTGTGTGTGTGTGTGTGTGTGTGTGTCTTTTCCCCGAGAGCTGCATCGGTTTCTTCAACAACAACGTTTGTAAGTACACACATTTGTCATTGTAGTTGTGTCACTCTTTTCATAAGAATATAATTATTGCATCAATGGTTTGATCAATGTCAACGAAATTGTTATTAACCTCTGAGTAGTTACAATAATTCCGACCATTAGCTTAAGTCAATGTAAAGAAAAATGATCCTTAGAAAGTGCACAGGTAGTCTGTTTTTTTTTATTGCAGTCAGAAATTATATCATACAATATATTATTTAATTACAGTTACACATTCTACCATGACACGTTTACCACCAAGCAAAACAAGATAAGACAAGACTTTATTTCACGCAGGTTGTAAAGTCCACAACGTATGAGGGATGCAATAAAAAGAACATGAATATAAATATAGCTTGTGATGTTATTACACATGAATATAAATATAGCTTGTGATGTTATTACACAATGCTTAACACGAGATTTTGAAATTCTAAAACGACATTCTTAAAACCTGCAAATATTTGTAAGATTCGTACGTTAGGTGCATTCATTAATTAATTATATTTATAAACTTTAGTCCTGGAAGTTTAACAATGAGGTATAAATTGTTATCTTTCCTCATGAAAATTCGAACATGACACAAGATAGTAATATGCATCCCATATTTCCTGACGGAGTGTGCAAAATCCTTCTTTATGAGGAACATTAGCCACCTACCAGTTTCAATCTGCAGTTCGAAATTTTATTAAGGTTTTTGATGTATGTTTTGGTAATGAGAAATCGATTTTTTTCTTCTAAATCCAAACTAATTATAAATAACCTGTAATTAAGACCTTCAGATGATGTATTGATGTTAGCTGCCAAAGCTGGTATCTATTGATCTTTTTGTATTTGTTCCACTGAATTTGTTGCCATTTAACTGACACAATTCTCTTATTTCTCCATACTTAGCTTAGTATAATTAAACATCATCTATCTAACATAGAATTTATTGAAAGTAGCCATTTATTGTTATTGGACGTATCACCAAAGTATTTGTATAAGAGAGAATACATACGACATTTTTTCTTCATAAACACTAACCAGTCTAGACCAACAGTTTATCATCCGACTTTTAATATTGATAATTTAGGGGACAAGAAGACCATGTTCGCCGTATACCATAATTAGGGAGGTGCAATTTTGGACATTCAGTATACTTCAGAGGAAAGAAAAATGAGCTTTTCCACATCATTAGATCTCACGAACACAAAATTTCATAAGCACATTTTGAAATCGGTACAATTTTTTTTATCGAATATTTTCAGCAGACAGTCAAAAGGCAAATCTAAATTGTGTAAACACTTTTAAGAAAATGCATACTTTTATTAGCTACGTTAGATACTAGATTATTCAGGCCGTTTGACAATTTACCGTTGTTGTAAAATTATAGGCGCAAGTACTTATATTCAGCTTGATTTTCAGATATTAATTTATTATCGTCATTGAATTTAGATAATCTTAAGTTTAATATTGCGGTAAAAGAAACATTACCAAAGCAGCTTGCTAAAATAATACGTCTATAGTTTGACATACCAGTTTTGTCACCTTTAGGTTTATAGTCCGGCACAATAACACTGTAGTAGTAGTAAATGGGGCCACATTAGGGACAATGGGAATTAGCATTAAAAACAGCCCTGGGCCACTTTAGGGACAATGGAAATTTAACATGGAGAAAAACGCTGGGCCACTTTAGGGACAATGGGAATTTAACATAGAGTTTGGGTTTGTCTAGGGACAAGGGAAATTAACATCAGGAATAGAGTTTGGGCTTGTCTAGGGACAAGGGGAATGGAACAGGGGACTATAGTGTGGGTCTGTCTAGGGACAATGGGAATTTAACATGGGGAATAGATCGTGGGACTGTCTAGGGACAATGGGAAATTTAACATGGGGAATAGATCGTGGGACTGTCTAGGGACAATGGGAAATTTAACATTACGGAAACCCCTGGGGGATATAGCCTCAAGGGAATTTAACATATGGAAATTGAACATGGTGGATCTGTATAGCGTCAAGGGGAATTGAACATGGTGGGACTATCTAGGGACAATGATGGTAGAGGGTCAAACACAACAGAGACAGAAACATACATACACTAGTACAAGCGTGGGATTTATATATAAAGCATTACGAAGACCTGAAATCTTGCTGGGGTGTTCAAAAATTTGCATAATTGTAATGATGCTATAAATAGCTATAATCAAGGAAATGCTCAACGACAAAATGGATGTGACTAAAGGTAACGTTAAAATGACGAAATTGTCCCAGAATTTAAAGGAAAATAAACATATCCCCGAAAATTAAGTTACAATGGTTTAGACTAAAATGGATAAAATTAGTAACTACTTACAATATCAACTTCTGTGACGATCGTGGATAAATACCTATGTATCTATAATCAGCTGAAATTCCTATGAAATCCCACTATCTATTTATAGCTCCAACTTGTGGGTTTTTCCTTTGGAAAATCCCACTATCTTTTCATAGCCTCAGCTTGAGTGACGTTCCTGTTTATGAATTCTAGTATATATGTATAGCTACAAAATGTGGAAATCCCCAAGTCGATATTTATAGTCTCAAAATTTCCAGCGTCAGTGACGTCACTGTACTGAACACTAGGGGATAAATGGTAACAGTGTTGCAAGTGGCTGACCTGAATACGCGCTACTGTAGGTAGGTAGGTAAAGTGTATCTGATAGGGATAAAGTGAGTTTTATAGGGACAAACAGAGACCAATACACACACACACACACACACACACACAACATACGCGCGCAGACTCACACACACACACACAGAGGGAAGAGAAAAAAACAAACCCCAAATATACTATCCACACTCGGGAGGAAGAAAAAAAAACAACCAAATATACGATCTACACAACGTACGCGAACAAACACACACACACACACACACACAGAGGGAAGAGGAAAAAACAAACCCCAAATATACTATCAACACAGAGGGGAGATAATACAAATCCCAAATAAACTATCCACACAAACGTACGCGAACGCATACAAACCCCAAAGATACTATCCACACAAGGTCGCTAACGCATACAAACCCCAAATATACTATCCACACTCGGGAGGAAGAAAAAAAAACAACCAAATATACGATCTACACAACGTACGCTAACACACACACACACACAAACACACACACACACACACACACACACACGCACACCACAGAGGGAAGAAGAAAACCATTATACACTATCCACACGGAGTGAAGAAATAACCCTTTATATATATACTATCAACAGAGAGTGAAGAAAATAACCCATTATATTCCATCAACACAGAGTGAAGAAGAAATTTTTTTTTGAAAGCACCTAAGCCCTCACCTGCAATGACCAACTCTGCCAAACACCTACACTCCACCCCCACCCCCACTCCCAACACTACAAAACCCATTTAACCCGTTATTTTATGGCATCAGTGTGTGCTTTAGGAAACATCAAGACACAAAATGATGGATGAATAGACTGACTATTGTTTACGGACTTGCATGCCTAAAGAGCGTGCGTGAAGGAAAACATCCTTCCATTTCAATTCTAACTAAAACATGATCCAGAGGGATAGAGAGAGGTGAAAGAGCACAATTTCATAAAGTGTGAGTAAAAACAATGATAGGGATAAAGTGAGTTTTATAGGGACAAACAGAGACCAATACACACACACACACACACACAACATACGCGCGCAGACTCACACACACACACACACACACACACACACACGCACACACAGAGGGAAGAGAAAAAAACAAACCCCAAATATACTATCCACACTCGGGAGGAAGAAAAAAAAACAACCAAATATACGATCTACACAACGTACGCGAACAAACACACACACACACACACACACAGAGGGAAGAGGAAAAAACAAACCCCAAATATACTATCAACACAGAGGGGAGATAATACAAACCCCAAATAAACTATCCACACAAACGTACGCCAACGCATACAAACCCCAAATATACTATCCACACAAGGTCGCTAATGCATACAAACCCCAAATATACTATCCACACTCGGGAGGAAGAAAAAAAAAACAACCAAATATACGATCTACACAACGTACGCTAACACACACACACACACACGCACACACACACACACACACACACGCACACCACAGAGGGAAGAAGAAAACCATTATACACTATCCACACGGAGTGAAGAAATAACCCTTTATATATATATACTATCAACAGAGAGTGAAGAAAATAACCCATTATATTCCATCAACACAGAGTGAAGAAGAAAATTTTTTTTGAAAGCACCTAAGCCCTCACCTGCAATGACCAACTCTGCCAAACACCTACACTCCACCCCCATCCCCACTCCCAACACTACAAAACCCATTTAACCCGTTATTTTATGGCATCAGTGTGTGCTATAGGAAACATCAAGACACAAAATGATGGATGAATAGACTGACTATTGTTTACGGACTTGCATGCCTAAAGAGCGTGCGTGAAGGAAAACATCCTTCCATTTCAATTCTAACTAAAACATGATCCAGAGGGATAGAGAGAGGTGAAAGAGCACAATTTCATAAAGTGTGAGTAAAAACAAAACACGCCATCCTTATTATACAATGTCAAGACCAAGAGACACTTACGTTTTCTTTCTGGTCTATTCTCTTTTAGAAGGTAGTATGAAATTTCACATCAGGGCCAACGCATCGGCTCACATTGTCAATTTTTCCATTTCCATGTCTTTACTGGCACAAGTTCTTCATCATCTTCAATTTCTTCTTCTTCTTCTTCTGAATCCCTCTTCTCTGGTTCGTCTTGTTTCTGTTTCTTCTCTTTTCTCGTAGGGCACTCTGAATTCCAGTGTCCTTTCTCCTGACAACGATATTAGGTATCTTGACTTTTGTCTCTCTTTCTTAGACGAAGCAGGTATTTTGGACAAAAATACCCATTTACCTTTGCAGATATAGCAAACTTCATTAGCACACACTTTCGTATGACTCTCATCAAATCAACGACCAAAAGAGTAAGTTTTGTTGCCACTTTCGCCTGTGAATTATGCTTTCGTATGACTTTTAGCAAATATTTGACCAGCAGGTCGATCTCAGCTGACTCTTCCATCTTCTTGATCGTTTGAGAGTGGAATGAATACTCTGACGCTAAGACACTCTCCTTATATATACAGGGACCTGCTGCGTATGAAACCTAGTCAAATCTAATTTTGCAATAAGATGAAACGATTTCATTGAGGAAGTAAAAGGCAATGATGTACCGTATCGCCTCACACAGAACCTGAAGTGTTAGCCCAGATCCGTGTCAGTGATGGGTGTTAAGTACTCAACAGAACGCTAGCCCGTACTTATTTCAAATCAAGTCCCGTTTTTGCTAATAGACAGTAAAAAGTACCAATAATGTGTTAACCACTTGTGCAATTAGTTCAAATCTAACGAGTCTGTTAAATTTCCTACTTCCTAACATATCTATCTAATATTAGTACTTAGTGTAGTGTACATAAAAATAGTCATACTGATCTTATTTAAATTATTATGTCTAAGAGACATATACCAGTTTGGTCACTGTTAGGTTTAAAAAGTTAAGTTAAGTTTGTTGCGGTGTTCCAATGGGTCAAGTTTGTTTCGAGAATAGTTTAGTCAAGGAGGGATACCAAGCCAAATATTGATTTGAAATAAGTATGGGCTAGCGTTCTGTTGAGTACTTAACACCCATGGCTGTCTTTTTGAGCACCTTTTTTCCTCCTTTACCACGCTCGGACAGAAAAATGAGTGTGTAGTGAGACTATTCCCACTCATGTTTAAAGCCTTTCAGTCAGGTTGTTAAGGACTAGTTAGTCCTACACCTGAGTGGCTAAATTTAAAAGTAGTCTGTGAGTACATAAAAGCCTGGGGATGAGGCTCTCTTTCCTTCCCCAGGAGTAATTAAAAATCACGCGGTGCGTTATTAAACCAGTGATATATGCTCCATTAGAGCGAAAATCACTTTAATTCAAGTAAGCAAGCAAGCAAGTTCGGGTACCGTCTCTAGCACTCTTGATGACACCAACTGTCTGGGTTATTTTCTTTCTTGCAAGCCCCTATGTTCCACTTCTGTTTGTGATAATAACTTGTGATACTTCACATTTTCTAAAGTCGAAATCTTTATAAGCCGTACAAAATACAAAACTTATATGACTTTGGCTTTTGACACTTGCACAGACTCTTCACTTTATAAGTGTCACGAGAAAATTGTATATCCAATTTTTACCATTTTCAAAAACACGCACACACTTGCAGCTTGACCAGAAATATGTACATCTTGTTTTATGGATAAGTCACAGACAAGTCCAAGCATATATAGGTGATTATGAACGTTAGGAATATCTCCTCATTTTTTTCAGAAATATCAAAGCTTGTATGTGCATTTTCCCTTTTCCACTCTATATTAGTGCTTAGATTTGTTCAAAAAAAAAAAAAGAAAAAAGAAACGAAACAATTTTGAAGAAAAGAAAAACTGAATTTTGAATTCAGGTTTCTCTCTGTTTATAATTTTTTTTTCAAGTTGATAGTGGATGACAGAGTACGTTCGCCTACCTTTCCAAAGTGAGAGCCATTTCTTCACATGTCACTGCCTTTGTTAAATTCGGTTTCATTGGTTAGTTATCGTTAATCTTTAATTTTTTCATGCATTTCTTTTTGATAGAAGATTTAAGGCTTTCTAGTGTTGTAACGGTATTTATGTTGTTTAGTCTGTTGATGAAATTATCTATAGCAAAGTGCTTAAGATTTTTTCAGGTTTTTTATTATTTCAAGCCCTACAAAAGGAGACCAAGTTTGTCTTCAAAGAGGATTGAAGCTCTAAATTACACGGGCGTGAAGGAAAACATCGTTATGTTCATTCTAATCATGCTTGCCGTATCTCTTTGTGTTTTAGAGGTCATATTTCTTCTTAAGTAAATACACGCATCAATAGACAGACAGATTGGGTCATCATCCTTGAGTTTCACTGTACTTTCGGTTCTTTACTTCATACAAACCCCAAATTTATTAGTTTGAAAAAAAAAAAGATAACATGCCCCTCAATACTGTAACACATCTGTTCTGACTTTACCGATGTGAGTGTGAGTGTTTATGTTAAAATGTTTAAGTGAGATATAAAAAAAATGGTCAGCTTGAAAACGCGAACCAATACTGTGACGCTCAGTATTTTGATGTGGTAAGAAGAAATGGTACAACACACACAAAGAGGGCTTGTAAGTTCACATTTCAGTCTGTCTGCACTGTAATGGTAACAACGCAAGAACATAGGGATTATTATGCCACACAGTCCTAGAACAAAACAATGCATCATCCGTTGTAAGCCATTTCATTGGCTATACTTATTTTCTTACCGCGTTCACTTCGAATTGACTTGAGTAGCTATTCACACAGTGACGAGAATGGCCATGCTTTACTGGGTCTATCCTATAGGCGATTTATATAAAAAAATATTTTAAAAATTAAACTAATGCACGAACAATGGTTCCATGGGCGATCCCATGGAAATTGTGTCCGTCTTATTACAAAATACATCAACATTTAAGTTAACCGTGCAGATCGCTAGAACAAACCTCTGATCATATACATTTTGAAAAGTGTTGTGTGACACGGATCGCCATTGTCGCTTGGTGTCTGCTTTCTTCTTCGAAAAGAGATCGTTTCGTCTAGACTATAAAAATTTAATTTGACTAAGTTTTACGCACTACTTGAACTCATACATTTCACGTTGTAAGTGTAAGCCGTCGTTCTCAGTTTCCTGGAAGTTCGTTTTTGCGTTTCTCAGATGTAACACTCTTTTTTATGGACCGAACGAAATTTCTTTTGGCGTGAATCAGGACTCGTGGTTTTGTGACATAAATGGAGAGCATTGATGAAAGCTCAGTTATGTCGTCTTCGAAATCGCTGACACGGATCTGAGCTAACACTTCAGGTTCTGTGTGAGGCGATACGGTACATCATTGCCTTTTACTTCCTCAATGAAATCGTTTCATCTTATTGCAAAATTACATTTGACTAGGTTTCATACGCAGCAGGTCCCTGTATATAAGGAGAGTGTCTTAGCGTCAGAGTATTCATTCCACTCTCAAACGATCAAGAAGATGGAAGAGTCAGCAGAGATCGACCTGCTGGTCAAACATTTGCTAAAAGTCATACGAAAGCATAATTCACAGGCGAAAGTGGCAACAAAACTTACTCTTTTGGTCGTTGATTTGATGAGAGTCATACGAAAGTGCGTGATAATGAAGTTTGCTATATCTGCAAAGGTAAATGGGTATTTGTGTCCAAAATACCTGCTTCGTCTAAGAAAGAGAGACAAAAGTCAAGATACCTAATATCGTTGTCAGGAGAAAGGACACTGGAATTCAGAGTGCCCTACGAGAAAAGAGAAGAAACAGAAACAAGACGAAACAGAGAAGAGGGATTCAGAAGAAGAAGAAGAAGATATTGAAGATGATGAAGAACTTGTGCCAGTAAAGACATGGAAATGGAAAAATTGACAATGTGAGCCGATGCGTTGGCCCTGATGTGAAATTTCATACTACCTTCTAAAAGAGAATAGACCAGAAAGAAAACGTAAGTGTCTCTTGGTCTTGACATTGTATAATAAGGATGGCGTGTTTTGTTTTTACTCACACTTTATGAAATTGTGCTCTTTCACCTCTCTCTATCCCTCTGGATCATGTTTTAGTTAGAATTGAAATGGAAGGATGTTTTCCTTCACGCACGCTCTTTAGGCATGCAAGTCCGTAAACAATAGTCAGTCTATTCATCCATCATTTTGTGTCTTGATGTTTCCTAAAGCACACACTGATGCCATAAAATAACGGGTTAAATGGGTTTTGTAGTGTTGGGAGCGGGGGTGGGGGTGGAGTGTAGGTGTTTGGCAGAGTTGGTCATTGCAGGTGAGGGCTTAGGTGCTTTCAAAAACTTTTTCTTCTTCACTCTGTGTTGATGGAATATAATGGGTTATTTTCTTCACTCTCTGTTGATAGTATATATATATAAAGGGTTATTTCTTCACTCCGTGTGGATAGTGTATAATGGTTTTCTTCTTCCCTCTGTGGTGTGCGTGTGTGTGTGTGTGTGTGTGTGTGTGTGTGGTGTGTGTGTGTGTGTGTGTTAGCGTACGTTGTGTAGATCGTATATTTGGTTGTTTTTTTTTTTCTTCCTCCCGAGTGTGGATAGTATATTCGGGGTTTGTATGCGTTAGCGACCTTGTGTGGATAGTATATTTGGGGTTTGTATGCGTTGGCGTACGTTTGTGTGGATAGTTTATTTGGGGTTTGTATTATCTCCCCTCTGTGTTGATAGTATATTTGGGGTTTGTTTTTTCCTCTTCCCTCTGTGTGTGTGTGTGTGTGTGTGTGTGTGTGTGTGTTCGCGTACGTTGTGTAGATCGTATATTTGGTTGTTTTTTTTTCTTCCTCCCGAGTGTGGATAGTATATTCGGGGTTTGTTTTTTTTCTCTTCCCTCTGTGTGTGCGTGTGTGTGTGTGTGTGTGCGTGTGTGTGAGTCTGCGCGCGTATGTTGTGTGTGTGTGTGTGTGTGTATTGGTCTCTGTTTGTCCCTATAAAACTCACTTTATCCCTATCAGATACACTCTACCTACCTACCTACAGTAGCGCGTATTCAGGTCAGCCACTTGCAACACTGTTGCCATTTATCCCCTAGTGTTCAGTACAGTGACGTCACTGACGCTGGAAATTTTGAGACTATAAATATCGACTTGGGGATTTCCACATTTTGTAGCTATACATATATATTAGAATTCATAAACAGGAACGTCACTCAAGCTGAGGCTATAAAAAGATAGTGGGATTTTCCAAAGGAAAAACCCACAAGTTGGAGCTATAAATAGATAGTGGGATTTCATAGGAATTTCAGCTGATTATAGATACATAGGTATTTATCCACGATCGTCACAGAAGTTGATATTGTAAGTAGTTACTAATTTTATCCATTTTAGTCTAAACCATTGTAACTTAATTTTCGGGGATATGTTTATTTTCCTTTAAATTCTGGGACAGTTTCGTCATTTTAACGTTACTTTTAGTCACATCCATTTTGTCGTTGAGCATTTCCTTGATTATAGCTATTTATAGCATCATTACAATTATGCAAATTTTTGAACACCCCAGCAAGATTTCAGGTCTTCGTAATGCTTTATATATAAATCCCACGCTTGTACTAGTGTATGTATGTTTCTGTCTCTGTTGTGTTTGACCCTCTACCATCATTGTCCCTAGATAGTCCCACCATGTTCAATTCCCCTTGACGCTATACTGATCCACCATGTTCAATTTCCATATGTTAAATTCCCTTGAGGCTATATCCCCCAGGGGTTTCCGTAATGTTAAATTTCCCATTGTCCCTAGACAGTCCCACGATCTATTCCCCATGTTAAATTTCCCATTGTCCCTAGACAGTCCCACGATCTATTCCCCATGTTAAATTCCCATTGTCCCTAGACAGACCCACACTATAGTCCCCTGTTCCATTCCCCTTGTCCCTAGACAAGCCCAAACTCTATTCCTGATGTTAATTTCCCTTGTCCCTAGACAAACCCAAACTCTATGTTAAATTCCCATTGTCCCTAAAGTGGCCCAGCGTTTTTCTCCATGTTAAATTTCCATTGTCCCTAAAGTGGCCCAGGGCTGTTTTTAATGCTAAGTCCCATTGTCCCTAATGTGGCCCCATTTACTATACTACAGTGTTATTGTGCCGGACTATAAACCTAAAGGTGACAAAACTGGTATGTCAAACTATAGACGTATTATTTTAGCAAGCTGCTTTGGTAAAGTTTCTTTTACCGCAATATTAAACTTAAGATTATCTAAATTCAATGACGATAATAAATTAATATCTGAAAATCAAGCTGAATATAAGTACTTGCGCCTATAATTTTACAACAACGGTAAATTGTCCAACGGCCTGAATAATCTAGTATCTAACGTAGCTAATAAAAGTATGCATTTTCTTAAAAGTGTTTACACAATTTAGATTTGCCTTTTGACTGTCTGCTGAAAATATTCGATAAAAAAATTGTACCGATTTCAAAATGTGCTTATGAAATTTTGTGTTCGTGAGATCTAATGGTGTGGAAAAGCTCATCTTTCTTTCCTCTGAAGTATACTGAATGTCCAAAATTGCACCTCCCTAATTATGGTATACGGCGAACATGGTCTTCTTGTCCCCTAAATTATCAATATTAAAAGTCGGATGATAAACTGTTGGTCTAGACTGGTTAGTGTTTATGAAGAAAAAATGTCGTATGTATTCTCTCTTATACAAATACTTTGGTGATACGTCCAATAACAATAAATGGCTACTTTCAATAAATTCTATGTTAGATAGATGATGTTTAATTATACTAAGCTAAGTATGGAGAAATAAGAGAATTGTGTCAGTTAAATGGCAACAAATTCAGTGGAACAAATACAAAAAGATCAATAGATACCAGCTTTGGCAGCTAACATCAATACATCATCTGAAGGTCTTAATTACAGGTTATTTATAATTAGTTTGGATTTAGAAGAAAAAAATCGATTTCTCATTACCAAAACATACATCAAAAACCTTAATAAAATTTCGAACTGCAGATTGAAACTGGTAGGTGGCTAATGTTCCTCATAAAGAAGGATTTTGCACACTCCGTCAGGAAATATGGGATGCATATTACTATCTTGTGTCATGTTCGAATTTTCATGAGGAAAGATAACAATTTATACCTCATTGTTAAACTTCCAGGACTAAAGTTTATAAATATAATTAATTAATGAATGCACCTAACGTACGAATCTTACAAATATTTGCAGGTTTTAAGAATGTCGTTTTAGAATTTCAAAATCTCGTGTTAAGCATTGTGTAATAACATCACAAGCTATATTTATATTCATGTGTAATAACATCACAAGCTATATTTGTATTCATGTTCTTTTTATTGCATCCCTCATATGTTGTGGACTTTACAACCTGCGTGAAATAAAGTCTTGTCTTGTCTTGTTTTGCTTGGTGGTAAACATGTCATGGTAGAATGTGTAATTGTAATTAAATAATATATTGTATGATATAATTTCTGACTGCAATAAAAAAAACAGACTACCTATGCACTTTCTAAGGATCATTTTTCTTTACATTGACTTAAGCTAATGGTCGGAATTATTGTAACTACTCAGAGGTTAATAACAATTTCGTTGACATTGATCAAACCATTGACGCAATAATTATATTCTTATGAAAAGAGTGACACAACTACAATGACAAATGTGTGTACTTACAAACGTTGTTGTTGAAGAAACCGATGCAGCTCCCGGGGAAAACACACACACACACACACACACACACTTAAAGATCTTGAATTGCGTTATAAAAAAAAAAACAATTCTTCACTTTGATACATTATATATTTAACTTTAATTTTAATTACTGCTGAAAATGTTATAGTCGCTCAAATTGCATTCAGATGCATTTAAGAGACACAAAAAGTAAATATCCATTAGGGACCCGCAATGTAATTTTAGTAGAATCTCAGGAAACATACTAGTTGCATCGCAGCGTATTCGTTAGTATTGAGTCCCAAGAAGTGTGAGAGTGATAACTGTTGTTAGCAGCACCAAAATCGAAAACAAAGTCAGCAGGAACTTGTCAATTACTAGTGCTATCTCCTTCCATGTATATTCTGGAATCTTGCTTTGCTCCGTGTTTGTTGTGTCCAATTCCCTTTTCATCCCCCATGCAATGTCGACAGCATTTATGGCTGTTACTTCTGTTATGTCATTATTAGATGAGATTACGTGCTCCTTCTCTATTGGTTTGACCTTCATCTTCAGTCTGCAGCACGTGTTTCTCTTCCAGCACGAGAATTTGATCAGCACGTGATGCGTCAATCGGTTTAGCCAGACTGGGACATCATCTTCTTCGATGTTGAAATAAAGGTCAAGGACAACAATGGTTAATATGACCGTAAGGACGCTGAGGCACAGGACGATGGCCAGGTAAATCGCTGAAAGAAAGAGAGAATCGCTTATCTACTCAGTTTTATAATTCGGGATTTCATGACCCGTATAATCGAGACTGAGCACCAAACTCCCGTTCAAAGTAAACGTGCGTTACGGAAACTCAGCAGAGATCTAGAGCTATCATATGTATGAAAATACATTCCGGGAGATGCATGTTTCTAACGCAGTCATAGACTGTGAAGATTTTGAGTTTGATTTTCCTGTTCAACTCTTGTAGAATAAGGAGCAAATTTTGACACCATCTTCATCGATATTAGAAAAAGTAGTTTAATGTAATGAGGGAAGAACAATGGTTGGTCATTGTTTTCCATATCGATGGTAAAAGTATTTCAGATAACTCGACATCTGTCCCACACAGTAACACGTGTAAGATATGTCCCAATTAACAGTGGCCTCGCTCTTTTTATTACTTATTTTACCACAATTCTTTAATAAATATATCCATCTAGATCTAAAAACTTGTTCTAATCACATCCCTCACCATAAATATAGCATGGACGTACACCATTAAGGCGGTATTAGGACACACGGTACTAATTCAACTCCAATAGTAAACATATGGAAACAATATCATATTCAAAGGTCAATAACTTAAAATTTCTGGGTGCTGATGATGAGACCTATAATTCTCCATGCACATCTAACCTTGGTGCCAGCTTATGTGTGGAGAACACCATATGACCCTCGGCATTTTGTTTACTTACATGTACATGAAACACATGTTATTGATTCTGCACCAAATGAATCGGGTGCTACTTTCATAATTGAGTACTCCTGAGTCAAGCCTGTAAGAATGCTAAAATTGCATCAGTAGAAATTTGTCTGTATTTCTTTAAATTACATATAGGATAAGCTCTCAAAAGATATTTCTACTAAAATTTCTAGACTGGTTCACAGTTCTTCCATTAGTACCGTGTGTCCTATTAATGATTCACATTGTGCTTTTAGAGACGTAAAGACTTTGGAAAATAACGGAGTAAAATAGAGATCAAAACTGGAAGACTTTTGGAACAGTAAAACAGTAATCTATATATGGCTTTATTTTCCTGGATGCTTTTGCAACAGGAGAGTGTCACATATTTTGATTTCACACACACACACACACACACACACACACACACACACATATATATATATATATATATATATATATATATATATATTATATATATATATATATATATACACACACACCAAACATCCTTTGTGCATCAAAGCTCGAAAGCAATAAATTTGAGGCGGAATGTGGTCGTACATCATTGCGATATATAATTTATCCATTTTAATTTAGCTACATCCTAAAGTACGTCAGTCTACGCCATAAGGTTGGAGAAAAACTGGACGCTTCAGTCATATGACACTTAGATTGCCCAATCAAACGTTTGTGTAAACATTTTAGCAGTAAATTGGTTTTACTCGATATCTCCGAAGAAATTCGAAGTTTATCAAATGAACAAAATGTACACAAAACTGCATACACATTTTGGGGCCCGAGTGGCCGAGTGGTCTAAAACGCTCTTCGTTACGGATCACTGCCATCTCACTTCTGTCTGCGTGGGTTCGAGTCTCGGATTCAGCCTAGGTGGGTATGTGAGAAAGCATGCCAGTAGCTTCTCGAGGGTCGGTGGTTCTTTCCAGGGATTTCCCGGGTTCTTCCTCCACCATTAATACTGGCCGCCATGTATAGCCTATCGTGTGCTGAAAAATGGCGTAAAACCCTACAACAACAACAACAACAGCAAACGCAATTTTCTTTGAGTCAGCGAATAGAACGAGACTGATATGACGCAGAGATACGTCGAAGCCGTCAGGCCTGTATGTATCCATCAGCCATATCAAAAGAGTTCTTTCACGCGACTCAGAACAAACACAAATACGGTCTTGTATCTATTACATACCCCTTTTTACGCTTCCTAAATATTTTGGGCTTTACTGTATGAATGCAAATGAAATCCAAATGGGATTTATGACGTTTCAATTCACATCATTAAAAAAATATCAACGTCGGGACGTCAAAACAAAGCAATTAAGTAGTTCGAATCTGGGGGGGGGGGTGGGTGATACGCATATACACAGTAACACGTGTAAAATATGTCCCTCTTAACAGTGGCCTCGCTCTTTTTGAACCCCCTCCCCTTTATTACTTATTTTACCGAAAGTCTTTAAGAAATCAATCCATCGAGATCTAAGAACTTGTTCTTATCACATCCCTCACCATAAATATAGCGTGGACGTACAACCATTAAGGCGGTATTAATGATTCACTCGTGTGCATTTAGAGTCGGAAAGACTTTGAAAAATAACGGAGTAAAACAGAGATCACAACTGGAAGAGTTTCGGAACAGCAATCTATATTTGGCTTTATTTGATGTCAGGTCATCATTACGATATATAATTTATCTATTTTATTTTAGCTGCATCCTAAAGTACGTCAGTCTACGCCATAAGGCTGGAAAAAACTGGACGCTTTAGACAAATGACACTTAGATTGCCCAATCAAACGTTTGTGTAAACATTTTAGCAGTAAACTGGTTTTACTCGATCTCTCCGAAAAAATTCGAAGTTTATCAAATGAACAAAAGATACACAAAACTGCATACGCATTTTGGGGCCACGAGTGGTCTAAAGCGCTCTCCGTTACGGATCACTGCCATCTGACCTCTCGTGGGTCGGTGGTTCCTTCCGGGGATTTCCCGGGTTCTTCCTCCACCATTAATAATGGCCGCCATGTATAGCCTATCGTGTGCTGAAAAATCGCGTTAAACCCTACAACAACAACAGCATACGCAATTTTCTCTGAGTCAGCGAATAGAACGAGTCTGATATGGGGCAGAGATACATGGAAGCCGTCAGGCCTGTGTGTATCCATGTGACATATCAAAATAGTTCTTTCACGCGACTCAGAACAAACACAAATGCTGTCTTGTATTTATTAATACCCCTTTTTACGCTTTCTAAATATTTGGGCTTTACTGTATGAATGAAAATCAAACCCAAATGGGATTTATACCATTTCGGTTCACATCATTAAACAAATATCAACGTCGGGACGTCAAAACAAAGCAATTAAGTAGTTCGAATCTGGGGGTGTGATACGCAAATACGGACTGAACAGCTGTATCGCACGCAAGATCAAGTGTGTAAGATTAAATTTGTTTGCAGTAAATTAAAAAAGCCTGTATAGAACAAGGATTTATGTAACTTGGAACATTGTTTTAAGTATTAATAGGTTCTGAAGCCACTAAGACCTGACATCCATTAGACGTTTCAGATCGAAGCATAATAAGTCGACGTCAAAACATATGGAGTCGACGTCGAAACAAAGGGAATGAACGTAACGTCAGGACCTGAATTTAATTATATTGAGATTGCATGCCTATATTAAGCGTTATACGCTATGATTGCTCTCTTTCACATTCTTTTTTGCCACATTGGTTATATCTAAATTAACCACGTGTGCATGTATGTGTTTCTTCACACGCCCTCTCCGCTCTACTTACAAAGAACTGATGCAGATTTCGATGTTCTTGGGATGTTGTCAGAGATCAGCGACAGATACACGGCATACGCCAGTAACGCAGTCAATGACATGCCGATTCTTTCACCAGATTCCGGGGGAAGTTTAAACACCATCACGATCAGGGTCGCCATTATCACTACCGGTAAAATGGTATTCAGGATATGGAACAGAGGGCGCCTTCTCAGGGTCAGGATAAATTTTAGGTGTGAAAAACTCTGCGACTCCCTGGTAGAGGAGGTCGCTGCCCCAGACACAGATAAAAGCTCCCATTCACCTGTACAAGAAAACATTCTGCTACGATAAATTTGGAGATGCTTATGCATGGTTCTTATTGACTTGAAACTAACTCATTCGACTTCATTATCCATGTAAAATAACAGTCTCGTTTATAGGATGTCATAATTTTTTAAAATACATTTTCATAACTCGCATGACTTTAACAGCTTTCAAAGATATCAAATTCCTGTTCTGTCAACTTTACATTATTTCAAATTCTTTACTGACTAGATGGTTTCCAGAATGTGGCCTCAAACATGGATTTGCTTTATGGAAAAGCTTGGCGTATTATCTTTTTAAAATAAGGCCATTGTATCGCACTGAAGTTAATACTTATTGGAAGCGATCCGTACGAACTGTAGTTTCGGAGACTTGGCCATGGATCAATATTCGCACATGCTTTATTAAATTGAATGGAACTGAGCATGATCAGCGTTCAATGCCTATGCGTGTAAATACTTTACAAAAAAAGAAAAAGGGTTAAAAGTAGCGGAAATGATGTACCTGTGTCAGCAATCTTTAAAAAGTACTTAGTGTTGACAATTCGCGCTAATTATAAAATGTACATGTATTATTTGTTTCTGACCAATTTTATACATTACCGTTCTCGGAGAAGTAGGTTGTCTGAACAGCCTCGCTGCCCAGGACAAGAGATATTTCTCGTGAAGTGTAAGCCCACGTGCTCATCACCAGGCTGCATGTCTGTTTGTCAAGAGGATAATATGTGACGTCACAGTCGCAATGGATCTCGTAAATTCCACCAGGGGTCCATACAACATGGCCATCACTGATGATTCGCATAAAAGTGTGCTCATCACTAATTACTGACATGTCGCTTACACTGTTCAAATAAAAATAATAAAATATCAGAGACCGTTGCGTGGTAATTCAAGAGGCGTCCATACATAGCGCACGTGTCCAAGTTTCCGAAATGTTGTTCGTGACTAAAATCTACCGGGGCATGAAACAGTTTAGAAATCCCGTATTATTCTCACCTCATCTAGCGACAGACAATAATAACGGACACGTTACAATATCCATGAAAAACAACAAAATTTAGATTTACTTTTTGACTCGTCGCTCTGTAATTCTCTATTCACTTTTAAGAATGGCATAACATATACGCCACCAGACTAGTTTCGATTTTTTTGAACTACCGCCCTTTGTATACGTAACTCTTTAGCGTTCAAACAGTTTGTATCAGATACAGTTTATCTTATTCGCGTCATAAAACAGTTCGCCATATTTTCACATATTTCGACTAGATACCGTCTTGTGATATCCATGCGGATATACAACTAATCTAATCAGCACCATAAAAAACACGTATGACAAGGAGATTAGTTCAGTCCCATTGAATGGCAATAGAGCAGATTGGTTCTGATCCACAGTTGGAGTCAGACAGGAGTGCCTTCTCTCACCTATGCTGTTTAATATCTACCTGGATAGGATCGTGTCCAATGCCGTGGAAGACCATGGTGGCAGTGTTAGTGTTGGAGGAAAACAATCACCAACCTGCGCTTCGCTGATAATGTCGAAGGCTTAGCAGTAGAAGAACAAGAACTGGAAACCTTAGTGAACCTTCTCAACCACGAATCACTAAGGTAGGGGATGGAAAGCAGCGTTAAAAAGACCAAGCCAATGATAATCAACCCGAGTGGCAGGAAATAAGAGTGAATGGTCAGAAGCTGGGCACAGTGACAGGCTTCAGGTTTCAAGGTATTATAACCTTTGATGAAGGTTCAAAACATGAAGTTCATTTCAGGATTCTGCAAACAGCAACTGAGCTAGCCACGCGCTGCAAGTTGCTCATTGCATGTAGCTTGTTTCATGAACTTCATAAGAAATGAAAACTCATATAAGGTCTTCTAATTATAGCAGTAACACAATCACAGATTATAATCCTACTCAGTCTGTCGGCTACGTTCAATCTATGTGAATAGCATATATTCATAGTCATGAAACAATGCACCATACCACACCATGTTAGCACAAAATTCATCTTTAGAATCAATATCAAACCTATGTCTGCAATGAACTCACAACGTGTTCAAAATAATGCGGTTTTATACTGATCCAGTCAGATCAACAATTACTAAAATGACAACATGCGGATGCATACGGTCTAAAAGATGCACGGTCTGACGTATGCACGGTCTGGCGGAAGGCTTTAAGAAATAAATTTTATTTTTATATGTCAAATGTCACAAACAAAAGCTGCACACATTTGTTCTAGGGCACCACCAAGACGATGTAAAAAGTTTCGTTTTATCAGCAACGGAAGTCTGCTTATGAATGGATGCTGTTTAACTTGCTGCAGCTGACAATGTTTCTCCAATATATAAATTGCGCTTTCTCGTTGTTTGCATGACTATTTAATTAAGGAATTATTTATGCCGTTTTTCTATGTCGATATTTTATACATGCATTGCTATCAATTTGGTAATGAGGTTCATCTCAATTAATTCTGAGCATGTCATTCGATTTTTGTATTTGGTATTTAACTGGGCGTTTCATTCACTGTATCTGCTCCACTGAATTTTGTAAATTTTATAATATTTAGAAACTTTACTACTTAGTTACTAACATACATATTCAAATGCTATCTTTACAAAAACTCTACAAAAATGAAGGAAAAAGAAACCTGCAGCGATTTTGTCAGGCCTTTTCTTGTGATAGAAAAATTAGGTTTTCTGAAGAAGTGTTAACTTACGAATTTTCTACAATGACGGCAGGTCTCCACATGTAGTTCTCATTACTGAAGATAAAACGTATGTTGTCATATGTTGTATTGCCGTTCCAACTAAGACGGGAATCTTCCCATACCTGAAATAATAGAGGCATTAGACAACTGATCACGCGTGGTCTTAAAAATATATTAGTTCTAATTTTCTCTTCAAACTTACATGTGAGCATAGGTAAATCTATAGTTGTTTTAGAAAGCACAACACAAATCTGATAGATTAATACATACGTAGATAGACATGCGGATGGATGATTGGATAGATAGATATATATATATATATAGATATACAAACAGACAGACATATATATATAGATAGATATAGATAGATAAAAGATAGACAAGCATGCACACATGCATACATACACACACACACACACACACACACACACACACACATGTACATACATACATACATACATACATACATACATACATACATATACGAAGAATATGTGAGTAATGGAAAATATTACCATAAAAAAATATCCCGATAAAGATAGCTTCTGATCTTTAATATCCTGAAAGAAACAGAATTAAGGTCATTTATAGATTTTACGCAAACACGTCGAGACTTTACATATAAATTATAATGACTAATGAACAGAACTAAGATTATAGATTCGGTGAAACTTAAAATATTCTGTTGCTTTGATACATAATAATATATATTTTCATTAAGCCACACATGTTTTCAGCGAACTATCAAATTTGTTCTAATTAAAAATCAAATCATATAAGAACAAAGCAATATAACACTGAATGCTGCGTCGCAGTAATGGTCAAATGCATGCAAAATATATCAATATATAAAAAACAAACATATATATCCCAACTGTATAAAAATGTGACCTGTACAATGTACATACAGCACAACCAATATATATATATATATATATATATATATATATATATATATATATATATATATATATATATATATATATATATATATATATATATATATATATATATATATATATATATATATATATATATATATATATATGTGTGTGTGTGTGTGTGTGTGTGTGTGTGTGTGTGTGTGTGTAAAGTGTCGAATTTATAATAAGCATTGAACCATAAAGTTGAATACATATTGAGCTGTACAATTAATCACATTTAAGCCAGAAAAGTCTTTGTGATGGGTCACTTCGATCTTTCTTCTAACGCCCCCATGTCTGTGGTACATTTGAAAGGCCAGCATCTACGACTCATTGAGATTTGACCGGGGTATTGCAATGCTGTCCTGAGAAAGTAAACATTTGAGCTACAAACCTTAACCGCTTGACAGGTACCCATGTCAAATAGACATTTACAAAGGCAAGTTGAAGGTCAACGTAGTCTAGAGATTCAGGGCTCTCTAAAATGTGACGAAAAAATGATTATCTTGGGAAAAATTTTAGCACCTCTGCGTACGAATGGGCAGAGTAAATTAAGGCGTACACTTTGTAGGTAATGTGAATTTAAAGTGACGACTTTGTCGAAATTCTTTAGTCCGAAAATTCCTGACAGAGGGTAAATATTACGCCGATGAAGCCCAAAAAAGAATAGTGCCTACCTCGTTAAACAAGAAAAGGGGACCAGGTGGCTGTCTTGTAAGAAAATGCATATTTAGTGCTGGGATTTTTGATTGTTTGTTTTTTGCAAATGTGTTTGATATTACTAGGATCCATATTATATACCGTTTATTCAATTTCGTAGAAATATGTTGATGCTAGAATTGTTATGCAATTTCTCTCTTTACTTTTACAGTTACTGATTCATTGATAGAGTTGACGGGTTGTGTGCGATCCAAATTTTCATATGTGTAGGATTTCATAGGTTTATATGAAATAATTTATTTTGTCTGTTAGGAGAAAACTGATTATCTTGAGTTAACGATAATTAGATATTTATATCTGATTTTGTAATGTTTGAATGCTCTTGTAGGTTAAGGATTGCTGTGATCCAGAATTTTGTGAATTGTATGCAACAGTAATCGAGCATGTGGTAGCGTATGTAAAGAGATACGGTAATGTTAGATACACCGCTGACGTGTTAATTTATGGTCGGTCGCTATGAAGCGAGAGTGACGATCTACCGAATTAGGTCAGAATTTATGCAGTATTTGGATAGCTAGTTATGCTTCTGAGTAACGTAAGTGAGGGAATTTTATGTAAATATAAAAAGTGATCCGTATATTATGGGATAATTTTGTCTTTTAAGGAAACAACCTTCTGGAAGAGACAGGATAGTCAAAAGACGGAAGTCCGGAAAGAGATGACTTGTTCATAACATAAGACTAGGAAGTCCAGGAAGAGATGAAGCATTCAGAATAGGAAGACTAGAGAATAGGAAGATGTGATACAACACAAATCTGATAGGAAGGTGATTCAATCAGTCATGGACATTGAACACTTTTCACCACTCGTTATTCTGATGAAATAAATCCAAACTAGACACTGCTATATAAATTCTGTTGACATAACTTAGACTGAATTGGGGTTGCCGCTGTTAAATATAGTCTTGTTCAGTTCTCTGTTGATGTTCTATCTATCCACTCACACAGAGCCATACAATCGAGGGAGGTCATCCCTAACATTTATATATACATACATATATATATATATATATATATATATATATATATATATATATATATATATATATATATATATATATATATATATATATATATATATATATATATATATATATATATACGCAATTCTTGTTCCAATTCTTGTTCCAATGACAACTTTGTTTTACAGGAAACGTGTGCATAAACGTGTGCATAAAAATCACATCTATATGAAGACATCTAAATACAACCTGTCTAATATGGACAAAGAAAATACTGTATGTTCCTTTTAACTGTGTGTAAATAACTTTGTACCATGTAGGAAAACGGAAAACGTATCTTTTGTAAACATCTGCTCACTCTAAGATTTCGAAACAACTGTGTATCTTTTGTATAAAAAAGAACTGATTACTATAAAATGTGGATGTACCAGTGTAACTTTTGTGCACACCTGATCCCTGTAAAAAAGTGATGTATTTGTGTATCTGTGTGAGCACTTGGTCACTGTAAAATGTGGCTGTACTTGAATATCTGTGTGAGCACTTGGTCACGGTAAAATGTGGATGTACTTGTGTATCTGTGTGAGCACCTAATCCTTGTAAAATGTGGATGTACTTGCGTATCTATATGAGCACCTGATCCCTGTAAAATGTGGATGTACTTGTGTATCTGTGTGAGCACTTGGTCACTGTAACATGTGGATGTACTTGTGTATCTGTGTGAGAACTTGGTCAATCTAAAATGTGGATGTACTTGTGTATCTGTGTTAGCACTTGGTCATTGTAAATGTGGATGTACTTGTGTATCTGTGTGAGCGCTTGGTCACGGTAAGATGTAGATGTACTTGTGTATCTGTGTGAGCACCTGATCCTTGTAAAATGTGGATGTACTTGTGTATCTGTGTGAGCACCTGATCCTAGTAAAATGTGGATGTATTTGTGTATCTGTGTGAGCACTTGGTCACTGTAAAATGTAGATGTACTTGTGCATCTGTGTGAGAACTTGGTCACGGTAAAATGTGGATGTACTTGTATATCTGTGTGAGCACCTGATCCTTGTAAAGTGTGGATGTACTTGTGTATCTGTGTGAACACTTGGTCACGGTAAAATGTGGATGTACTTGTGCATCTGTGTGAGCACTTGGTCACTATAAAATGTGGATGTACTTGTGTATCTGTATGAGAACTTCGTCACTGTAAAATGTGGATATACCTGTGTATCTTTGTGAGCACTTGGTCACGGTAAAATGTGGATGTACTTGTGTATCCTTGTGAGCACCTGATCCCTGTAAAATGTGGATGTACTTGTGTATCTGTGTGAGCACTTGGTCACTGTAAAATGTGGATGTACTTGTGTATCTGTGTGAGTACTTGGTTACTGTGAAATGTGGATGTACTTGTGTATCTGTGTGAGCACTTGGTCACGGTAAAATGTGGATATACTTGTGTATCTGTGTGAGCACCTGATCCTTGTAAAATGTTGATGTACTTGTGTATCTGTGTGACCTTCTGATCCTTGTAAAATGTGGATGTACTTGTGTATCTGTGTGAGCACTTCGTCACGGTAAAATGTGGATATACTTGTGTATCTGTGTGAGCACTTGGTCACGGTAAAATGTGGATGTACTTGTGTATCTGTGTGACCTTCTGATCCTTGTAAAATGTGGATGTACTTGTGTATCTGTGTGAGCACTTCGTCACGGTAAAATGTGGATATACTTGTGTATCTGTGTGAGCACTTGGTCACGGTAAAATGTGGATGTACTTGTGTATCTGTGTGACCTTCTGATCCTTGTAAAATGTGGATGTACTTGTGTATCTGTGTCAGCACCTGATCCTTATAAAATGTGGGTGTATTTGTGTAACTGTGTGAGCACCTGATCCCTGTAAAATGTGGATGTACATATGTATCTGTGTGAGCACTTGGTCACGGTAAAATGTGGATATACTTGTGTATCTGTGTGAGCACCTGATCCTTGTAAAATGTGGATGTACTTGTGTATCTGTGTGAGCACTTGGTCACGGTAAAATGTGGATGTACTTGTGTATCTGTGTGACCTTCTGATCCTTGTAAAATGTGAATGTACTTGTGTATCTGTGTGAGCACCTGATCCTTATAAAATGTGGGTGTATTTGTGTAACTGTGTGAGCACCTGATCCCTGTAAAATATGGATGTACATATGTATCTGTGTGAGCACTTGGTCACTGTAAAATGTGGATGTATTTGTGTATCTGTGTGAGTACTTGGTTACTGTAAAATGTGGATGTCCTTGTTTATCTTTGTGAGCTCTTGGTCACTGTAAAATGTGGATGTACTTGAGTATCTGTGTGAACACTTGGTCACTGTAAAATGTGGATGAACTTGTGTATCTGTGTGAGCACTTGGTCACTGTAAAATGTGGATGTACTTGTGTATCTGTGTGAGAACTTGGTCACGGTAAAATGTGGATGTACTTGTGTATCTGTGTGTGCATTTGGTCACGGTAAAATGTGGATGTACTTGTGTATCTGTGTGAGAACTTGGTCACGGTAAAATGTGGATGTACTTGTGTATCTGTGTGTGCATTTGGTCACGGTAAAATGTGGATGTACTTGTGTATCTTTTGTGAGCACCTGATCAATCATCCACATTGTTATTGTGATTATTATATTACCATAAATCTGACAATAGATACAAATCTTAATTTTGAAAAGTATAAAACCATTGGGAATTGGAGGAGTTTATACGCTGATACAGATATACAGCTTCATTTCGACATTCTTAAGGCTCTTCCGTCTATGTTCAGTTAGTAAATTCGGTTATAAAACATTTTTTAACAATGTGACATGAAATAACTTGCACGAAAATGCCTTAAACGTATTGTTCATAACTGAAATTGGCGTAATCTTCATTGTTCATAAATTGTGTTAGGAATATAAAAAAAATACGTCCAACAAACAGAACACACAGACAGACAGACGAATACTGTACTCACCAGACTGTTGATGGTTAGAAGACTGAGAGAAACCATAACATTCACGGTCTGATTCGGTCTTTGTAATAAATCATAGTCAGTAAACAGATTGTTTCGTAGCTGCGTCTCCAGAGTGGTGGTGTAAGGGCTAGGGCCTAATAATAATAATAAGTAAATTAATGATTGTGACCTTGAACATAAGGTATAAAGTAGGTTTGTTATTCAGTAACTTATCTTTGCTTTATAACACCAAATGCCAGGTATGGCTTCAGTCCATCGATATGTATTGCAACTTTAAGCAAATTAATTATTTTGACCAAACTCTCAACGCATATCTGATATGAATAGACAACATTATTTTTTTTTATTATTAGTAGTAGAATATAACAACGATGCGCACTCTTGTATAGTTTTGACTCCATGTGCAAGTAAACAAGTGGCAACGTATATAGTAATATCTGAAACGTTCTAATAGATGATTTATTACATCTGCTGTGGATCCCATTTTAATATTATCACAAAACACACATCTACTTTATATATAAACACCGCTTTAGATCGCGTCTAAATATTTTCGTAAAAAAATAACATATGCTTTACAAATGAACAATGCATTCTATCTAAATATTATCAGAAAAATACATATATTATACTTATAAATACGGCTATAGGTCTCGACTCAATTATTCATAATATAATGCATTTACTTTTACCTAAAGGCACTGCTATGTTTCAAATGTTGTGAATTTCTTCTTTTGAAGTTAATTACAATGATAAACTGGGAATGTTCTTCCAATATATCTCATTAGTTCAAACAAAACTCTCTCTCTCTCTCTCTCTCTCTCTCTCTCTCTCTCTCTATATATATATATATATATATATATATATATATATATATATATATATATATCCAAGATAGCGACAGCTGCTAATTAATGTGCGAATTTATATACAATGAAAGCTTTTCCTTTGAAATTAAGGTGAATATAATAACATATAAGTTGCAAGTGTATTTTTTATTTTCAAAAAAATGTAATCGGTGACAACTATTCGAATTTAGGAGATCTGATATAGTAGATTACCTCCTCATGTTTCTCGTACAGACGCTAAATGGAAGATACTAAAAGTCAAGAGAGTTAGGAGACTCCATATATTTCTACATTTTATTGTGACTGTGTGTCTATGTGCTATTAGGATCTTTAACATAGCTTCAACTACTTTTCAAACATATCGCCACGACGTTTGCGGTGTGGCAGTTTATAGTGATGTGTAGCACTGGAGCATTATGCCCCAGACATATGGCATTATGTCCCACCTAGTTTTACATTATCTTGACACCAGCCGACCAGTCCTAACATTAACCTCTGAATGCTGAGCGCCTAGCGAGGCTGTTGCTAAGTCTTGGGCATGACTCGCCTGGGGTTCAAAACCCCGACCTCTCATATCCGAGGCGGACGCATTAACCACTTAGGCCACGATAAACGGTTGGAGAATCCAAGCATTTTCTACGTTTTCTTTTTATCGAAAAGCATCACAGACTTTTATTCCTGGTCCATTTCAATACATTAGATAAAGTGAACTTTCAAACATATTTCAGTACATGGTTTTCTGAAACGTCAAAGTTACATTTTCCTAAAATATAAAAATTCTTTATAGTGATTCTGTCTTTCATAGTTTACAAGAGTAATGACCCATTTTAACATTTGGAACTGAAAACAACTGCAATGATTTTAGGATTATTATTGTGAATTCGACAGGAATTACTCTATACCGTCTCTTTAATGAATACCATTGTGAATTCGACAGCAATTATTCAATACCGTCTCTTTCATGAATACCATTGTGAATTCGACAGCAATTACTCTATACCGTCTCTTTCATGAATACCATTGTGAATTCGACAGCAATTATTGTATACCGTCTCTTTTAGGAATATCATTGGGAATTCAACAGGAATTACTCTATATCGTCTCTTTTAGGAATATCATTGTGATTTCAACAGGAATTACTCTATATCGTCTCTTTTAGGAATATCATTGTGATGTCAACAGGAATTACTCTATATCGTCTCTTTTAGGAATATCATTGTGAATTTAATAGGAATTACTCTATACCGTCTCTTTTAGGAATATCATTGTGAATTTAATAGGAATTACTCTATACCGTCCTATACCGTCTCTTTTAGGAATATCATTGTGAATTCAACAGGAATTACTCTATACCGTCTCTTATATGAATATCATTGTGAATTCGACAGGAATTACTCTATACCGTCTCTTTTAGGAATATCATTGTGATTTCAACAGGAATTACTCTATACCGTCTCTTGGGATAAGATGCTCTGCCCATCATATACTACGTTGTTTCTTCTTCATGACATTTCAGCAGTATACATTTTTTTAAAATGTGATTCATCAAACAAGTTCGCTATTCAAATGCTGTATACGTTCTAACATTCAATAAGGAATACAATCATGTACCACTTCCACACGCAGAAGTTTAAGATGTTAATGCAATTCAATTAGTTTGTTGTACTTCCAGTTGCACGAACATTTTCTATTTTAAAAAAAATTAAAAATTTCTCGCGAGGTTCCAGTAAGAAACACAATTTTACATTCAGCTTTAAGACAAAAAATGCTCGGATATTTCCGTGAATTAATTTCTTGATTTTAATCTTGATACTGAACACCTTGGGTGTAATTAAACGTATCCTAATTGTCCCTTATCAACCAAATTTTCTCTTTGAAGTTCGTATGAGGCACACATTATTTAAACCTATCGATTATTTACCACCACGAAGATCATATGTTTGAATCATGTCAGTACTAGGTAAATAAATTTTATTTTATGACGACAGCGCACGTAAACAAACTGGATATACACCCTTTGTTCCCTCTGTGTGTTGATGAAAGGTTCTTTCCTTTACATTTTTGAATTGTTAATCGATTAAGGATCTTTCCTGTTTAATCAAGCAAATTTGAAACGAGGAAAAGATCTCGTTTTCAAAAGGATCAAGTATTTGTACTAATGAAATGGTTGTGAAGAACGAAATTGTTTTAATGAATACTTGTCAGTTCAATCGATGTATATATATATATATATATATATATATATATATATATATATATATATATATATATATATATGTTTTTATAATAATTCCATTTTTTATAAATAAAACGGATTTTCTGCAATACGATTGGCTGTAAACGGTCACATGACAATGATCTGAAGGTTTTTATCGTATCGATAAATTCTGGGACTACTTTGGGTTTTTGTACTTTTGCAGTATAAATCAACATTGCAGACAAGTCATTGTGAAGCGATCGCTTCATCTTTTAAACTTTTTTATTCAGCAAATAAATATAAATTATACTCTTTTTATACTTTTTCAAATATTCTTTGATTGAAATGCATAGTTTGCAACTTGGCGTTCGTCTGCTACATAGTCGCACAAAATGGCCGATTACGCTGATATTTCACTGCAATTTTCTGCAGAGTTTTATTTTACTATTAGATGACAATGAGTTAAAATAAATAATAGCAGCGATGGAAGCAGATTAAGATGGATTTGACGATAAAGCGATGGATGTTACAAATGCTGAAAATGAAACAGAACAACAGAGACTGATAAATTCCCTCAAACTGCACCCCATGCCCTCAGTCACCCATGCCATACACAATAACAACACTGACAGCACGTTGAAATGGGCCAGTCAATTTTGAGAACGCTGAGGGATATAACACGAGATTCGATAAATTATTTGAGGACTTACAAAAGCTATTGAAATAAATCAATACTCAGAGGCTACTAAACGAAACACAAAATGGGCCATTGGCGTTTTCAGTGGTAATGTTTTATATTTTTTTTATTTTAATTTTGTTTGCTTATTTAAAAATGGTGTGTGGGTGTTGGTGGTATGGTGAATATGATCACTTACACAAAAATACAAACAAATATTTATTCCACCATTATTCAAAGACTGAATCAAGTTTTTAAATGGTAAAACTACCATCTCCACCAGTGTGACCTAACACCATTGAAAACTGTATCTAATAATCCATAAAAGTGATTGTTTTGCTAATTTAAATCAGTTTGGATGTGTAGTCATCAATTCCTTCCAGCACTCAACCATGCAACCACACAAAACATATGGCCGGTTTTGCGAGGAACTCTACGTTTAACAACTGCACATTTAATTTCACATATATATTTGAGTTTTGTGAAGTATTAACGCTGATAAAAAAGATTTAAAATTTTATTCCTGTATATATATGAAAATGAATGTGCTGACACCATGGGTAGCCATTGTCTATGATGCAAAGTATGAAGTTGCCGAATAAACGTAACTGTGGCAGTAGTTACATTTCATTTGATATTAGATCACTGAACAGGTCTTCACAAGTATAAACGCTGTTGAGAATGATATAAAATGTTATTCCGGTATAAATTTTATTTAACTGTTACCTTTATGTTAGTAAGGGATATCATCATCTTGTTCATATGTCCATGTTGTTCAATGATAAAATCCAATACGATTTAAGTTTTGATTGGAAATTCAATTTAGCACACTAGTTCATCCCGTATCAGTTGTTATTATATAAGGTCATGGTCATCTGACGTAGCAGATGGGACGGACTAAAATTGAACAAGACTGTTGTAAATAAACTCATTGTGTTGAAACCATCGGTAGCCATTGTCTAATACGTAAAGTATAACGTTTCTGAATAACCGTAAATGTGACAGTAGTCAATACGCGTTACTTAAATTGGAAAGCATTGTTGATGGAATAAGTTGATTTGATGAAAGAAAGGACGAAATTTGAATAGTAAGGATTAAATGATGATGGTTGGGTATTTATCGATGTGGAAATTTTACCTAATCACTCACAACATTAACATAAAGTCCTTCCTTCGCACTTTATCGTAATGTTGTGAGTGATTAGGTAAAATTTCCACATCGATAAATACCCAACCATCATCGTTTAAGCCTATATTGACAACTAATCAGTAAAATACATGTACGTTCCCCCATCAACGGAGAAATAAACGTTTATCTCCGTTTCCCCCCTTATATATAATTAAAGTGACATAATTGTTCATTGAAGTCCTTCGCGGTATTCGTCATGTTCTGAGGCAAAATGTCATCCAAAAGTTTGAAGAAAACCATCCATCGTACAGATGTTAGGGATGAAGGGTAACGTTATTATTATTATCTGCTGTATGTAAACTTCAGCCTAATCAATCACAGAGATTGAAATGACTGTTCCCAGTCTGTATCTGAGAATAATTTAGACAAAAACTTCTTGTAATTCTAAGCCTTTCCTGTAATGATCATGTATAACGTATGTGATTTTTTTCTCCCTCAGTATTATTTACTCATTGATCTACCGCAGATTCAATAAATTATACTCCTAAATCAATATTCATTCGAACGAGATAAGACTCACGCTATCTGTTGCCACTTGTTTACTGCGTGCTAATATTATCAATATTTGTTAATCAAATCTAGGCAAGTGGGTGCAACATTCGTTACAAAATAATAATAATAATAATAATAATAATAATAATAATAATAATTATTATTATTATTACTATTATTATTACTATTATTATCATGTTTTCGTGCTCCTATTTGACATTGTTATTTACGTTATTGACGTTGAGATCAGTAGTTGGCCCTAATATCCTTTTGCAGTTTCTGTTAACGAGTTGTAGCTCTATCGTAGAAAGAAATATTTATTAGAAATAAAGACTTGCTAACCCACGTATTGTCATAGTTGGCAGAAACGTTTGATATAATTTGTCATTTCACGGTCTCAGTTATCGATTGTAGATACTAGCGTGAAAAAATGAGAATTTTTATTAAAAAATAAGATAGAAGAGCGACTGTTCGCAAGCTGTTGTGTATAAAATTGTCTTTTATAATACTACGCAATTTTTACTTTATAAAATTAATTTTCTGATTCTTTGCTTACTCTTTTCTTAAATTCAACACTTGTTTTCTCCTGCTGAAAATATGTTTCAAAATATAATTTTAACTATTGAAAACATAAATTTTGAATTATATATATATATATATATATATATATATATATATATATATATATATATATATATATATATATATATATATATATATATATAAGATTTTACGACATATAAACTAATTTTAGCATGTTATTAAATTAGCATAATTGAAAAGAAATCAGTTCTAGTAGTACTATTAGTATCAGTAACAAAAATAAGTATATCAGAACCCTAGCAGCAGTATAAGGTACTGAAGTAAATGTATGCTTCAAACGTATTTTAGAGGCATGAACAAAGCTATAAATTTCATAATCCGATAGGATAAAGTACGTTAACTCGGTATCGGAGTTTATAAGAGTAAGGAAAATATGGCTATATTTAAGAAGATTTTCAAAAGTTCCACTGATCTATCTTCATTCTTGGAAAGTTAGCCAAATGTCAGTGACAGGTGTGGTTGCTACAGAAGTGACACCACACCTGTCTTCCAAAATATCTTAAAATATAATGATGAATTAATTAGTCTTGGTTGAAATCGTTGTCGCATCTTCCCATATAAATATGCATTCAAAAAACTTCACATTTTGTGTCAAGAAATATTTAAAGCCACAAAATTAAGTTGTGATATTCTCCATTTTTCTATATTTGAATACTACATGCATTTGGTAAAATTAACAAACTGATTACACTCAAATGTCATTCAAACGTGAAAATGTTACGAGTCCCCGTTTACCGCCGACCAATAGTATGACATGCTAGTTTGTGTCGTTGCATAACTGAAATAACATTGAACGCATGTGAAAGTAATAAGATCTGACAACCCTACACCTAGTTGGCTATCCTATTTTTATATCTGTATATTCAAACAGTCATATATTTTACGATTTGAAATTTTTCCTCCAATATTAATATATTTGTTCAGGATATCCATTAAAGTTACGCTTGTACACATTCTTATTATTATGAAGAAAAAAATTCATTTCATATAACTTATAATGCTAGTGAGCAGATTATATCTTGGATCTGATTACCTCCTCCTCCTCCACCTCCGCCTCCTCCTCCTCCGCCTCCTTGAAATGACCCGACACACAAGACACTAAAACTCACGAAGGTAAAGAGCCTCCATCGGTATCTGTTTCCATGTTTTGTTAATCCGTTGGAAAATCCAGGCATTGTAAAGCTTTATATTGAGTGAAAGTCCGCTAAAAGAGCCTCAAGCCTGAATTCCTAGTATGTGTCAGGACACTGAGTATCAGAAACCCGAATTCCCAAAATATTTCAGTACATTTTTTTTAAAACGTCAGAGCCTATTTGTCCTACAATGGAAAATTATCTTCCAACGAGTCTCTATTTCACAGATTACATGAATAATTTTCAGCCAGAAAATGAAGAAAAAGAATGCAATGGCTTTTGAAATGTTTTTATGAATTCAGCAAGAATTATTTTATTACCTTATTCACGTCTTTAAAAAAGTTACTATGTCCATAATATTTTATGGTAAGTCTTTCTTTTTTCAAGATATCATTTTGTACGAAATTTAAAATGTTTAGTTTCCGTAAGAACACGATTAAGTATGCACTGTAAAGAGTGAAAATTTCACGTGCTCCTATGAATCAGTCTGTTCATTTTAATCCCCAATCCCGATGCCGAAACGGCCAGAACGAAATGACGATTATCCTAACGATCGCTTATCACAGTCAAATTATATATTTCAAGACACTTTATTTTAACCTTTCGATTATTCGCTAGAATGAGCTTTGACGTAGAAGATCATACGCTTGAATCCTGTCTAGTATGGGGTAAATAAAATTCATTGTAATGATGTCATTGGGAATAACAAATTGTCAGACGAAAACTCCTTCCTTTATTTGTCGCGTTCCTTTCTTTACTTTTCCCCCGCTGTTTATATGATAAAAGTTCAGTGAAAACAATAAGCTCCATTTTGCAAACGAATCAATACCAGTTCTCACATACATTTTCTTATTGTCGACTTTTCTGTTAAGTCGACATGTGTGACCTAATATAAACAATTACCATACATCAATCGATTCAGCGAACGTTCCTAGATCAGCGATGGAATTAACGTATTTGTCCATTTCATCCCTTTTGCGTTCTCTCAGACCTAAAGCTATTATCGGACTGAAACTATAAATAATCTAAAATGGTAGGAGCTTTAGATGATCGGTCATCAGCAAGTATACAAATGTACATTTTGGTTTCTTACAGTAATGATGATTGCACGTTTAATATATATATATATATATATATATATATATATATATATATATATATATATATATATATATATATATATATATATATATATATATATATATATATATTAGATAGAGCATGCAGATGTTGGAAGAGCAAAAAGCAGACATGTGGATGTATATATGTAGATAGGTAGACAAGATATTAGAAATAGCTAATTTATGAGAGAGACAGAGAGAGAGAGAGAGATACAGATAGACAACCAGTTTGTAATGATTTTCACAACTCAAATATTTGTGAACGCTTATTTCACTCATTTACTGTTTTCAGCTTCAAATCACCGACCTACATCAAAATATTTGAGAATCCGACTTTTGAGAATGAGTTGAGAACACTTATTTTCGTCCATTTAATTATTTGCAACGCAGTATGTCTCGAGTCTCGCGTAATTGTTGCATAAACAACATATCATAATCGGCGCCTGTGGATATTAAATTTTCACAAAATAAATCACCCTTTGAACGAAATTATGTTATTTAATCGTACGAGACGAGTGCAATTTATTTCCAAACACATACCTGTCAAAGAAATCTCACGAGTTCTATTTTTAGTAAGTAACACATACTGACCATAAATTCGTCGACCTGAATAAAAGCAGTCTTTGAAAAGCCGAGTGTTTAGAGTCTGACAAACTGCCCGAGGCTAAAATAGGACCAGAAAGTCGACGAATTCATGTTGCTCTCAAATATTAATATTACAATGTGACTGATAAATTAAGATACAAATACGTATTCCTTATCTGACAAAAAATAATATACTCTATAACAATGCTAAGCGCTGTGTTGATATTTGTGTGATGGCGAGATTGCAGATTATAAAACTTGCAAAACATAACTTTAGAAACCGGACAGTGCCTCTCTACGAGCTAATTTACCGACAATGGATCGCCGAGAGTCACTGTATTTTACGCAGACCACCAACGTTCAATTAATTTCTGTTATCTTGTATCCTTCTCTCAATGTTGTAGGTTTGTTCGCGGACTAGTGCCCTGCAGATCTGTATGTATGTATGTAGATACATAGATACATACATACATACATACATACATACATACATACATACATACACCAAGGTGTCAGGGCGTCAGGGTGTCAGGGACAAGCATCTCCTTTGTTAGGAGGACATGTGTCCTTCTCAGGACAGTTCATCTACCTTTGGTTCCAACTTGGCATTCCACTGTCACCTTTGGCTCCATGAAGCTGTTAGCATGCGACAGCTGCCACATCGCGGCAAACCGCTTTGATAGCTGGTTCAACGGGCAGAGAAGGTAACACAGCAATGCGTCGTGGTGCGTGAAGAGTATGTCGATACACTTTGTACGCCATGGATATCCAATGCACCGAAGCTTATCACCAGTTGTCTCCACCTTGTCATGTTACTGGATCCAGATATGCCTGGACGAGAAAGCGAGACTGACTAACTGCACAACTCTCCTTTACAGCTCAAACCCACACCGCACAACTCCAAGTTTTGTGGCGATGGTGAAGTGACGAAACAGTTAGTGACCATAACACTAAAGATGCAGCCACGAACCTGCACAGAGGCAGCTCAGGACATAGAGCTGCTTTCTACCGGAACGAAGCAGCAGATAACTCGTCAGCCCATTGAGTGTCTGAGCATCCCTTTTTGTGATCGCTCTGCCCACCTCCTTAGCATGAGGAAGAGGCTAGAATAGGTACTCGAAATATAGCCTGCTTCATCTTACTTTTGGCCAATTTATCGCAAAAGGCGTGGATCCCATCCTTGCGATCGAATATCAACAAAAAAAGGAAACGATCACGGTGCTCAAATTAGGCGCATAGAATATTCGAACTCTTTTGTACAACGCCAAGGCTGATAGGACAGAGAGACGGACTGCACAATACGATATGAACATAGCAGACCTGAGTGAGACTCGCCTATCAGACCAGGGTCAACTATCAGAGGTGGATGGCGGCTATACGTTCTTCTGGAGTGACCGTAGCAATGAAGAACGACGGGACGCAGATATAGGATTTGAGGTGAAGTTTGATCTAGTGCGTAAGTTTACCTGCCTTCCCAAGAACCTCAAAGATCGTCTGATGACTTTATGACTTCCGCTAAGAAACAAGAAAATATTATGTTCATCAGCGCACACGATTCAGTAATAGCAAACAAAGATAATGGGAAATAGTAGTCATGTGAAGAACTGGATTACCTAATTTCAGCCACCCCGAAATCGGACACGTTCATCATTTCTGGCTACTTCAAAGCTAGAGTAGAGCAGAGACTGACCACCACATCTGCGAAGGAGTTGTCGGAATACATTGCGTTGAGTTGTTAGAATGCATGGCGTTGGCAGGTACAACAGCAATGGGTTTGTTATGTTTAAAATGTGCTCCGCACATGATCTCATCCCAACACATTGTTTAGTCTACCTACCCGGAACAAGACGTCCTGGATGCAGCTTCGCTCAAAGCATTGGCATCTCGTCAATTACGTCATCCCAAGGAGGAAGGACAGAGTGGACGCACGGGTGTTGAAGTCCGTGTGGTACTGATTGTTGGATGAATCACGGGCTAATTGTGTCAAAGTTTAATCTTCAAATACAATCAAGAGACGTCCCCAATGGAAAAAGACTAAAGATACTAAAGGCGCGCGACATATTAGAGATATTAATTTTCGAAGATCATGGCTAAATTCGGCTGCCCGAATAAGTTCATAACAGCCGTTCGCCAGTTCCAAGACGGCATGATGGCTCACGAAAAGGCAACGGCAAACCATCCGATGTCTTTCCATCCGCAAATGGCGTCAAACAGGGCTGCGTTATGGCGCCCACACTCTTCAGCATGATGTTCAGTGCCGTGCTCGCAGATCCGTTCCAAAACAGTGATGATGGTGTCCATTTCATATTCCCGACTAACGGGAAGTGGATAAACGCCAGGCGACAGCAGGCAGTCGCGAAGGTGTGTGAAACATGAAGAAGGAAATTATTAATGATGAATGATAACAACAATAATATCTTGTTTCGTTGGACGTTTAGATATTGTTTTAAATTCAGCAAATCATTTAGCGTAAAGATTAAAAATTTACTGTTATACATTTCTAGAACAAAACAATGATCGTGCCGTTCTCAGAAAAGAAGGTCTTATCGACAGACGGGCTACTTAGGCTGAGTGAAATTGCGTCTCGTAAATACCAGCAGGAGTCCACACGGCGTAACCGCTACTGTTGATCCTCATGAAAGTCTTCTTGTCACTAATCTCTGACGTATCGCTGACACTGTGAAAAAAGGAACATATCCATTCATTTATTTAACTCTGCTGGGTAAAGTCATGTCTTCCGTTGTCTGTACCCCGTCAAAATTAGAAGAAACTGTTACTACATATTTGGTCCGTGTGTACCAAGTGTTGCGAGATATCTGAGATAAGTTTCTAGCAAAGGACATGTGCACTATTTCTTTAAATACAACTTTAAAAAAAACACTCCATTATATTTTAGCAAATAATGTTTTACATACCATTAGCATTAAACATTTGACTTTTAATTTTGATGTATTGTGATTGGTGAAATCTGATCTCACTGATAAAAGGTTTCTTTTATGACTTTTGTTGAATTGCCAAATGATTCCTTTGCTAAAACGTTGTAATAACCTCAGCAATGGACACAACGGTGCGATAAAATTCTACCATAACAAGGTCGTATCGCCAGATCATGCCAACGTCGTGAGCGTACATCACACATTACAAGTCATTCAAGAAATGTATTTTTTATCCCTTCCGTTCATATCCTCCCACCCTCATGCTATAGTCCTGACCATGATTGCTCTTTTACCTTAACCTTAAAAGCTGCAATGAACGGGGGAAAAGAATTTGGTTTACAATGATCAAATGGCCAATCGAATTTATGCCAATGTTTATGTTGTGAACAACACACCTACCTTTTCTTGCACTTTCTCTGTTGTGTGTGTTTCTTTGTTTATGGCTTGTTTGTTGTTTATTTTATTTAAAACTATTTGACGTTTTATCAAAATGCTGTCTGTTTACGGTTATGGAAAAAAAAAACACCAGAAAAGTTCTTAGGCTCCTACAGGAACTTATATCTCACCCGACACCTTAAAATAATGACATCCTATCTGAGTTGCCTTTGTGACTATCATTTCGCTATGTTTGATAAATCCTGTAGCAACCGACATCAAACGTCATTAATCATGTAACACAATCATCACGTGCACATGCTAGAGTAATTTAAGATTCCAACTGTTCATAAACGCCATAAAACAATACCTGAGTGTCCATACGATAATTTTGTAACTCTTTAAAATACTTGGTTCATCATTACTTTTATTGTTTATTAGTATTTTTAATATATACCATCGCCCAACATGCTTTATGACTTATACAGGTAATACATTATTTATCACATTGATAGGAAGACGAAAATGAATCATATCCAATAGAAAGTCAAGGAAAATTGAAATAATAAATATTGCCTCCTTTGTTCCATTGGATTAGAAAAAATAGTAATGTGAGGCAATAATCAATATATTTTATTTCAGAGAATGAAATAATTTTTTACGTGAATTCTTACGAAGAAAAACGAAGAGATGCTATACATGTAATTCGCTGAAGCGTAGCCGATATTTTATATATTCTGATACATGCTTTACACTAAAAGAAAAGAAAGAAACAAAAGACAGAAGGTTAGAAGAAGAAAGAAAAAAGCTGATAAAAAAGAAAATACACTTACGAATTTTCAACAATGATGGCGGGTCTCTACATGTAGATTTCATTGCTGAATAAAAATTGGATTCTCATACGTTGTGTTGCTAGCCCACGAAAGTTTAGAGTCTATCCAAAGCTAGCATAAATAAATAAATAAATAAATAAGTAAATAAATAAATTCCTTTTGTCTTACCTGTAACATAAAACTTCCTTCTGTACAGATAGCTAATACATACAAACATACATACATACATACATACATACATACATACATACATACATATCGTGAAGGCTGGTATCAGGCCAATACATCTTTATAAAGTCAAATAGATATGTTAGGACTTAAAAGTGTCCTGTAAAAGTAGCCAATCAAGGCTATTTCAAGGCCAGTCTTGATTTTAGTTATAGTTTATCTCTTGGATTCCTTCACGTGATAGGTCAGGTGAAAATGTGTATACATAGGGATTTAATAAACAAATAACTTACTCCTGCTTTATATCAGTCTGTGGGAATCCATTTGTGATCAGAGGTTTTATAGTTGTGCCAGATATAATTCGATAGTCATTATTTATTTAAAATATTCATTGGAATTACTCAAGTGCTCGTAGACTTTTAAATTTATACATTTTTGTGAATTTCAGAATACTAATTAAAAGACATTATCGACTGCACGATTGTGTTTGTGGTGATCTACAGTTTCATACTTTGCAATGGTTAATTTTTCAAGAAAACAATTTCCCCGGTTTCTCTCGCTGATTGTATTGTATATCTTAGGTAGTGTTAAAATAACTTTTAGCTCACTTTTTTATGTATGACTGATAGGTGCAATTTGGGTTATTGTGTATACAGGTTGGTCTTACTTCATATGTGCAACTATAAAAAAATTGCTAGCTCCGCTTGCTTATTTTCGTGTTTTTTTTTTTTAGTAAACAAAAACATTTTATGTATTTAGTAATTTATTTATTGCACTTTCAGGAACTGGTACTATATTGTCTTGAAAAATTCGTTTCCCTATTTCAATAACTGAGTACATAAGAGCAATAAGTTTGGTTAGCTGTGTGCTTTGATCATGAGTAATTTCCATTAAAAGCAATATTCAGTGAATTTCCAGCCACAGTACATGAAAGTAACATAGCGGTATGCCAACATTGTCTCAACTGTGCATGTTGCAAATGCAAACAACTTCACTTTACACCTGTCACTTTCTCAGAAGTTCACAAAACCAGGACATTATCGACTATTGAAATTCATTCGGAACATTCGATATATTTGTACTTGTGTTTGGATATTTAGGATTACTTAGAATATAATTCACAATATCATTATTCTATGGAAATAAAATACTTGTTGATTTGAAGAAAAAAAAACTGTTGCTTTTACATTCTTTTGATTACATATTTTGAAACCTAGAGTCTGCACGAAACCTAGTGTGAAAGTTAAAATGAATCTGGCGGCCATGTTTGTAACCTATTTACTTATGTACAGTATGATATGCACTATTAAGCTATTCTTTCAATTATTGTACCCATAACCAATAAAAATTAAGCTGCAAGAAACGTTGTCTGAATTATTATTCTAGCCATAATTTTGTTTGTTTGACCGGGCGATTTTCTTGGTGATTATCCTTCTGTGTACTTTAAATTTAATGATTGTCATCCTAAGTGTCTATTTCTTGTGTTAACGTAGCAAGTAGCATATCAATATTCAGTCCCAACATGGATGAATATTAATTTTGAGGCTATCTGCAATTGTACAATTTGAAAATATCTACACAATGTAAGGATTAGACTGGAGTAAACCAAATGTTTTCACCTACCGGAAACTGGTCATACCTTACATTAAAACTCACGGATTAAACTGAGGAAAGAAAACCGGGAAGAAAACAAAGCAAAATAAAAATGATACAAAAAATATTAAAAAAATAGATATAAACGCCATTGGTACAATTCTAACACATATATGCTAAACTGACCTTTGACTTGTTTTCAGTTCCTGTGGATTTAACGATTTGTTACGTGTCACGAAGTACGTAACAGAGCTGAGTGCTTAAACTTAACCTTTATAATTGCTTATTATTTAATATGAAAATTATTCCGAACATCATTGCATTATCAAATAAGAATGATAATAATGCTTTATCGATAATTTTGTAATGGTAATTGCATATTCCAGTGTTTACTTTGGGCTGTGTACTTAATAACTGGCACCTCCATTATGTAGTATGTTTGCCCAATTTGTAAGTCATGGGATAGAACTATAAGAGCAGAGTCGCCATCCATAGTTAGAGTGATATGTTTTAAATACATATTTTATTTAAGAATATACATACATATAAAAGTAATCTACATGAATCAATGTTTTTTCTCCATTTTTATTATCTTTTTATAATGGTCGACTAGGAAGAAATCATTATGCTGCTAGACACACAAATATATAGAATGCAAAATAGTGACGTATGAATGGACATTTCTTTACATGAATCAGTGAAATAACGAAGCGGCTTATGTCTATGTGTCTCTCTGTCTCTCTCCCGCTCTCTCTCTGTCTCTCTCTGTCTCTCTCTCTCTCTCTCTCTCTCTCTCTCTCTCTCTATATATATATATATATATATATATATATATATATATATATATATATATATATATATATATATATATATATATAAACAATGTAAATGAGTATCGATTTTACAGTGACAAGAGTAGTACATATTTGCATACACATTTGTATAATACTGAGCTATATCCGATAAATATCCCGAAGCCCAGCCCTAGGATCTGCAGAGCTCAAGGCAGCAAGCGATGAGCGGGGCACTCAAGCAAAAAAAAAAATGCATTGCGGAGTTGATTTCCTGAAAGCGCGGGGCCCGATGAGGTTGCCTCGTTCGCCTTGCCCTTGAATATCTCCAGCTAAAAAAATAAACAATTTGGTTACGTGTGAAGTCAGATAGATGTAAACCAAGCGGCGACCCATTCTGTTAATTGAACAAGGTGAGTATCACACTGTTTACTGCAAAACCGGACCTATTCATATAATAAATAGTGTAAAGAGGATAATGTTACTGAGGTTTATACATGATCTGGGAAAATACTTATAAAAAATAACTTGAATCTTTCAAATATGAAAAGAATTATAACAAAAGATTTAGAAAATTATATATATATATATATATATATATATATATATTTATATATATATATATATATAATGCACGAGGAAGATTGCAATTAGATAAACCTAGATCAATACAAACCTTTGTATCTTATTTAGTGTGATTTTGATAGAAATATTTTACAGGAAGAAACTTTGCAATGGTGTCAGCGGCAAAGTGTACCGGCTGTACATTCATGTAGCAAGCATGTTTCAAAACACAATCATGCCGAAGACAATGATTGTCAATTGTACAATAACAAAAATGAAGCATCATGGTCAATCAAACGCCAAAAATATCAATCTGGGTACCATCCCAAATAAATCTACAGGAGACAGAGAGGCCAGTAATTCACAGAAGAACAGATTGCATACGTTTACGTGGTTCCTTTTCCACGTTAAAGTCGTCTATGTTCATTTATTCTGGCAATAAATCCATGTAATTTGATACAAAGAAAAAAAAATCTTATTGCGAAGGTTCTGCTAAGTTTATATCTCATCAATCTAATGAAATCGTGAAATCTCGAAGAATTGATTTTATGCTTACTTTTAGAAGTTTTGAATATCAAGTTTCAGATTTTTAATTGTAATTGAAAGATATCAAATTTGTGGTTCAGGACCTAGACTAAGGTTATATAATCGACAATTTCTAAAACGAACTTGTTCATCCAAATATGATAGAAATGTACTAAATTTTGTTAGCTTATTTAAAATTATTTTGCTTTTCTTAGTTGGCTTTCATATTGATATTTATATGATAATACCAATGTATAGCAACTACACTTCGAAGAGAAACCTTAGCAATGGAAAATCTACCATACTGAATTAAATACTGAAAAAAAAATCAGAATATATTAAATGAAACTGCAGAGTCATATTATAGTGAGCGCAAAGTGCAATTTTTGAAGCGATACATAAATGTGTGAATATTGTCAAAAAGCAAGAGATTCACCATGTAGAAATATCCAGATATAGAGAATTTTTGTTCTTTAATATCCTGGAAAGGAAAACGAAAATATACGATATTAGCCGAGGTCTAAATGATTCCATAATGTCTGGCTTAACACATATATATATATCACCTAAAATCAAAATATTTATCAGCCTAGTTTAACATTGTAAAATATTTATAATTTTCCCCTCGGAACTGTACCTTTCATAATAAATTTCAAACTTATAATTGTTTGCGGAAATGATACAGAGCTATTTTTCAAATTTAAACAGAATGGTTCAGTTCCTCATTTGTCTGTCTACCAATTCATCTTTGTGATTGTGATTGTGATTGTGATATAAACTGTGCACACGAACAGTAGTTCTTGTATATTTTTTTTTTGTGTGTATGTGTGTGTGTGTAAGGCCGTTATATATATATATATATATATATATATATATATATATATATATATATATATATATATATATATATATATATATATATATATATATATATATATATATATATATATATATATATATATATATATATATATATATATATATATATATATATATATATATATATATATATATATATATATATATATATATATATATGTGTGTGTGTGTGTGTGTGTGTGTGTATAAAAGCCATTTCATAGTCTGAAACTTTCTATCTGAATAGATGTAGCAACACTAATTTTAGAGTCAGCCTTTCAAGTAAATAAAATCGAGGTAACGCAAGAAAGTTACCGATCGTAATCGGTCGGACTTGTCTTTTGTAACTGAATGATGTATGTATCGATATTCATAAGATATACTAATTATAAATAAATGTTCTCATCTTCCAGCCGAAAACGAGACGCAAACCAGAGGGTAAAAACATCTTTTATGAAAAATCGTAAAAGACGTTTCAGGTCGATGATATTATATGTTGACACCTCGTAGCGCTTTTATAGCACATCTTGCTATTTAGGACTTCGAAGTGACACCCTGTTTTTCTATATATGTGCGTCTTGTATGTGTTTACCTATCCACCCATAAAGTGTTTGGTGTTTATTTGTTTTAGATAAATAATAATATAAATAGTATATGACATTTGTAGGGTTGCCTTTTGTTTTGCTCATCATATTGTTTTAGTTTCTTTAGCCCATAAGCATGGGAATATTACGTACTCCCTTCCCTTGGCCTGGGTTGCCCTTGGGCCTGGTTTCCATTTTCCCTTGGCTTGGAGCTTTGGTCTGTACTCCTCACAACTTGGGACATTTTGTGCCACGGGTGGGTTTCCGTCCCTTTTCCCATTGATTGTTAAGAACGCATAGTGACTTTGACAGTCATTTTGTCCTGTGATTGTGGTTTATATGTATGTTTTGTTGTTTTTGTTTGTCTTATTGCGAGGACTGGTGCTATCTTGGTCAAATCACGTGTTGGTCTGGATGCCCGATCTATTCATAAAATAAGTTTTGGAATATATAAGGATTTAAGCCGAAAATGGAAATTAAGAATATGTCAACTTGTTGTGGTCTGTATTGTGTTTGCTTTTATGCATTTCTGTTTATATTTTATTGTGTCGTACAGGTGTTATTTTAAATTGTTATTTGGAAGAGGCATGGTGTTTTTTTCCTTCTCTTATGAGTTTGGATTTAATATTGAATAATTTGTTGAAGTGTTTAAGTTTGAGGGACGCTAAAAGTGAATACAGTTTACTTTTTATGATGAGATTGTCACATGTACGCCATATATAAGGGGATGAAACTGAGCATTAGCTGGACACGCACTCTGTACTTATCAGGCTGTTAATGGTTAGGATAGCAAGAGTGACCGGCATACTGTAATATTATATATATCAATTATTTAAATATAAAGTTCGTTCCTCGAGTCAGAACAGCTCTGTCTTTTCCTCACAGCGATTCCGTAACTCATTCCGCAAGATGTAGCCGTATCTACACTGTTTTGGGTGACACGCTTGTTAAGAGAGCCTGAACTCTTTCTTCTCTCTCTCTATAGGACAAGGACATTTCTTAACTTATGAGTAATCCTTTCTCATAGCAAGAAATGAGAAGAAAGTTACGATACAGCCCTTATCAAAACAATACTATGAAGTGTTTTTTCTTGTTGTTGATATTTTTTTAAATATGCAGAAAGAACAAAAAGGGTGGAACAATGTAGTTCATATAGGCATTCGTATGTAGCAGACACACTGGCACACCCACAAAGTAACAAAATGGATAATATATGGGATAGATATGCCTGATAAGGAAAGAAAATCACATTGTGATATTGTTTTGTTGAGAAGATTAATTTGTGTTTCCGAGTTAATAATTGTATATCTGCTTGGGGATGCAGCGAAGAAATCTACTAGGTATGGTTTTCTTTCCAGCAAATTTTGACCAAACTATATCTAATGTCCCACATACCCCATCTTGAATTGGTGCAAGTGGCCTAGAGGTAAGAGCGTCCGCCTAAAATGCGGAAGGTCGCGAGTTCAAACCCCGGCCAAGTCAAACTAAAGTCAAACTAAATTGGTACTAACAGCTACATCACTTGGCGCTCAGCATTAAGAGCATGGTGTTAGGACTGGTCGGCCTGGTGTCAGGATAATGTGACTGGGTGGGGCATGATGCTACATGTCTGCGGAAAGATGTCTCACTGCTAGACATCACTTTACCACACTACAGACATCGTAGCGATATGACTCAAATTATTTTTAAAGCTACGTTAAAAATCAAAATCACACACACATGCACACACACAATTCGGACACTTGCATCTCTGACAAAAAGATGCATACAACCCTGTCTATTTTATTTTAATTCAGCAGTAGATAATGGCAAATTGTCATCAAATATCGCAATTACAAGAAAACAGCGGCCAAAATATTGATATAATTTAACAGCGAGGACCGAAAACTATTAAATGCCAGTGTTGTGCATACTTTGTGATTTTAGTATGTGATATTCATGTTCTTACATGAAACTTGAATCAAATAATCAGCCATTGAATGTATTTGCAATCACAATTCAACAACGTTTAAGGAAACCTTTCTTATTTTACGGTTCTCACTTATGCCGTCACAAAATGGCATATCATTATTGAATATACAGATTATCTTTTTTAAGTGTCGAGACAAGATTTCACTGGCAAGATGGAATGGTTTCGATTTTTGCCACTTTTTATGACTTTGATTTCGTACGATTTGAAGAAACATAAAAACATATATATGAAAATTTACTTACTGAATACTAGAAATGAGAAATAAACAGCTGATAAACTCATTTTCAACGCATTGCTTTATCATCCCACTTCATTCTAGAGCGTACCAGCTCGAGATTTTCCTATTCCGCCATTGAATCAAAAACCAATATCCTATAATCAAACGCATCGCTTAATGTTCCCATGAGGCTTCGAACAAGATCCTGTGATCGAAAACGAGGTGTGAAATGTAAACCTATTATGCAGAGTAAATTTTATCATTTGAAAGCATTTCTTTTGAGCAAGAAATACGATTCGGGTAAATATTGTCTCCATTGACATAAAAATAAGGTAGATTTATATACCATATACTACCAGACATGACAAAAGGGGGAAGGGGGCAAAACGTAAGGGGGCCTGGGCCTAACAATACTTTTTATTTCAATAACAGAAAAATTTAGTTTTGGAACAAGAACGAAGAGAGACCTTAGTGTTTCTTACCCCAGGACCCGTGTTAGCTCTCTATGGCCTTGTGTCCTATACAGAATACCGACTGAAATATCATTTATCTAAAATGATTTTGTGATAAGAAAATTAAGATTATTTTTAAGCAGTATAAGATCTCCTCAGAGAATCAAAACAGAAAGACAATATACAATGTCAAAGGTCAGTGCGTACATTATTTCAATTACCATATTTTCAAATACTTTCTTGCAAACGTCATAAATGCAGACATGCAAGAAAACACAGTATTTTGCATGACGACCGATCCGTCACCATCTAGAGGGGGAGTGGTATGGCGTGGGACTTTGAACTATGCAGTGGAAGCAATTGCAATTTAAGATGTCTACCTGTTTCCGTTGTTCTAGATTTTATTATCCTCACAACAAGGCTACATCATTTGAAAATCTTTAATTTAAACGTTTGATTCCTCAAAGCAAATTTATTTTTGCTTTGAAGCATGTTTAGTTGGATAATACGTTATCAACTTATGTATCTTTTGGGGCAACTTTGTGCGTTCTCGTGTAAAGGCCTTATTAATTCAAGTTCCTTAGCTGTACCATCAGATGTTTTCATTTGATTGAGGACAAAGGTTTAAAAACAAAAGAATGTTATACAGAGTAGCGATACATGTTGTATGTATGTATGTATGTATGTATGTATGTATGTATGTATGTATGTATGTATGTATGTATGTATGTATGTATGCATGCATGTATATATGTATGTATGCATGTATGTATGTTTGTGTGTCTGTCTATATGTCGGTCTGTCTGTCTGTATGTATATGTATGTATACGTATGTATGTATGTATGCATGTATGTATGGATGGATGGATGGATGGATGGATGGATGTATATGTATGTATTTCTACATGTATGCATGCATGCATGCATGCATGCATGTATGTATGTATGTATGTATGTATGTATGTATGTATGTATGTATGCTGCAAACCAGAAAGCTCTGGTTGGAAACGGGCATAAAATCTTACCGCCTGCACATTATCTTAATAATTTGTTCTAGTACGGAGTAACTTTTTTTCAAATATTGAATATTGATCTTCTAGTCATGAATTCTATTCACGTGATAAGAACCGTGACATGCACATAACAAAAGACCTCATCTGTTTAGGATTCTTTTGCAATACATAATATTGCCAACGGGAGCTTAAAACGGTTTTGTAGTTCGGTCTTTGTGTTTGACGCATTCAACCAAATAGTAATTATCTCTATGCTTATATCGTGATATATTGATTTCACACACCTTTCCTATTACAGTTTGAGTGATTTCTCATACCGTAATACCTTTGATATACCATTACCCACACAAGAGCGCGCATATAGACACATACACAGACACAGAGCGAAACTCTGGCTATGGGGTTTCCTTTTCTTGTCCAAATATTCGAGTCTTTAGTGTATGTTCAAAGGATGTCCATAGATCATTGACTGCGGCAACGATTAGAAAATGTTGATTTCCCAGAATTTAGATTGATTTGTTATCTTTAAAAATTCATCTAGTCATTGTACAATGTTTTCCAAATTAGTGTATAATGTTAATAGCAAAAAATGATAAAAGAGAGCATAAAATATGATTTACATTATACGAATCTGCAAATTAATGGCCAACCTTTGACCTCTTGATTTAGATTATCGCACATGCCATAAACTAGAATTATTATCCCCAGTCAATAACCTAGTTATTATTATAAAATAACAGGGCAAACAATCTCCCTCTCTCTGTCTCTCTCCCTCGATCACAACGGTGACCTAAGTCGATAGATCGTCCGCTTCAGATGCTGGTTCAAACTCCGGCCGAGTAATACCAAAGACATAAAAAAATGTGCAAACAGCTCCCTCGCTTGTCGAACAGGACTAAGAGGTTAGTGTTAGGACTGGTCGGCCTGGTGTAAGGATAATGTGATTGGGTGGGACATGATGGTACGTCTCTGCGGCATGATGCCCCAGTGCTAGACAGCACTATAAACTGCCACTGCGATATTATTCCAATTGCGATATGATTCCAATCGTTAAAGCTACGTTAAAAATCCAAACATATACACTCACTTTCTCTCTCTCTCTCTCTCTCTCTCTCTCTCTCTCTCTCTCTCTCTCTCTATATATATATATATATATATATATATATATATATATACGTTTGTACTAATGTAAATGAGTATCGATTTTACAATCACAACAGTGGTACTGATTTGCATTTATTTTTCAATAATACTGAGCTACATCCGATGAATGTACATCAGACAAATTAACAATTTGGTACTGAGTAAACTCATTTAGACGTAATGACCATATTTATAAAGCGACCCATTCAATAAGATGAAAAAGGTGAGTTTCGAACTGTTTACCGTAGAACCAGGCTTATTAATATAAATATAATAAAGAGTGGCGAAAGATACCGTAACTGGAGGTTCATATGACATTCTATATTTAAAAAAATTACTTGGACAGAAAAATAAAATAAAATACTAGTTGGATGTTTGACACGATTTAATAGTTAGCACGGCCGACTGATAGGCGCCAGCTAGTCTGAGGATACGCATGTATTGGTTTGCCAGAGTGGATTAAAATAAACAAAATGAAAACCATTTTTAGTAACAAAAACAAAATCCTCTTGCATTAATATACATTATACGGACAATAAATGGGCGTTTAATATGCTTTGAAAGTTCATTGGTCTACAATTTTTAGAAGCCGTCTGCTTCAGAGCTACAATTTGCTATTTATAATGGATTATGATGTGCTGAATACAAATATAACAATTAAAACAACTGATTAACCACTGTTTCCAAGATATTTAAGTTATTATATTTTAAGTCTATGTACATTATGTAGGAAGTAGAGTTGTAATCATAAATTGTAAACTTAGGTATTTTCTTGTGTTTATGGATGCACGATAATATGGATGCACGCTAATATTTCACCTGTCCAGTTTATGTAACACCTTGAAAAACAGCACAATGGTTATAAAATAAAATTTATTATGAAACAAAAAGGTACAAAAAACTTTTAAGTATATATAAGTACATAGATTAGTCCTTATTCAGTGTCTACTCGGCCCTTCCTGGCTTGTCCATTCATTAAATGGAGCATTTCTAGCAATAGTCTGCAAACATTGATGGCCTCCATTGCCCTGATAGCGTTTTTCCAATGTTGCAATGTTCCTGTAAAATCGTTCGTCGTGCTTGTCTCCCACTGCTCCGCAGTTCGGTAGCATAAGTCTAGACGAGAGTGCAAAAAAAAATGTTTCTTTAGTGACATGTTGCAGCCAACGTTTTTGTGTCTTGAGGATGTTTTCCACCAACTTCCTGTAACTGTCTGCTTTGTTGTTTCCGGGACATGTTGTTGACACTAACTGGAAGGCTTTTCATTCCGTCGTTTCCTTGCCACGCAGTGCACGGTCAATTGCATCATCTCGAAGACGTTCATGAATGTGACGACCAACAAAGACACCTTCCTTTATCTTAGCTTCACTTAACCTTGGAAATTGTCACGGAGGTACTTGAAAGCTGCTTGTGTTTTGTCCATGGCCTTGACAAAGTTCCTCATCAGACCCAGCTTGATGCGCAAGGGTGGTAACAAAATCTTCATTAATTCAACAAGTGATGGATGCTACACAGGATCCAATGACTGTCAGAGTGGCCAATCTGTCTTGATGTAGTGGGAATCTCTTGCACGACTAGATAAAAGTGTGTTAAAGAATAAAAAGTGGTTTGTGCAGACTTGATGTAGTTGGAATCTCTTACACGCAGAGAAAACAGCAGTACTTGGTGTATCCAGTCTGCAGACCAAGCAAGAGAGCAAGAACTTTAAAATCGCCACAAAGCTGCCACTGATGTTGGTCATAGTTTGTGCACCTCAGAAGTTATTTCGTGTTTTCATAGGTTCCTTCATATGGACTGCATGACAAACTGGAACTGATGGAGCCCAACAGCTCTGTCTTACACTTGGGTAGTTATTCATTTCACCCTGTGTTATGAGGTGTAGTTCAGAGGAGGAGGATGGGACAAAATATGGGTCATGTGGAATTGATGATTTAGGACTAGACGTTTCATCCTTTTTCACTTCCTTGTCTGCCTCAAGTGAAAATGATAATGGTGCATAAGGAACCGACAGTCCGTCTCGGTGGGGTACTGGACGTATAGCTGACTGAATTTTTGGAATATGCACAGACCACTTTTTCTTCTTTAACACACTTTTCCCAATTGGAGGCGCCATGCAGAAGTAACAATTGCTGACATGATATGTTGGCTCTCTCCAAATCATTAGCAGGCATATATTTCCTTTTCCTGTTCAACCACTGGCGAAGATGTTTTTGCACAAGTGTTGCAGAAAATGTGTGGGGCCCACCCCTTGTCCTGATCTCCAATTTTGCAGCCAAAATAAAGGTGATCGTCTTTCTTAACCATAGTGGTTATACTGCGATTTTGTTGTGCAAAAGTCACTTCCCACAAACATAGCAGAAGTTATCTTTACTGATCCCACGAATACGCGAAATCTCTGCTCACTTTGGCTTAAAACTGACAAATAAGATAGCATGACACTCTAGGATTTCTAGAGCTGATATAGACAATTTCTTCAGCAGAGTGATGCAAACTTTGTTATGATTGCATTACCCATAACTTCTTGGAATAACATGATGCAATTTATATCATGTATGATGCAGTACCAACTTCAGATTGCATCATTAATTGGTTTGCCTAAAAAGCAAGTACTGTCCAATCCCAGTCATAGATTTATTCATAGATCCAGAAAATATTATTTTAGTCATTTCTGGTTTAAACTGAGATCCATTCCATTTATAACTCACTTATCTTCTGCCATTCCCAAGATCAAATCTTTAAAACTAGAGCCAATCAACAATTTTAAGCATCATTTTCGTTCGCAGTGTCCCAGAATTAGTAACGTTTGACTACATTTATTTCGGAAGCATTATGGTTTTAGACAGTGTAATTAGAGTCAGTGGTATACGCAATGCTTGGCCAAAATATAGGTCGTTATAGATGTTGAAAATGGAACGGAGAACTAAGTTAATGTTTATGAGATAAATAAACCATCGAGAGAGAGAGAGAGAGAGAGAGAGAGAGAGAGAGAGATTTCCATGTTAATCATATTTCAGCTAATAACCAGATATCAAATGTGAAAAGATTTCATGTAACGACAGAATGCATATGAAACAATTGTTTGAAGAATTGCCAGAAAACATAAACTATGTTGAATCTATATATATATATATATATATATATGCACGAGGAAGACAAAACAAAGAAAAACAAGAAAACGTTTGTATTTTATAGAGTGTCATTTTGAAAGTACTATACCACGGGCCAAAGGCAATGTCTTTAGATCGCACATTAACAAAAGTGAAGCATCCTGAATAATCACAAGCCATACAAATTCAGTCTGGTTTTTTTTAGCATGCTAAATAAATCCACAGGAGAAATAGACCAGTAGTTTACAGTGGACTGCGTTCGACGTTTTAATGGTTCCTTGATGACATTGGAATCAGTCACGTTCATTTTACTGGCAGTAAAAACATGTACTTCGATGTAAAGAAGAACTATTACGTGCGAAGGTTCTGAGGAGTTTTCATCTCATTAATCTCATGAAATCCCCCAAATTCCAAGAATTAAATTAATTCGTGCTTGAATGATTCAGAGTTTTAATTCGTAATTAAAAGATATTATCGATTCAGGGACAATACTAAGATTACATCATCGACCATGCAGTTCATAAGTTTAGAAATGAACTTCTTCATCCAAATTTAGTCAAAATGTACCTATATTTTTGCTTTTTTATTTACAATCATTTTGCCTTTTTTGGCTGACTTTCATATTCATATTTATAAGATAACTCCAACTGTGCATCGGAGATAAATTTTAACGATAGAAAATCTTACATAGTTAACTAAATACTGAAAACAAATCAGACTATATGAAATGAAAATGTAGCTTCCTATTATATTGAGAGCAAAAGACAACTTTAACTTCATTGCAAATCTCTCTCGATTACTGGTAGTAGCAACCTTGCTTGTGTAACCCATATCTGACCACACAGTTAAACAATTGCAGAATATCTTCGATGATTTCATACATGATTTGAGATGACAAAATAAATGCGTAACAATTTATCTCTCAACCGACTAAAATATAACAAAAAGCCGCAGTTTATGGGATATCATGTGTTAACGTAGAAGGTGACGAAATATTTTTAAAACTGATTTAAAGGATTTACGAAATTTTCTTAAAACAATACGTAAAGTAAATAGGTAACGACGCAAACAGTGTGGTTGAATTATTTGAAGACAAACTGCATAGGCGATATTTATCGAACTCTGTCGAACACCGTTGACTCTCTTAAGGCACATTATATTGGAATTATTTGAAGACAAACTACACAGGCGATATTTATGGAACTCTTTCGCATATCGTGACTCTGGTAAGGCAATGATTATGGCCGAGCTATATTTTATCACTAGAGATAAACTCTACCACGTCATCAGAAAAAATGTCAACCTGAAGTAGTATCCATATTCTTGAATCCAGGATGATCAACAAGGAACACGGGGAACAATTTAAGTCAATCAATCTTTAGTACATCGCAGAGGAGGAAATATGTAAAGACAAATTTAGAGGTTACAATTATATAACAGGTAAATGCAGAGGTTATACACATAACGAATGTCATTTGAATTGCAGCCTTTCTATATATACATTATTCACTCGTTGGTTATGGTAATTCGTTGCATCAATACAATGGTTAAAAATCATCAAGGTCAAGAATGAAAATGAAGGATGAAATATTTATATCATTTAATAATGATTTCATAGGTAACAGGATCATGAAAAGAAGCAAAATACCTGTTAATAAAACAAATTATGTTCCGACAGCTCTAGATTCTTGAAGCAGTTTTGAAACAACTATCAAAGAATCACAAAATCTTTTTAGAAACACTGAACGTTTCCAAATATGAAGTCCAAACATTGAAGATATAATTTACCGATATTAAAATGGGAATAGTTTTCAAAGACTCTGTGAAGTATACAACCAATGAAACGTTTTATTCAAGTCTAAATGATTCAAACATATTAAATAACTATTTCCATTACACTCATGGTTCCCTGGAATATTTTCACCTCTACGCAAACTTGGTGATCTTCATGGCCATTAAGAACAATGAGACGGCTATGCTGTATGGCACAATTTCGTACCACCAGGACCAATTATATCAGCCCAAGAATTAGAACACTTGACAAACGCAGACCAACTTTGGAGTAGACTACGAGTTGGAGTTTAAATGATATTACAGGTACGCTGAAGGAAACCGTGAATTCTGCATGAAAAATATGAACAAAGTCCAATGATGAGAACGAGTGTTGAATGTAATTCAAATTATACCTTAAAGCTAAAAATACTGTCGGTGGGTTATTGTTTATAGATGCCGGTAAACATCGTTAGATAAGAAACCGATGACCAAATTAGATGGATGGCGAAACCAATGGAGACCCTAAAGGACGAAATATGTTAGAAGTTACAGATGGCTATGACACTAGTTTCATTTTAGACATAGATTCGGAGATTCCATTATATGTCGATAGCTATGTCGAGGGCGACCTGTTAGTCACAGCGACCTATTAGTCACAGCGACACTAATTCCAGATGAAAGGTTTATCTCAGCTGCAAAGGAAGTAGACTAATGACTAAGACAGTACAAAACCAACCGTTGGACATCTATTAAGAAAGAAATGTATGTCTTTTAGTACAACTGTCCGGATCTAATCATAATGTTAAGATTAAAGCATAAAGTTGTTTAGCTTCATTAACGACCATAGATTGAATCCAAGACAGATGAATACAACTCTAAGGCAAAATGTAACATTTGATTTTCGAAAAGATCTTTGCAATGTGACGAATAATCCATCGCTTTGTAAATAGGCGAAAAATTAGACAATATCTATTCCTATATGTGTAATAAAATTATTATTTTAATCACAGAGAGATTTCGCATTCGCAAAGATACTAATTATTGGGGGCCCCGAGTGGCCGAGTGATCTAAAGCGCTCACCGTTCCGGATCACTGCCATCTCATCTCACCTCTGTCTGCGTAGGTTCTAATCTGAGGCCCGGCTAACGTGGGTATGTGAGAAAGCCTGCCAGTAGCTTCTAGTGGGTAGGTGGTTCTTCCCGGGGTTTTCCAGGGTTCTTCCTCCACCAGTTATACTGGCCGCCATGTATAGCCTAACTTGTGCTGAAAAATGGCGTTAAACACAACAACAACAACAACAACAACTAATTATTGACGATGACTTCATGCCAAAAGGTTTGAAAAAGAAACTGGTCATATTAACTAAACGCATTTCAAAGCAAATATAGTCATAGTATAAATGACAATATTTATTGCCATGGCAACATATACAAGCACGTGAAGGATGGTATCTTTTGACACTAGAACTATAGAAAGACAACATACATGGCTTGAATCAAAATGGTTCCTCTTTATTTAAAGGCTTAATTTAAAGGTGTTTCCATTGCAGTACGATTCATTCTTTAAAAACTGACAAAGACAAAAGTAACGTTTGCAAAAAACTAAAAAAGTATATTTTTAAAAAAATCTCACATTCTAATTGTACAAAGATTGTTTAGTAAATAACAAGGATACATAAAATGGAATGGATATACTCAGTTCATCCAGTCATGAGCTGTGTTGAATTAAACATATGTAGTTGCTTTGTGAATAGATAACAACATGAGTTCTTTGGTTGACAGAGTGAATGCTTTACACCCAAGATACACGAGGACTATATCTGCAGTACAAGTTTTTACAGCACGACTCTATTATCAAACCTATGTTCATATCTAGTTAAACAAATGTTTTGTTTTTGTTTTGTTATTTTGGTTAATGTACAATTTATTTATTTTCTTTTGGAGTGACATGACTTTATTGAAATGCAGTTCCCGTCGTTCTTTTCTCTCTTTGCTGTATACAACAGCAGAGAAAATACGTATTCTCTTTTAAATCTACATTACTTAATTGTAGTTTTGTACTTATATTTCAAAATGAATGCTAGTTTGCCCGTTCTAGTTACTTTCATTCTTACCTCATGTAAATTCTCATAATCGTGTATTAGAAACTAAATTAATCTTCAAGACATAAATGAGCATAACGGGAAACAGATCATATCGAAAGGTTCTCTGGTTCCTTTTATGACGTGATGGACAGCGATGCTATTTTAGCTGTCGTCAATGCAACAGTTGCTGCTAATATAGCTCTTTGTAAAGAAAACTTTAATTCCAGAACTTCTAAAATTTAAAATAATTCTTACTTTTAGCAGTTTTGCTTACAGATCTTTTCATTCGTGCGTGTGTGATTTGGATTTTTAACGTGGCTTTAATATTTTTTCAGCCATATCGCTAAGATGTCTGCAGTGTGACAGTTAATATATATGTCTAGCACTGGTGCATCATGCCGCAGACATGCAGCAAGATGTCCCACCCAGTCGCATTATCCGGACATCAGGCCGACCAGTCATAACACTAACCTCTGAAAGCTGAGCGCCAAGCGAGGCAGCTCTTAGTAACATTTTCATACGTCTTTGGTATGACTCGGCCGGGGATTGAACCCACGACCTCCCGCATCCGAGGCTCTAACCACTAGGCCACCGGAGAGGTTCTTTTCATTCGTATTTAAAAGGTATTATGAACGGTGGATTGGATTAAGATCGTATAGTTGATAAATCAGTTCAATCCACAGAAAAACATATATGCACTTATATTTTACAAACTGATCTGATTCGTCTTCCCATATATATATATATATATATATATATATATATATATATATATATATATATATATAATTGAGGTCTATATTCACGTTACTGTTGATCTCAAAACACCCAAACGCTGCACAACACCTTCACTTTCCAACAAGAGAAACTATTCTAATGCAGAGCGTAATACAGTTAATGTGCAATATTAAAATAAAAATCTACTCAGTATTTGCTGAAATGAATATTTTATTTGCCAGATTCATTATGTATCCTGAGTAAAGGACAACTTCAGAAGCTATGTGTTAATCTTCCACTGCATTCCCATCAATACTATGGAGCACCAAGCATGATTTGTCATTTGAAATTAAATACTTTCCAATGTGTCTCTTATTCACTTTTAAGATGACAAAAGTTTTTGCTTTTCAGTGTGACAATTGAGTGTGCTATAATTATCCAGCTTCTAAGTTTATTGTTAGGATGTGATAAATTGTCATACAACAATAAATAAAGTAAATAGTAGATGATGAATGCAATGTGAATTGACTATTCAAAGACAAGCAATATAACATAAATGTATACAAGGCGACATAACTGAGCCGGCAGTACAATTTTCTGTTGACACAATTAAAGCCGCAGATGACGGATAGTTTATAAATAGATATACCATAACACGATGCTTTCTATTCACGTTTATTGGATGTAAAGATATTAAGCAATGATTAACAGTTCACACATTGCGTCAAAAGACAGTTTTCACCAGGAAATACTTACAGAACTTTATGACTAAAACTTCAGGAAGGATGCATGCCGGGAAATGAGTTTTACATGGGCAACTCACGCGCAGATTAGATGCACAGCGGAGAAAGTACAAATCACGATAACTGGAAATCTGCTATGATGTCAGAAAACTGTAATACATATTTTGTTATGTAATTCGAGAGATACTTATTCCAGATTACAACGATGTTCCAAAAGAAGTTAATAAATGCTTAGAATGGTACAATACCAACTACAGGAAAACCAGTTATGTGCATTGATAAACAAAGAAAATTATATCCTTCGTTACACAGTCTGAAAACTTACATTAAGTGGGGTTACACTGTAAATACACACACACACACACACACACACACACACACACACACAGACATATATATATATATATATATATGTTGTTCTTTTAAATAATCCAACATTAAATGAATTTTATAAAAATCAATAAATAAGGTTGAAAAAAAAGAATTTTAGGTTGATGCATATGGCCACATTTAGTAAAAAGATGGAAAATCTCAGAAAGAGCAACAATATATCTGCAGATGAACAATTCTTTTTAAATCTTAGACAGATTTGCCATTCGTAGGTAGAACAACAAATTATGGTGACAGTGTTTGTCAGGACAAGAGAAAACAATATCAAAATTGACAAAACATGCTTATGGTGGATTCCTAATGTCAAGAGATACCTAAGTGCATGCCTTTGTTACAAAGCATTAAAAAACAATATCGTGAAAGAATGAGACTACGCATGACTGATATCGTGAAAGAAAGACCCTACGCATGCCTGATACTGATTCTTCCGGTAATCACACCGAGAATATAAATGTTATGATCACATGAAGGATAACGTTAATCTGATTGCATGAAGGATAACGTTAATCTGATCGCATGAAGGAAAACATTAATTTAATCATATGAAGGGTAACATTAACCTACATGAATAGGTAACATTAACCTACATGAATGGGTAACATTAGCCTACATGAATGGGTAACATTAACCTACACGAATAGGTAACATTAACCTACATGAATGGGTAACATTAACCTACATGAATGGGTAACATTAACCTACATGAATGGGTAACATTAACCTACACGAATAGGTAACATTAGCCTACATGAATGGGTAACATTAACCTACATGAATAGGTAACATTAGCCTACATGAATGGGTAACATTAACCTACACGAATAGGTAACATTAGCCTACATGAATGGGTAACATTAACCTACACGAATAGGTAACATTAGCCTACATGAATGGGTAACATTAACCTACATGAATGGGTAACATTAACCTACATGAATGGGTAACATTAACCTGATCCCATGAAAAATAACATTAAACATATTTACCATCGTAATATTCGAAATAAGAACATATTTAATGTATGAATCATTCAGTGGCCTATCAAGGAAACTTTTAAAGATTATCACATTCAGGGGTTATGTGGTCTTCGACGTAAACTCTACTCCTTTAAATCTGACGAAGGCGAAAATAAAGTTTGAAGTGAATTTAAAATAAAAGTCCAAATAGGAGAATTTAAAATAAATGTACAAATAGGAGAATTTAAAATAAAAGTCCAAATAGGTGAATTTTAATAAAGTCCAATTAGGTGAATTTATAATAAAAGTCCAAATAGGTGAATTTAAAATAAAAGTCCAAATAAGCGAATTTAAGCAGATCATTAAACTATGAAACATAATACATCAAAATGAACCACGTCGTATTTTATATTTATGACGACAACGGTTACTTTGGTTAACAGCGTAAATACACTACCTAACTGACTTGCAAACATTGTACCTAGCATACTCATTTCTTTCGGCTTGCCACGCGTATACTCGCATCTTCTTAAAAGAGTTTCTTTGTTTTGCTCTCTCTACACTTTATGATATCTCTTTTGGAATATCATGGATTTGTTGAAAAGAAGCTTCCTTGGTTTATGTCCTTTCTGAAGATGACAACCAAAATACCTCTGAAAGTCAGTTTGGTTGCGTCTTTGCTTGTTTTTACCTTTTCCCAAATTCATTCATTACAGACAAAAAAGTGTTCCTTGATAAACATTTACTTTTACTTCTCACCATTTGTCCAATGCTCTATACAGTAGACTCTTGATAATTGACTGCCCTCTGACCAAAGGTTCCGCCAATTAGCGAAATCGGCGATCATTGAAATTTGAAGAAAAGAACACCATTTCATGCATATATAAGAGTACAGTATGTAGGTGTAATGTGAATACCGTATGAAAACAACACAATAAAAGCGAGATTTGAGAGACCGCCAATTACCCGGCGTCGCCATTCATCGAGCGGAAATTTAAGGAGAGTCTACTCAGTATCGTCATCTAAGTCCATCGACAGAGATAGAGTAATTATCAACATATGGTTGCCATAGAAACAACTCTATAATCTTAGCTAAATCTGAATCGGAACGAGCTCACTAACTCTGTGTTCACGAAAAGTGTATGTCAACAGCCGCATAAACGTCGACCAGTGAACTTTGTACTTTATATATAGGTTTACTTTGATCAAATGCAATCAGTAATTAACCCCAAGAATAATAAACGTGATGGTCGTGGCTAGAATCACAAGAATTGTAAAAAGATAAAGCAAACACTTGTCCATTATCAGCGCAATTTCTTTCCACGAATATTCCGGAATGGTGCTATCATCAGTGAACGTTGTGTCCAATGACAGTTTGCTTTTTGACTCAAGACCTTCGTTAGCAGACTCTTTATCGGGTAACTTATCATTTTTTGAAATATTTAACTTCAAGATCATCCTGCTGGTTGATAGTCCTTTATCTTCTTCATTAGGCGTAACTCTGTTTCTCCTACTACAACACGTGGTTCCCTTCCAGCACGAGAATTTAACCATCACGTTATGCGTGAACCGGTTGAGCCAGGCGGGAACATCGTCTCCTTCGATGTTAAAGTAGAGGTCAAGAACAACTATGGTCAGTATAACCGTAAGGGCGCTGAGACACAAAATTATGGCCAGATAGGTTGCTGTAAGAAACATTAAAAAGAGCAAATAAGATTTTCGGTATGAAATGAAATTTCACTTAATTGACATTTAGAATTTATTTATTTAATGAGGCCTTTGTCAACTTACTGGGTCTTAAGGACCCTTTGCTCACTTATCTAGTGTTATATGGCCTATCAAATTTCCCTTTGAAGACCTTTCTGAGGCCATACATAACCCTAGTTTATTTTTGGTCTTACGAGCACCTAGCACATGTATTCGGTATCCTTGCAGACTCATAAGGGATATGTGAGCACTGGAAATTTATTTCGCGTTTGAGTACCATTATTAGAAAGAAGCATTGCAATTGCTTTGGACTTTTGAGTCCCTTGTAGAATTATTAGGCGTATGAGAACACAGCAAATTTGTTTGACAGTCTGACAAGATAAATTTATATGGACCAGTTATAAACTTATCAGGACTTACAAGCCCCTTGCAGACTAATTTGGTATTGTCAATCCTTGTAGAATCCGAATTTTTTTTTTTTTTTTTTTTTTTTTTTTTTTTTTGTGTGGTACAAATGCTAATATACGTTACGGTTAAATATGTTTAAGCATACTTACACAGAACAGATGCAGACACCGAAGTTTTAGGAATGTTATCTGCTATAAGCGTGAGGTAAACGGCGTATGCCAATAAAGCCGTCAAGGACATTCCTATTCTCTCTCCGGACTCGGGGGGTAGTTTGAAAACCATGACTATAAGCGTTGCCATGACAACCACGGGTAAAATTGTATTCAAGATATGGAATAGAGGGCGCCGTCTCAAAGTCAGGATGAATTTGAGTCGGGAAAAGCTCTGGGACTCTCTGGTAGTGGAGGTTTCCTGACCAGACACGGACAAAAGCTGCCATTCACCTATTCGACAAAAATTATACGTAAAATACTATATGCACGCCTGATAAAATATAATACAGGACTTGATGTTACGCTATACTGACTGATTACTTGGATTTACGTCGCGTGCTATGTGATGCAAGTCAAAGCATAATATTCATATACAATGGAGAGTATTCGAAATTTGTCTAAACATATAATCCTTGGTAAGAATTATCTCTTCTTCTAAGGAATTTCATATTCGCTTCGAAAATATCCACCTGCCTAGCGATTATTCAGCTTGAGATATAAGAACAATATTATTTTATTTCGCTGTGATATTAGATATCTTGTAATGGAGCAAATATGATATCTCAGACAGTTAACTTAATTACTGTTATAATTATAATCTAAAATTAAAATCAAATCAACTTACCGTTCTCGGAATAGTAGGTCGTATCGACTACCGGACTACCCAGGCTGAGGGAAATTTCATTGGCTGTGTAAGCCCACGTGCTCAACACTACACTACAAGTCTGTGTGTCAAGGGGATAGTATGTGACGTCACAGTCACAATGGGTCTCAAAAATTCCACCTGGTGTCCATACCGCAATGCCGTCACTGATGATCCGCATGAGTGTGTTCTCATCACTAATTACTGCCATATCGCTGACACTGCCAAAAAATAACATGTCCATTTACTTTTTTAACTTTTTATCTCTACTTTTCAAAGTCATGGCTTCCGTCTTCTGGCGGTCCGTCGGTCCATCAGTTTAGATGGCCTTAAATGAAAATGTAGCCCATAGGACATTAAATACAGTGGCCATTTTGAACATCTACTTATTGCTACTCCACCTGAATGCATGGCTTAGCCTGGGAGCTTTACTAAAATACTTATCATGATAATCAGTTAGTCAAAATTTAAATTTTCAAAATATGATGTCTAGCATGGCTGCCATATCGGCTATTCTGGAAATGGTTTCATCGCTATCTCCCCTGAACGGATGATCCTCTCGATTTGCACTAAAAGGCTCTGCACTTACAGAAACATTGAGAATATGTTAACTGAAATATATAAGAAACTATTTTTCTTACAGTTAAGAATATCCGAGATGGTTTCTGTATCGAGAAAGGAAAACATACAGAAGCAACAGATCGTCGACACTTGGGATATCTTTACAAGTAAAGCTCAATTCCCATCAAGCAACACTTGTCAAAAGTAGAAGAAAGCTGTTCTCTTCCCAGTGTTACTACAAGATTTGGTTTGTACGTACCAAGTGTTACGAGTATATCTGAAATAATTCGCTAGCAAATGGCAAGTGAGGTCTTTCAGAAGATATAACTGAAATGCACGCATTTTATCTTATATTTTATATTATATATTTTACATGTACCGTCGCCATTTATTATCTGACTTGCGAAGTTGCTGTGCTTTTACTGATGAAATAGAGGAGGCTATTGGGGGTGAGAGGGCGTGTGGCCAAAGGCGCTCGCCTTTGCAGATAACAGACATCTCACATATGTCCTCGTGGTTTCGAGTCTCGAGTTCGGCCAACATCGTTATGTGAGAAAGCTTGCCAGTAGCATATTTTGCGTCCATAATTCTTCCTGGGGTTTTACATGCTCACTATTCCACCAGACAATCTGGCCGCCACGTATCATATGCTGAAAAATGGCGTTTACCCAAAATTAACAACAACAAGCAAACATACTCTGTCTTTGTTGAACTGTTGTCTTTATGACTTCGGAGATTACTGTTTTCTGCCTGGTTTAATTGCCACATTATTCCTTTGCTAAAACGTCGTAACAACATCATGTACGGAAACAACGGTGCAATAAAATGTATGCGTCTTATTGCCAGATCATGTCTACGTCTTGCATGTACACCATGCATTAGTAGTCATTCAGGGAATGTAGTTTCCGTCCATCCGTATGCCTCTTCCTCCCTTCTTTTCTGGTTAGAGCATCCGCCTCAGATTCGGGAGTTCGCGAGTTCGAACCCCGGCCGAGTCATCCGAAAGATTTATAAAAATGGTACTAGCAGCTCCCTCTCTTGGTGCTCAGCGTTTAGAGGTTAGTGTTACGACTGGTCAACCTAGTGTCAGAATAATGTAACTGAGTGAGACATGATGCTAATTTGTTTGCAGCATGATGCCCCAGTGCTAGACATCTCTATATACTGTCACACTGCAGACAACGTCGTGATATGACTAAAAAATTGCTGAAGCCACGTTAAAAATGCAAATCTCTCTCTCTCTCTCTCTCTCTCTCTCTCTTTCTCTCTCTCACACACACACACACACACAATTACATGCCCTCTTCCCCCTACTGCTTTAAACTCACCGTGTTCTCTATTTCTCTTAAAATTTAAAGTCAACAAGTAAAAGACAAAAGTAATTATTTCGTTTACAATGATCAACAGATCAATCAGTTGTATGTTAATGTTTATGTAACAGATAAACTTCTGTCTTTTGTTGCACTGTTTCTGTTGTGTTTGCTTGTTTATTATTATTATTATTATTATTATTATTATTATTTAAAAGTATTCAATAATTTATCAGATACAGTCTCATTACCCTTGAAACAAGAAAAAAAAATTCGGTTGATACAAAAACTGGTCTCACACCCCGACACCTCGAACTAACAGGTATTCTCACAGCACTGTGGCCTTGTCGAATACCGGTACACTGTGACTGATAAATCCTCGTAGCAGCCGACATCAAAAGTTAATATATTTATCAGACAAAACTCTGGTATTCATCAGTTTATTGTGACTAGTCACGCCATAAAACAAGAATAATCCGTTAATTCTGAATTTATCTCTTTAAAACACCGACCTCATCATTGCTTTTGTTATTTGATGTTACTTTTAATATAGACCATCGACCCACATATTTCAATATCTATACAGGCAACACATTATATTTATTGTTATTTTTTTTTAAATATAGACCTTTGACCCACATATTTGAATATCTTCACAAGTAACACACTATATTTATTGTTATTTTTAATATAGACCATCGACTCCCATATTTCAAAATCTATACAGGTAACACATTATATTTACTGTTATTTTTTTAAATATAGACAATCGACCCACATATTTCAATCTCTATACAGGTAACACATTATATTTATTGTTATTTTTAATATGGACCATCGACCCATGCATATATATATATATATATATATATATATATATATATATATATATATATATATATATATATATATATATATATATATATATATACAGTTAATACATTATATATCACATTTAGATAAATACAAAAATAAATCATATCGAATAGAAGGTGAAGTATTTTATAAAATACTACCTACTCTGTTCCATAGCATATAAAAAAGATGGTAATGCGAGGCAATAATCTTTTTGTTTTCTTACAGAGAATAAAATTTATATGTGCATTCAACAGTAGATAAAACAGTAGATCCTTATATGCAAATCACTGACGCGTAACGCACATTTTATATACCTAATGTAATCAAACAATTCTGAACTATTCTTTACACTAAAAGAGAAGAAAGAAAAAGAAAAAAATGAAGTTTAAAAAAAATGAAAGAACACTTACGAATTTTCAACTGTTATGGCGGGTCTCCACATGTAATTTTCATTGCTGAACAAAAAGCGGATATTCTGGTATGTTGTGTTGCCAGCCCACGAGAGTCTAGAGTCTGCCCAAAGCTATAATAAATAAATAAATAAATAAATAAATAAATAAATAAATAAATAAATAAATGCATTCCTTTTGTCTTATCTGTACATCAAACGTTTCTTCTTGCAGAAAGCTAATAACTGCATGCATACATACGTAAATAAACATACATACATACATACATACATACATACATACATACATGCGTGCGGACGTAAACAGACATACATACATACATACATACATACATAACATACATACATACATACATGTATGCATACATACATACATACATACATACATACATACATACATACATACATACATAACAAATGTATTTCAACACGATGACATGTCCAGAGACTCACCATGTAGAAATATCCAGATATAGAGAGTTGTTGTTCTTTAATATCCTGGAATGAAAAACGAAAATATACGATATTAGCTGAGGTCTAAATGATTGTATAATGTCTGGCTTAACACATATATATCACCTAAAATCAAAATATTTATCAGTCTAGTTTAACATTGTAAAATGTTAATAATTTTTCCCTCGGACTGTACCTTTCGTAATACATTTCAAAATTATATTTGTTTGTGGAATCGATACAAAGCTAGTTTACTAATTTAACGATCAGAATGGTTTAACTCCTCGTGTGTCTGTCTACCAATTCGCCTTTGTGTTTGGATAGAAACTTTGCACAATAAACCGGTAGTTTTTATATTTCTTTTTTTTTTTTTTTTTTTTTTTTTTTTTGAGGGAGACGTAGGGCCGTTTTATACATATCTGTACATGACATTTTATAGTCTGAAGATTTCGATCTAAATTTAAGTGATGGTAGAGCTGCCTTTTCAAGTTAATAAAATCGAGGTAACGAAAGAAAGTCACTGATGATAATTGTTGGGACTCTGTGCTTTTGGAACTGCATGTTGTCCGTGACTACAAAAGGGGCGTATCGAAATCCATACGATATATGTATTATACAGAGATGGTCTCATCTTCCAGACGAAGAAACGAGACGCAAATCAGAGGGTTAAAATATCTTTTATGGAAAAACGTTAAAGACGTTTCGGATCGATGATATTAGGAAGCTGGCAGTGAATAAAGTTTACTTTTAATGACGGGAAAGTCACGTGTACGCCATATATCAGGGGATGAAACTGAGAATTGGATGGACAGGCACGCTGTACTTACCAGGCTGTTAACTGTCAGTAGATTAAGAGTGACTTGCGTACTGACAGTCTGATTCGGTCGTTGTAGCGCATCATAGTCGGTGAAGAGATAATTACGCAGCTCCGTCTCCAGTTCAGTGCTGTACGCTTGTTGCCCCGCCACGAGACTGATCCCTGTAGAATAATAATAATAATAATAATAATAATAATAATAATAACTGAAAAGTTTAATCTTGCTTCAAAGATACAAGTGGGGCATGGCGGGAACAAAGCTTTCAATTCATGACGTTATTAACATCAAGTATTAACCAATCAGTTTCGTCACTCTGTGTGTCTGTAAACGGCTTTTTAGTATTTTTTTTCTAAGTTAAACACCTTATTTACAGTCATGCACGCATGGTGTTCATCCTTTTTCCCCACCGGGAATTAAGTCGAAACATTTTTGCTCTCTGCGTCATAGGAATGACAATCGCTTTGTTTTCTATTTTGTAACTTGGTTGTTTTGATGGCAACATGAAATAAATATGTAGTTTACCCGTTTAAGAACAGTTAAACAATTTTGTCTTATTCCTTTCTTCTATTTTTCATCCTTTGATTTTATTTCCCTCACACACCCACACCCTATCATTCAAACAAGTAACAGTCAATACTCTATCTTGGCTTTTGTGTTTAGTGTTTGTTATTTGGATGTAAATTGTTTCTTCCCTTAAAATGGATGCAGGAGGTCGTGGGTTCGATCCCCGGTCGAGTCATACCAAAGACTTACAGAAATGGTACTAACAGCTGCCTCGCTTAGCGCTCAGCCTAAAGAGGTTAGTGTTAGGACTGGTTGGCCTGGTGTCAAGATAATGTGACTGGGTGGGACATCATGCTACATGTCTGCGGTATATTGCCCCAGTGTTAAACATCACTATAAACTGCCACAATGCAGACATCGTAGCGATATGACTGACAAATTGTTAAAGTTACGTTAAAAATCCAAATCACAACACACACAACACACGCTTGAAAAAGAGATGCTTTAGCTCGTAATGATGTGAAATTGTTTTGTTTTTACGCCATTAGCAGTGTGTGTGTGTGTGTGTGTGTTTGTGTGTGTGTAAACACACCTACTAAGGAGTGAATTTTTAAATATGCAGAAATAACATCATCACACAGATTAGAGAATTTCGAATACATACTTTACAAGGATTCCAACTCTGGCACCGCCAATTACGGTACCTGTAGCCTTGCCTGGACAGACCAGTCTCTATATGTCCCCGACAAAGCTTAAATCCCCCAAAAGGAAAGAACAAAAGTCGGCGATATTTTCGCATTCGTGTGTAGCAGAGATGCTCGCTTATTGTCCTGGTAATTAACTTTCATCAAAGCACACATTTCCCACGACAGAAATCAAGGTATGTAGAGGTTACTATGGAGAGTTATTCATATAACCCAACTTACTGGAAAGTGCTATCCCTGCATTATACAGGAGAATGCGTGATACTATGAAGTGATTTTTTTTTTTCATTTTTGCAGAAAGAATATTATCGTACAGCTTAGAACAATTTGAATTCGTACTCTACTGAGATTCGAACCAATCATCTTGCCATCACTCTCCAATCCTTACAACCACTCAGATAAGCACAAATCCGCCAAAAGGATATAACAATGTAGTTCATGGAGGCATTCGTATGTAGCAGACACACTGGCACACCCCCAAAGTAAATAAATGGGAATTTTTGTGAGTAGTTAAGTGGGCCACCATAGGGACAATGGGACTTAGCATTAAAAACACCCCTGGGCAACTCTAGGGACAATGGAAATTTAACATGGAGAAAAACGCTGGGCCACTTTAGGGACAATGGGAATTTAACATAGAGTTTGGGTCTGTCTAGGGACAAAGGAACTTAATATTGGAATAGAGTTTGGGTTTGTCTAGGGACAAGGGGAATTGAATATGGGATTTTTTTTTTTTTTTTAAAGTTTTTTTAAATTTAAATTTAAATTTAAATTTAGAAAAGGGGTAGGCAATGGAAAGGCTATCTCTTTTCGAGAAATATGGCTGGCCCTGAAAAGGGCCTTTGGGTTTATGTTAATATTAATATTAACATAGATGGCATCTGTCACATCTTCTTCTTCTTCTTCTTAAACTCCTTCTAACTACCGGTCCATACACAAGTACCCTCTTGAGACATCCTTGTCTTTCTATGTAAACTCTCCTCATCCATTGACTAGTATCTGTCCTATCAACAACAGTCCACTTGGACCTGATATACATGAGCATGTCCGTCCTAAACATCATGGAAGACACAAAGGTGGATGACTCAATGAGCGGGTACAAACACAAACACACAAACACAAACACACAAACACAAATACACAAACACATACGCTAAGAAACAATAAACAAATCCATAATCTACTATCCACACAATCGTACGTGAGCGGGTACAAACACAAACACACAAACACAAACACACAAACACAAATACACAAACACATACGCTAAGAAACAATAAACAAATCCATAATCTACTATCCACACAATCTTACGTGAGCGGGTACAAACACAAACACACAAACACAAACACACAAACACATACGCTAAGAAACAATAAACAAATCCATAATCTACTATCCACACAATCGTACGTGAGCGGGTACAAACACAAACACACAAACACAAACACACAAACACATACGCTAAGAAACAATAAACAAATCCATAATCTACTATCCACACAATTGTACGTGAGCGGGTACAAACACAAACACACAAACACAAACACACAAACACAAATACACAAACACATACGCTAAGAAACAATAAACAAATCCATAATCTACTATCCACACAATCTTACGTGAGCGGGTACAAACACAAACACACAAACACAAACACACAAACACATACGCTAAGAAACGATAAACAAATCCATAATCTACTATCCACACAATCGTACGTGAGCGGGTACAAACACAAACACACAAACACAAACACACAAACACATACCCTCACACTATCTTAAAAAAGAGTTAGTGTTTATGTTCACACTACTCTACCTACACATTGGCAAATTGATGGTTATTTCTTTTCTAGAGTATTGGGTAGCCCTGAAAAGGGCTGTTTTTTTGGAACTTCATGGACACCTGGTTAATGGTGGCACCTTCCAGGCCTGGCGCCACATACACATCTTATCCCCCAGTTACTTTTTTACTTTTTTGGGGGAGAGAGCAGAGGCAGGATATGTCGCTTCAGAATCCCAATTTTCGCTCTCTGGGATTCTGAAATTTATTCTTCTTCTCTTCTTTTCCTTCTCCTCCTCTTCTTTATTTCTTCTCTCCTCCTCTTTGTATCTTCTTTCGTCTTCTTCTTCTTCTTTATATCTTCTCTCCTCCTCTTCTTTTTTTCTTCTTTCCTCCTCCTCTCTTATCCTTCCCTCCTCCACAATGGCTTCCGCGGCCAGTTCATTCAACAGGCGCCTGGCATATTCCAGATGCACATGAAGTTCAAACAGTTTAGACAGTCTCGTGTTCATTTTTGGTGTTGATCAATCAACAAGGGTAGCTAGACTGCCCAGCGAGTTTCAATTTATAGTGAAAGCGCGGACGTGAAGGAAAACATCCCCTAAAAAAACATAAAATTGATGTTACCTACATCATGACCAAAAACAACAACGCGCGGACCTAAAAGAAACACTCACTCACATTTTATGCTACCCATCACTATTTTAAAATTTTTTTATAAATCACTTCAATAGACTATCCACATACGCAAAGCAATCCAATCTAACTCCAAATATACACCTCAAACACCAAAAAAACATGATTTTAATCTACTATTCATACCAACTTACTTAAGCACTTACTAACACACAAACACATACCCTCACATTTTTTAAAAAAGAGTTAGTGTTTATTTTCACACTACTCTACCTACACACATTGGCAAATCGATCGTTATTTCTTTTCTAGAGTATTGGGGTAGCCCTGAAAAGGGCTGTTTTTTTCTTGTTTGCTATGGCATTCTTTTTTTAGTTTCTCAGAATGCGATGTCCTCTGAGGATAGACTTTCTGGCGATAGGTCTGCTTCTTCGGAAAGAAAAGAAGAACTCTTTGGTGTCGATACGGCAATCGACAAAGCCTCTGTCAGGTTCAGGTTGCTGCTGCTGCTGCTCTTGTTGTTGTTGTTGTTGCTGCTGTCTCTGAAGTCTGTACTTCTCTGTCCATTCTTCTTTTTCCCTGTTCATTTCTTCTCTGAAGAGCTCTTCTATCAGGTCTTCAGTGATTTTTAACATTCTCACATTCTCTATTTCTTCTGGCTTCGGTATCAGACTGTGTCTGACCCTATGCAAATTCACGTAGGCTTCGTTGAGTTTAGCTAGTTTGGAGCACATCTTCTTAGGAGGATGAGTCGACAATGAATGGTTAGACTGGAAACAACCCGGTTCTTAAAGTCAAAGCGCGGACGTGAAGGAAAACATCCCCACACGGTTTTTGAGTCGCAATGTTTAGTGAGTGTCATGAGAGGGATAGTAAGAAATGAAAGAGCATCAATCCAACATTCTTATAGCTAAACAAAAGACAAAGGCATTTTTTTCAAAACACAACATTTTTTATTCAAAAATCACTTAACACTAAACAACAACTCTAACATTTTTAACAATAATCCAACAATATAACATCAAACAATTTTTTTCAAAACACAACATTTTTTATTCAAAAATCACTTAACACTAAACAACAAGAACTCTAACATTTTTTAACAATAATCCAACACTAAAAGTTTCTCCACTAGGTAAAGAGGGATAACAGTCTTCCATGGTTTCTAGTAATCTAGGATGACTTCTCTCAAACTGTTGATTTCTATGGTATTATCGAATTCTGCATACAGGATGACGTTCACCGTTTCATCAGGGTCTCGGTCTTTAAACTGAATTTCCACACGAATCTGGTCGGATTTTATAGGGTGGAAATGTCCCTCGTCGCTGCCTTGGTCTGCAGTGAAATCGAAAGCCCACAAAGCGTAGCCTCCTGCATAATCCTCGTACGTAATGCCGTGACTGGTATTGGTTCCTAACTGTCCGGTGGCTTCGTACAGGGACAAGTACGATCTCAAGTAATTCTTCTTGGTAAAGTCAGGTTCGAAAGGTCGGGTACACAAGGTCTTGCCATCGCGACTGACTTCGATTTTGGACACGCCAAAGTGTTGAAAGTAGAAAGGATTTTTTTCGGCAGCTCCGTTGAATGCTGTATTCTCGACGATACCAACGATCAAACGTTTGGGTAACTGTCCTTGGAACAGATGATCTTCGATCATGGATCGCTGTCCCTTGGGAATGGTGAAGGTTTTCACTTCCACGCGTCGTACGGGATACTTGGCAGTCGTTCTGCTCAACGTCTGACTGATGTCGTTTCCCACTTTAGGTAACACTTCCACACGGCGTACGTAGAGTCTGGCTTCTAGGATTTTGGTTTTGTAACCGTCACTATCAGCCATCAAATGGAAAGCGGCACTGCTACGATTCAGTCTCAGGCGGACATCCACCCCGTTCAGCAAATACTTTTCTTGCAACCACATGTCCAAATGCAAACGATCCATCAGTTCTAAACTTGTGTCGGCTCCCGTGATTCTCTTTCTTAGTTCTACAAATCCATCATTGTTGTCTTTCTTTTCATCAGTTTCCAATATTTCAAACTTGGTAGGTTCGTCAGCTTCCCATACCACACAGGCATTGAGATGAGTGTTCTTGGCATCTATTCCGTACGTCAAGAGATTTTCCAGGTAGGCACGATAAGGGTAAGTATCCATGCTGCTGCTGACCAGTTTGTTATTCAAGTACAAGTCCACTCCACTGAACAAGGAATGCATGAAATTGTTGACGGGAGCTACTGCTTCATCGTCTATAGCACCTCCAGTCTTATCTAGAATTTTGACTTTCAGGAACAAGTAACTGCTATTCAGATCGATGTAATCTTCGGGCTGTCCTTTGATTTCAAACTCGATGGGAGCGGAATCGGTCAATGAGGAGACGGGGTGAAATTCCACCCACTGGGATTCTTGCATCGTCATCATCGTGGGGGGCATGGCAAACAGATCCAGTTCCGTCTTGGAACAAGCGCAAGATTCTCGGTGCATCATTTTTTTGTCTCTTTTCTCAATAATCGAAAACGTGTAAGTCTCGAACGGTTCTTCTTTTCTTGACCTTTCTCGCTTGAAGTCTGGTGAAAGGGTGTTTTCTTCGTCGTCTCTTTCTGCCTTGTCCTTGCTGAATGCCTGACTCGGTAGCGTGCAGGGCATTTATAGGTGTTTCTCGGTGACCCAAAATGTCTTTGCCCGTTTGCAGCAAGACATTTTTGCCTGCCCTCATGAAGGCTTCTTTAGGGTTTTGTTTGTCGATGATGACATTTTGGAGAAATTCTTTGCCTTGCGTCAGTGCCGCATCTTTCAAGGCGTGCAATCCGCGTGTCACCATCGGTTTCAACACCGGGGCCACCGAACGAAAGGCCGATTTTATCATATCTCCTAAACCGTGTCCTCGCTGTCGAGCAACCCCTCGGTACACTGGATACATGACTTACGAATTGTGAGAAAACCGTTTTCGAAAATGGAGTTTCACCGTGACTTTTCCTTTGGTGAATGGAATATTTTGTCCCAAATCTCCTTTTATAGTAATGTTGACCGTGTCCAAATACGACTTACTGACAGGCAAATAGTGAGGATGGACAAATTCGCGGTGGACGTGGTAAGTGTTTCCACCTTCCTCGTCAGTGTTCGTGGCAGAATCCACTTTGAAAGGAATGACACGCAGTAACGGTACGGAGGTGTGTCCCACCACGTTATACTCCACCACATCGGAGTACACAAACATCAAATTCAGTCCTTGGTTCAGTTCTACCGGGGCACGAAATAACTTGCTAAAAGACTCGTTGTCGTAAACGATGGGTAATTCGCTTTTCTTCATCATGCTCATTCTCAGGTTCATGTCTCCGCCCAACATGTCATACAATTCAGGACAAAAATAAAATGGACAGGATTTTACTCCGTTCAAATTTCATCAAGAAGCGACAAGCTGTTTTGTGGTACTCCATGGTGACACTTTTGTTAACATGCTCCAAAGCTTTCAGAAACACGGCATTAAACCTGGAGGCTATGGTGCTGACCAAATGTTGACCACTAAAATAATAGCCTGGGGAAATGAACAAGTGATAGGTGGTGTATTTTTGCGTACGGGTTTTCTTGTCATATTTGACATTGCTATCCATCCACTGTTGCAATTGTTCGTCATGAACTTCCACATCAAAAAAATTTTGATTGGGAAGGACATTGAGGACTTGGGTCGGGTGAATCATATCTACTAAAGCCACTTCCCAATGGGCTTCGTGATCTAAGGGGATGGCTTGAGGTAATTTGGCCGTGTAACAGCACAACGTGTTCTTGGGAAACACCTCCATGGAACTGTCACTGGGTAAGGTTAAGTAAAATTGGTTTTGGTGACTCATAATTCCAGAGTTCTGTGGCTGTCCGAGGGGTTAGTGGACGTCAGAGGCGTGTCTCCGCCCAAAATGGGGTTCTGGTTGTGGTTGGAGTGGTGACTGGCACTGGCACTGGACACAAGGTTCCCGTGGTTCCCGTTCGAGGTGAATTTCAGGGAGGGCTTAGGAAGCAGGTAACCGATGCAACTGCTCAATAAAATGGTCCACAATTGTTTGTCTCCTTGTTGCAAACTCAAATTGGCGATGGCTGCCCCGATGACACAATACACCACGAAGATTTGGCAGAAAAAGATGAGTTGCGTTTTAGGCACACGTTCTCCACACCACACCCACAAGGGTTGTTTTTGTAAATCTTGCACAGAAGAACTGGGTGAAGGAGGAGTGGTCGACGTAGCTGCGTCTGTGTGAAAAGGCATGATGGTCACTTCTTTTTATAGTCGATGACTTGCGAAGCGTCGATCCAAGAATCGAAACTGGGTGGATATCCTTTACAACGTACTTTGACTTCTTTGACACGTCGTTTGCCCACTTTACGGGTTCTGCGTTCGAGAATGCTTTCGATGTCGTACACGTCGTCTTCTTTTTTGGTGACACGTTGTAACTCGGGCAAATAAAACGTTCCTTTGAGCACTTCTCCGTTCATGTCTTCCAATTTATAGACGGCAGGATGACGGCCATGCACTCGTCCAGTGACGCGAAACAATTCGGTCGTCCAGTTAGGTAAGTAACCTTTGTCAAAAGTGCGTTTGGTTTTGCCAATGCGCACCCAATCTCCTACGGCCAACATTCCACTTTTCTCGGGGACAGCCCTCGTCGGGGACGTACCAAACAGGCGCTCAAACACCAACACTTCGTTCTCGGGAGTCACGTCTTGCGGGGCACGTCCGATGCTTCGATGGTAAGATTGGTTGTACGCTTGCACCAGGTGCGGTAAGATGTCGATGTACTTCAGAGTGTGGTGATGCGTAAAATATTTCCACATGCGTTCTTTCAAAGTGCGTTGAAAACGTTCCACGATGCTGGCTTTGGTTTCGGGATTCTCGGTGGTAAAAAAATGAATGTCACGTTTCTTTAATTCTTTTTGGAAAGCTTGGTTCAGAAATTCGGTGCCTTTGTCCGTTTGCCATCGAAGAGGGTGACGACCGCTTTGTTTCAACACCCGTTGCAGGGCTCGCACTAACTCGCTGCTCGATTTGGAAGTCAAGGGCACGACCCAGGCAAATTTGGAAAAGACGTCGATGACACAAAACAAATATTTGTAGCCACGATTGTAGCTGGCCAAATGAGAGACATCGGCTAAATCGGCTTGCCATTGATGATCGATGCCTTCCACTCGGGTGCGACTTCTGGCAAACTTGCGTCGAATGGGTTTGTGTAAAGTGTAGGTAGCTTGTTCTTGTAACCATCGTTGCACTTGAGGTAAACGGAGACTTTTCAGTCGCGTTTTGGCAGCACGATACAATTTTTGAACTCCTGCGTAACCTGCAGGATGGGAGGGATCGTAGTAAATGCTGGCTAAGACTTTTTCCATTTTTTGTGTTGGTTGGTGTGTTAATAAGACACCCACTCTTGGAGGATGCTACTCTTTTTCTCTTGGGGTATTTTCTTGGATTGCAATGCTTTGCGTGTGCGGCCAGCAATAGGTGTCGAAAAGGAGAAGGATGTCTGAGCGGGGGATATCGGTTCTTGTTTCACTTCTGTCTTCACTTCTGTCTTCACTTTCTTTTTCTCTTGTGATGAAGAAGGGGTGGCCATCATCTTTTTAATCCATCCAATTCTGGAGGTAGGTGGTGTTGTTAACTTGCGTACTTTTTCTGGTGGAGTTTGAAACCCTTCCTCTTCTTCTCCTTTTTCTGTCTTGGTCACGGGTACTGGTGGTACTGGTACTGGTACTGGTACTGGTGATGGTGCTGGACTTTTCATCAAGGTCTTAAAATCTTTCAGAGTGGGTAGAGCTGTTTCGTCTAAAGCTTTCTGGTGAAAGAGTTGCAGTCGTTTCAAGAGTTGACCGTACTTTTGCGATTTTTCTGTTTCGGACAAATCTTGGCGATCCATTAAGGACTGCAATTAGTGTTGTAACTGGGACATCTCGCTCAAATGGGGATTGGGAGGTAAATGCGGGGTGTGTTGTTCTTGCCACCGATGGTATTCCATCCATCGTTTGTAAGGCACTAAAGCTAGTTTTCGTCCTTCCATGGGGTTGTCAGGGGTCGATTCTGAGATCTTGGAACTTCCGAGGCCTTTTTATCTTGCTCCCACCAGTCCTCCCAACATGGTTCCCAAGACTCCTTTCAGTATGGGGCCTAACAAGAGAGGTAAAATACCTCCACGTTGCACTAACATCTTCTTTTTTTGACGAATGGGAATTTTCTTTTGAACCATTTGGCGAAGAACGTGACGATGTTTGCCTAAGCATTGTTTCTGGTGTTTGGACAAAGGGATCGTGCCTTTCAAAACGTTCAAACAACATTCGCACACGGTATCGATGACCTCTTTGGAGGCTGTTTGAATGAGTTTTTTTCGTAGGGGTGGAGAAGCTTTGGATAGGACAGATAACATGTCCCCATGTTTGGCTAAACGTGGTGGCAGTCCTTTCCTTTTCTTTCCTTGGGGTTTTCTGGAGGGTGACATCTTTAAGTCTTCAGGAGCACCAAAAAAACACTGATACCCGACATGGTCACAGGCCTTTTTTATACTGGAACGCGTCGCCACTGATTGTCTTTACGTCGTATCAGTTTGAGGACAGGCATGACACGTCGTGCAGGGGTACGTAACGGACTAAATCGAGCCAGTTCTTGCTTGGACAAATCCAGTAAACCTTGTAACATGCCCGATCTTTCTTGAACTTTGATTTTGGGAGAAGGTACTTTGTGAGCAGCAGCCACTGCCACTAAATTGGAAGGTCCTGCCACTGGGGAAGTTCTTTTGGGGGTCATCAACGGAGAAGTTCTTGGTGTGATCAACGTCTCCAAGTACTCTTCAGTTCTGGGTGTCATTAACGGAGAAGTGGACAAACGTGAAGCTGCCGGAGACGCAATCACCGCCGTGGCAGGTCGTGGTTTGCGAGTGTAAGGTTGCGTCCTGGCCGAAGTGCCTCTCTTGCGACAAGTTTTCTGTGGACTTTTCTTTTTCTGGGGGCTTCTTTTCTTTTTCCGGGGTGGTGGTGGTGTCTGGTCAGAGGAGGGTCCTGCCACTGGAGAAGTTCTCCTTGGGGACCTGGTCTTTTTCTTCTTGGGGCTTCGTTGGACTTTTGTCTTGGGGATAACTTTGGGGGCATTAGGATCCCATCTTGAGAGTGAGCGAATGATGACCCCTCCTAGAGTACCGCTCCCTCCAGGTTTCAAAATGATTTGTTTTTTGGTTTGAGTGTCGATGCGGGGATCGGCCAGTTGGACCAAAGCGACTTTGTTTCGATCGAAAAAGCGTTTGGTTTGATGAGGAATCTGAATGATTCCTTGGAGTAATTGACGTGCCGTCACCGTGAACCATCGTAAGACTTCTTTGAGACTAGCTTCTAAGACACGAGCTCGTGTTTGTGGATTTTTTTCTCGATTGATGCCATACAAGGCACGAATTAATTTGACGGGAAGATGCGACTGAAGGGACGTCATGTTCGCACTGAGAGTGAGACAGACGAAAAAGGGTCTGAGGTTTTTATAGATTTTTTTATGTGGAGTGAAATGAAGTCGAGGACGGAGACGTGTACAGGACAGGCCCTCCGTCTTTGCACCAGTGGTGAAACAAGTGGGTACGAAATCGCAAATCCTCGGGAGTCGTAGGTTTCAAATCGACGAGTAAATAGGCGTGTGGCGTTTGAGTGGCATCGTCGTACGCCTGAGTCAGCCAAGCGTTCCTAACTGTTTGGCTAAGACTTGCACTTGCGATTTATCTCGAGGGCTTTTAAACAAGACCACGTAATGCGCATTGAGACTGATGGTGCGATGGGCTTTACTTTGTTGAAACAAATTTTGGGTGATGTAAACGACACTGGCATTACGGTGATGCCCTTTGCGCGTGAACCACAGTTTAATTTCTTCTTCGTCTTCTCCTAACATGTCGTCGAAAATGACCAAATGGGTTAGACGGGAGTCAGAGACGATGCCATCGTCTTCTTTAGGAATGCCTTCCACAAACACGATGGAATCGCCTTGACTTTCTCGCAAGAGGCTGTACGCCGATTGCCACTCTTTGTAACACCACACGATTCGTTGAGGGGGTCGATCGATCAAATGATGTTTATGTTCGATCAAACGTTTGACGAATTCGGTTTTGCCTGAACCGCTAGGTCCAGCAATGAGCATGTTAAAGGGATGGCGAAGATACAAAGCCTCCCAACTGGCACGATCTAAGTGTTCGTCGATGACTTTGACAGTAGAGGAAGAGGGAGCAGAGACAGCAGAGGTAGCCATGGTGTGAGAAATGTCACTTGTGACACGAAAAACAAACAAGACAAGAGTTTATATACTTTTTCAGAACACGTTTATTGAATGTTTCAAACATGAATACGAAAGACAAAAATGCATAAAAGCCAAAGGCTTAAGTACAAGAATAAAAGGCACATGATAACCATGAACGTGGAATAAACACAAGTGTCTGTACAACATGTTTTGGGTAAAGTTCTAACCAGTTCTATAGTAGGGGTAAGGTCACACAAGTGTCCTCCCGAAAGGGTCTTTCAGGCCTGTCCACGACAGTCCTGTCCTGGGTGACGGGTTCTTCTGGCACCGTCACTAACACAGGTTGAAAAGTAACTTTTTTCCTTGAATAACTCTCGTGCATACTGGGCCACCTCTTGTGTCCAAGCCTCAAAACCCTGGTCTCGGTGATGTCCAACATTTGACTCCTAACCAATCTGGTTTCTTCTTCGTCAACGACATGGTAAGTTACTTCAATGAACAATGAACTATCGATCTTGCCTAGGGTTCCTTTTCATATACAGACCAATACCAACGTGACCGTACGGTAAGGTGAAGTGATTGGGAAGTCGCACTCGCTTCTGGTATACGATTTGATAGACTTTTTCCAAGGGTCGACTGACGATGTGGTGAGTGGGTAAACGTACAATCTTGTTCGGTTGATAGGTGGTCACTTTAAAGTTTCCATCCTCTCCCGATTGCAAGGCTTCTTTCAATACCCCAAAGTTGACCACTCGACTGGTACGATGATTCAGAGTCAGTCCTTTCACTTTGCACGTCGTGTGCACTTCTCCTTGTTTGTCCCGGTATTCGTAGCCGTAATTTTTGGGACCACCACTGACGAAACTTAGAATCTTGTCGTCGGGATGCTCGTCTGTCCAGGCTCCTAAACGGTCTCCTTCGATGTCAGGGTGCTGTTGAATCGGGTGATGGATGTAAATGCAACTGTCCGTGTCAAAGTACAGGACGCGTTCTTCTAACAGTTCTAAAGCTTCGTACAATTTTACGCAATGATGACATTTCCAAAAGGGTCGTCTTGTACAAAGTCCAGATCTTCTTCGTAATTGACCATGATCAAATCCTCTCGAACGACGTCCACGTGTTTCATGTATTTGGTTTTGTCGTGAATCATCTGGAAGTAGCGGGAAGGTTCTGTCAAATATTCCGTCTTGGGTAAACACGGTCGTTGTGCCATTTTACCCCACAAGCAATTTAACATCACTTTGGCAAACGATCGCCTGCCTTCGGTTTTTTTCGATGTGGTCTAAAGAGATGCCTTCTTGTGCGTAGTATTTCTCTTTGAATTGTATTTGGTCTTCGGGAGTGTGACACCAGGAAGGATAGCCGCTGGCTTCTTGTTTCAGTTTCAAAAAGGCATCCACGTAGTCAGCGAAAATGCCTTTCTGAGTAGGGTCACCCTTGTGGTACTGTTGTGTCTTGGGAAAGTGGCAAATTTCGTACACTTCTAACAGTTGGTATCCCATGTCCAGAGCTTTGAACAATTCCACGCTGACCCAGGTTCCCGTCAAGGCACGTTCTTCCTGGCTGTGATGGCAAGGTTGGTCCTGGTTGCACGTTTCGGCACAAGTACGGCACAAGGGAAACATCAGTTTGCCTTGACAATGGTGAGGTAAGACGGGATGGTATAGGTTCGTGGGAGGCAAAACTTTACACTTGATCAAGCCTTCGTATTGTCGAATGTTTTTCAGGTCGATGTGTTCCGTCAACAATTGAGGGTGCCCTACAGGAAAGCGACAATATTTGCACACGTAGGGATACAGCGAACACACGTCCAAGTATTTGATTTCTTCTCCTTTCTCTTCGTCGGCTTGGTACAGCAAACAGGTGGCATTGGTCCTTCCTCCGTACAAACTATCCCTCGGGTTCAGCGGGTCCATGAACTGGTAACTTTCCACGAGGCGTTTAAACTCGGGATCGGTTTTCAAACGGTGATCGTACTCGTGTTCCCACATTTCCACCACTTGGTATCCTTGCTGTTCTAACTTTAGGCGTCGCTGACAAGTGTCCTGGTACAAGTCTTCCATGGTTCGTTGCAAAAACTGATTTTTAGTGCCACGGTCAGGGTAACAGACGGGACATCCGTGAAATAAGCAACCGTTAAACTCGTACACGATCTTGGGGTTTTCTAAGTCCCAGCCATCTACCGAATACGTTCCGATGGTCTTTTCGCCTCCTCCGTTGCGGGCATGCTGAATCCATTTGTCTTCCTTGTCGCACAAGTAATGTAACCAACGTAGGGCTTTGACCGAGTATTGACGCTTGACATAGTGGGTCGTTTGAGGACTGATGACAGCCACGGTCTTTTCAGGCATGAATCGTTGGCGGTACACTAAGGAACACGCTTTGGCAATGGTGCAAGCTTCTTTCAAAGGATCGACCCCTCCGTGTTCCATGAACAGTTCTCGAAATTTTCCACAGCAACGCCGTAAAATGTCCACGTCGGAACGACAATACTTTAACATTTCTTCCTGAAAGTCGAAAGGGTCCGAGGCGTGAGCTTGGTACCAAGCGTAGAAAGCTTCTCGTTGTTCGGTACGCATGTTGTCGGGGTCGTAATAGTGAGCCTCAGGCAAATGGGGTAGAACAGCATGTTGATTGGCTTCCGTATTGAAAAAGTGTGGAAAGTACCCTTTAGCCATTTCTGTCATTCCAAACGTTTTAGGCATTCGGCTCAAAGGCATGGCCAAGTAACTCATCGAATCTTTAAACTGTACTTGTCCCACTTGCATGAAAATGATTTTGGCTCCGTTCAAAATCACTTTAGGACGTTCGGTGCCATGTTCCGTATAGTACCTCAAAAGAAACTGTCCATCGTATCCGGAGAAATTGTGAGCCATCACCGTGGCATGACGATGACAATCTCCGTAACGTTCGATGTCCTCTTGGCTCCACGTCTTGTCGATGGGGTCTAAGACCCATTGGGCAAAATCGGCTAACGTGTTTGGTCCCCGAAAGATTTTTTCACGTCCTCCAGGAATCTTGCTGCAGTGAGGGCAATGACTGAAGATAGGTTCTTGAATGCACTTCTCGCACGCTCGATGAGCCACGCAGAAATTAGGGATGTGAATGCCAGTCTCTTGCATGCATTCGAAATCGAAAAAGATGAAATTGCCTTTCTTCTTGTGACCGTCCTCTTTCTCTGGTGGGGGTTGGTATTTTTGCACGTAACATTCGTGTTCCAAGTCCACGATGTGGTGACAAATGTGACATTTTTTCTTTCCTCGACATACGTGTGCCTTGGCATTGTTGGTACGTATGCCTTGTCTACACGTAGGGCACAATCTCAGCAGTTGACAAGCACATTTCTTCTGTGAACCTTGTGTTTTCATATGTTGTTGGTAACAGGTAGGGCTGACAAACGTACGCAGACAAGTCGAACAAGGCACTGGTTCTTCGCTCAGACAGGGTGGAGAGGCCAAACATCCTGGGCATTTCCATCCACAATGCTTGTGTTGCTCTCGATTATTATAACCATAGTCACATTTCTCACAGTAATATCTGTATCCCAGGAATCCGGTGATACTGGTAATGGTATCGAAATGGTCATCGTGATGATAAACATGAATGTATTTTCCGTCCTTAAAGTCTTGGCCTCGAAACAACAGAGACCCGCGCATTTCTTGAGGGTGCACTTTCATGGTGTAGCGTGGAGCTAGGGCATCTTGCAATTTTTGCATCTCAGGAATGCCACAGGGTGTGTCTTTGGACAGGCCAGCTTGTTGCAACAGGAGTTCTGCTTCGTTTCGTTGTTTGGTTCGGTTCGATTTTCGAATGTTTTCCCAGGTTCTTTTCCATTCTGCCGTGTCGTTCTTGTTGGCATAGGTTCGTCCCACCACGATGGCACGGGCTAAACACATCTGGTCATGAGGATTGTGAATTTGGACAAGACTACGCTTAATGCTGCGAAGCTCGTTCACCAATAACATCTTTTTGCGTCCTGTCCCTTGAGGAAGAGAGACGTGGGCCATTTTCAGTGTGGCTTTACCATCGGTGATGTCAAACTGGTCATTAGATTGTTGTACGTGTTGAATCTTGTCCATGATTTTGGAAGGGGTTAGTTCTGCAGGTCTGCTAAACTCGATCCAAACAGGGGATTTCAAACCGTCGTGATCTATGGATAGTGTCAAGCGATCGTCTTCTTTGGGTTGACATTGTCGCTTGAGTGCGGTGAGCAAAGAATCCCACATCTCGGTGATAAACCCTTCTGCTTTCTCCAAGGGTACGTCGGCCTTGAAATCTTTAAACTTCACCGTGTAGGTGTAAGCCGTGGTTCTAAATTTTCTAGAGGAGCGCTTTTCCGTCTCTCGAATGGAATAGTACTTTTCAGGGTTGACTAAGGGTGGTGAACTTGGTTTAGAGGTTTCAAATTCTGGTTCACTCATGTCCTCTTCAAAATCACTGGCATGAATTTGTGCCAAGATTTCAGCTCTGGTACGAGGCGATAGATCACGTTTCTGCCTCTTACTTTCTTCTTCTTCTTTCTTCTCGAATGAATGGGATCGTTTCATCTTGAGTGAAAAACGTCAAATGACTCAAGTTTAAACACCACAGACTAATTTATAGTCATGGCAAACCAGCGTATATAAAAAGGGTGTGTGTCTTGTCCTTTCACTATTCATTTCACTCTCAAACCGAGGAGAACGATGGAAGAGACTACCCAGATGGAACGTTTCGTCAGAGCTTTGCGAGGGGTCATTAGAAAATTCTCTTCAGACCAGCCGACGGACTACTCTCCTTCCTTTCGAGATAAAAGTCAAGATACTTGCTATATCTGTCAGAAGAAAGGGCATTGGTCTTCAGAGTGTCCAGACCGTCAAAAAAGAAAAAAAAACAGGGGCTAAAAAGGACAAAAGTCAAGATACCTGTTATTATTGTAAAGAAAAAGGACATTGGTCTCCAGATTGCCCAAAAAAGAAACAAGAGGAGTCAGAAGAAAAGAAGGATTCTTCAGAAGAAGAGAGGGATTCTTCGGAAGAAGAGAGGGATACTTCAGAGGAAGAAGAGGAAGAAAGAAGACAATTCTATTTAAAAGAAGCAAAGAAACAGGAGAAGAAAAGAAGAAGGGAAGAAAATGAGGTAAAAACGGTGAAGAAATTCAAAAAACAGAGAGACTAAACAAGGAGAAAGAAGAAGTCAATGAACTTTTAATTAAAGTGTTCTGTGGTGAATTGTGAATTGGATTGTAAAAAAATGGATAAAAGAATACATGAATGATATAAGGTAAGTGTCTTTGAGTTTTGATTTTAAAATAAGAAGCTACACTCACGCACTCATACACAGACACGTACTATAAGGGTAAAATGGGTGGGGTTTATTTTTGAGTTATTGGCAAATTGAAATCGTATTTCTTTTCGAGAAATGTGGGTGGCCCTGAAAAGGGCCTTTTTATTTTGATGTAGGGGTGAGTTTAACCAATCAACTTTAACTGCCTTAAGCCTTTGCCACGGCCAAGGCCTACTTCTGATGATTGGGTTGAAATCACTAAGGGTGGTACGACAGGCTTAGTTACAGGGTTGGCGTGTTTAGCTCGGGAAGGTCGTATTCTCTTCGATCGTGATAAAGAAGTCTGATACATTTGTTTCAGACTTCTTAACTCCGCTAAAATGTCCAACAGTACCGTAGCCGTTTGATTTTCACCCTCTTGTTTCTTTGCTGCTACTTCTTCTTGCTGTTGTTGCTGTTGTTTTTTTCTTACCTCTTCTTGTTGCTGTTGCTGTTGCTGTAGGAGAAAAGCTTGTTCCGCTTCCTTTTGTCGTTGCATAAATTTCTCCAATTCTTCTTTCTGTCTCTGTCTAAAATTCTCCACTTGCGGTAATGAAGAAGGTAACGAAGGTTCTTTAACAAATTCTTGCGAGGTAAGAAAATCCACAAAATCCCAGTGTACCTCTTCTGAAAGTAAGTCCGGGTTCCCTTGGGCAGTCTCCCCTGCTGGTGCACCCCAATGGATCGTTTTCTGAGTTTCCGTCATGTTGAATCACTGTCGCATAGATTGACTGCACACAAGCGCTAACGAATCTATATAGACCACGTGACGTCACAGACTGCTCTCTTCGGATTGGATGCGAGCTGACTGAATTTTGTAACGCGTGTTCGGATCGGTGAATGAATTCAATCCGTTTCAATCCTTCCTGTACCTATAAATAAGCACAGTTCACTGCATTGATTCACCTATTCTCGTCGCTTCAAGATGTGGACCACAGTTGAGTCATCCACCCTTGTGTCTTCCATGATGTTTAGGACGGACTGCTCATGTATGTCAGGTCCAAGTGGACTGTTGTTGATAGGACAGATACTAGTCAATGGATGAGGAGAGTTTACATAGAAAGACAAGGATGTCTCAAGAGGGTACTTGTGTATGGACCGGTAGTTAGAAGGAGTTTAAGAAGAAGAAGAAGAAGATGTGACAGATGCCATCTATGTTAATATTAATATTAACATAAACCCAAAGGCCCTTTTCAGGGCCAGCCATATTTCTCGAAAAGAGATAGCCTTTCCATTGCCTATCCCTTTTCTAAATTTAAATTTAAATTTAAAAAATCTTTTTAAAAAAAAAATAAAAAAATCCCATATTCAATTCCCCTTGTCCCTAGACAAACCCAAACTCTATTCCCATGTTAATTTCCCTTGTCCCTAGACAGACCCAAACTCTATGTTAAATTCCCATTGTCCCTAAAGTGGCCCAGCGTTTTTCTCCATGTTAAATTTCCATTGTCCCTAGAGTTGCCCAGGGGTGTTTTTAATGCTAAGTCCCATTGTCCCTATGGTGGCCCACTTAACTACTTTTGTGTTTTTGAGTTAATATATTGTATATCTACTTGGGAATGCAGCGAAGAAATCTACCAAAGCTGGTTTTCATTCCAGCATATTCTGACCAAACTATATCTAGTGCCCCCAGTTACTCAATGTTGTAGGGGGCTCCGAGTGGTCGAGTGGTCTAAAGCGTTCACCGTTCCGGATCACTGCCATCTCTCCTCTGTCTGCGTGGGTTCGAGTCCAAGGCTTGGCTAGCGTGGGTACGTGGGAAAGCCTGCCTGTAGCTTCTCGTGGGTCGCTGGTTCTTCTCTGGGTTTTCCAGGGTTCTTCCTCCACCTGTTATGCTGGCCGTGATGTATAGCCTAGATTGTGCTGAGAAATGGCGTTAAACCCTACAACAACAACAACAACAACTCAATGTTGTAGTGGTGCAATTTGGAGACTTGCATCTCTGACGTAAAATGCATATAACCCTGTCTTTTGTATTTTTTAAAATTCAATAGTAGATAACCACAAATTGTCATTATATATCGCAATGATAAGAAAACAGTGACAAAAATACATATATGACTTAACAGCGAGGACCGAGAACTCGCATATAGACAACATAAGCGTTGTACATACTTTGCGATTTTATAATATGATTTACATGTGGTAAATTCCAGTATGAAACTGCAATTAAATAATCAGCCACTGAATGTGTTTGCAAGCGTATATTGCTGCCAGTTTACCTATAAAACAACCATCAAAAGAGACATGACTGACATGTAATGAACATTTTAAAAACTGTCACATATCTGCCTTCCTAAATGATTCCCTTATACCTTATCAATTACTTTAGCGTCGAGAATCTTGTAATACAAACTGTCTAGCTGTCCATCCGTTTGTCCATTCCCACCTGTCGTATTGAAATGTGGGTTAATCATCCTGTCAACATAGTAACAATCAGCAATTGGGGCTTGCGTATGCCGTCATTATGCGAAGGTACAGATTATGTGTAACGGATTTTGGGATCTGCCGCCTGGACCACATTCCATGTTTTGACAGCCGTGTCATGGTTCGGGTTCTGACACCCGGGTCACGGTAGGCGTGGTGGGACGGGTGCAATATAAAATAAAAGGGTTTACTCGTGAGCATCTAATCGTAGATGCGGTTCTGGTGTAATAATATTATTCTCAGAATTCTTTTAAATATGGATGATTGCTGTTTCTTTGTTGCTGTTATTATTATTATTATTATTATTATTATTATTATTTGTAACGATACTGTTGATATATTGGATTAAAATGACGTATTGTTTATATTGTTGTTTCTTTAGTTTAGGTGGCTGTCATTTGAAAATGTTCATTTTGTAGTCTGTTAGCTCGAGCTGTAAAATAGGAATCCAAGCAATATATACAGACACATTATTTGGTTTCCTCGCGACCTACAACCATTACTTTCCAACTCCTTGCTCCACCTCTGCACATCCCCCTCCCTCACCCTCTCTTAGAATATGAATGATACTTCCACAAACTGTCTTTAAATCTATATACCCTAAGTATATATAATTTATCACGGAAATATTGCGATTTTCTAAATATGTACCTGCACTTTAATACATACAAGCAATCATAGGCAGTCAGACCTGGCAAGTCGTGTTAGGAAAGTTATTCCATTTGATATGTATGCGTCGTGTTACGAGTGTCATTCCATTTCATACGTATACCATCTTGTGCAGACGGACGGATGTCACGCGTTATATCTTTATTTTTTTGTATAATTATGAGGTTAATGATTATATCTGCCTCTTCAAGACACGAAAATGGAATTTAATTTTCTCATTTCAGTCCCTTAATATCACAGTGATCCGAATCCATTAGGCTAAGTGTGGAAGTAATTGGAAATGTGATCAGCATATCCCATTGCCAGACTGACTCCATTAAATCACTTTTGATTAGGAAACCTACAAAATTTGTTACAAGTATTTCGTTTTCCAAAATATGAACGAATACTACAATTCCACACTGTGCGAACGTCTGAGGGAAGGAGCACCTGCTGAACGACGTCACATAAATGTGACGTTATTCGATTAATGAGATAACGCTGAGTAATTTCTTTAAGTCGAAACTGAGAAAGGACTTTGATATCGTTTAATTTTCTTTAAATTGTACAGAACACCGTAGTTGTTTACTTGAAGCAGTAATTTTACTCAGATTGTACAGCTTCCACTATATACGCAAATAGTAATTTCACAGGAACTTTAACATGACGTCATATACCAGCTTATCACATAGTAGGTACCCATGGAAGTATTGTGCAGTATTATCTTTACTGACTGGCTGCGATCGTGGGAAATTTTTTTTATTAACTCCGCCTTCTATAATTTTTTGTTTTCACTGAACATTTTTGGCCGCCATTATTTTATTCGACTCGCGAAATGGAATTGGGAAACAATGGTCTCGTCTGTTTCAATATTGCCAATTTACCACCACAGGGGTTTGTAATGTCATGTATAACATATCATAACATAAAAATTGGCACCCTACCCCCCCCCCCCCCCCGCAAGACAAGAACAATAACAGCAAAGAAAACTACCGGTATTGCTTAGGTGATAACAAGAGTGGCAGTGGGGATGGATGGGCGGTGTATCTGTAGCATGGAATCCACCCTATATACAAGCTTGGATTAAATGTGAACTTACCGAAGTAAATAAACTCATCTTTGTTCACAGAAGAATGTAGACATAGACCGGTCACCCCAACTGACAGAACTTTATCCGACCACATCATATTGATGCGGTGAATATGTGATGCAAACCCGTCTCAAAAAGAGATTTGTTTACGTCTTCTGTACAATTTGATGTTCCAAATCAAATACTGCGAATATCCGGTCACAAATACATTACAGTAAATATTTCTATTTCTGCATCCAGTAATCTTCTTTTCACAAAAAATGTCGCAAAAGTTTAATGTTTTACTTGTGACTGTGTTGTGTTGGCCAACTCAAACTGGTAATGTGCACCGTATCAAACAATGTGACATCATACACATTAGACATTTTGTGTTGACAAATGTTTTGTCTTTTGTAAAATGTTCTGTTTATTTGGATGGACGCTTATTCTTTGATTTATAGTTATCAAAAATGTATAACATACTTTTACTATTTCAGCTTTGTTTGGGACTATTTGTTTACGCACAATAAATGAAAGGTACAGAGTCTGTCAAAATGAACGAAACTATTCGTTCTTTCTATCTAAATATTTCCACTAAAAGAAAACTAGGCGATACAAATAATTTCTAATGGGTAATGATTTAATATTAAATTTATCACATTCGTTAAATAATGTCCAGCTTCTGCGAAGGTGGACATTATTCGACTCGTTTCAAAAATTCAATATTAAATAGTTACCGATTGGAGATCATCTATTTCCGATATAAACGCATATAATAATAATTTCACAGGAATATTAACATGACGTCATATATCAGCTTCCGATATAGACGCATATAATAGTGACTTCACAGGAGCTTTTTGTGACGTCATAGACAAGGGCTTATTATTTTGTAATTTGTACTTTTGCGCCAAAGACTCATTTACATGAATTACGATAAGTCACGTGTGGGGAAAGTACATATACGTTACAGAAAGCATTATTTTCACCGAGATTATTGATATCACAAAAAGATCTATTCAATTCAAATTTGTAAGAATTCCTTCCGTATTTTACTGGTCACACTGATGCGGCCACAAAATGAAACATATATTTTTGATGTCAAGGTTTTCTTCTCTAAATCTCGAGGCAAGATTTTACTGGTAAGATGGGATGTTACAATTGTTACTGACTTTGATTTCGTGCAATTTGAAGAAACATAAAAACATATATATGAAAAGTTACTTACCGAATAATAGAAATGATAAATAAACAGCTGATAAACTCATTCTCGGTGTATTACTTTATCATCCCACAGCTCAAATCGAGAGCGTACCAGGTCGAGAGTTCCCTATTCCGACACTGAATCGAGAACCAATATCCTATAAAGAAACGCTTCGCTTAATGTTGATACAATGATGATGGATCGTTCCCGTTAGGTTTCGATAAAGATCATGTGATCGAAAACGAAGTGTGAAAGGTAAACCAACTATGCAGAGTAAATTTTATCATTTGAAAGCTCTTCTTTTGTGGCAAGAAATGCGATTCAGGCAATTATTGCCTCCATTGACATAAAAATAAGGTGGATTTATATACTATCCATTATACATAATACCGACTGAAATATCATTTACCAAAATACGATTTTGTGATAAGAAATATAAGATTACCATTAAGTAGTATGTGATTTCCTCAGGGATTCGAAGCGGAGAGACGTATACTATGTAAGCTTGATTCTATTAGAAATGTTATTAGAAATTCTATTAGAAAAATTATATATATATATATATATATATATATATATATATATATATATATATATATATATATATATATATATATATATATACATACATACATACATACATACATACATACATACATATAGGGCGTGGGACTTTTAACTACGCAGTGGAACCATTATTAATTTGCGATGTCTAGCGTTTCCGTTGTTCTAGAATTTATTTTCCTAAAAATAAGACTACAGCATTTGAAAATCTTTAAAATTTTGATTCCCAAAACCAATTTGTTTGAAGTATGTTTTTCTGGATAATACAACAACTGTGTATATCTGGGGCAAGTTCATGCCATTGTCATGTAAAGTCCTTTTGAATCAACGTTCCTTTTCTGTAAGGTTTAAAAAGAAAATAAAGTTAATGTTAAATAGCCTAGAGATGTATGTATGTATGTATGTATGTATGTATTGTTTATGTATGTATGTATGTATGTATGTATGTATGTATGTATGTATGTATGTATGTATGCGTCAAACCAGATAGTACTAGGTAACAGATAAATAAAATCTCACCGCCTATACATCACCACAAGAACTTATTCGAGTACTAACTCCTTAAATATTTAATATTGATATTCTAGACATGAATTCTTTTCACATGATAAGAACCGTGACAAGCACACAACAAAATCAATATAGGATTTATTGCAAAACATAATATACCGACGGGAGGTTAATAGGAGTTTTTGTAGCTCGGTCTTTGTTTTATATGTATTCAACCAAATAATGACGTACTATATGCTAATATTGTATTATATGCCTTACCTGTTATAGTGTGTGCGATTTCTCATGAGGTATTATCATTGATATGGCATCACACACACACATCTATATATATATATATATATATATATATATATATATATATATATATATATATATATATATATATATATATATATATATATATGTGTGTGTGTGTGTGTGTGTGTGTGTGTGTGTGTGTGTGTGTGTGACACTGACTTTAGACTTGAATTTTGCTCCTGAGAATTTAATGACCTCTTAATTGCGTATTATTTAATTTTATAATTATTCCAGTAATTATTGTGTCATCAAATGAGAATGATAATAATGAATCATCAATACTCCCGTCTTGGTAATCGATTGTTCCACTATTTACGTTAGGATATGTACTTATTAACTGGCAGTTCCATTATGTGGTGTGTTTACCTAATCGTTGAGTCCTGGAATAGAAAAAGAAGAGCGTGAGCCATCATCAGTAGTATGGGGAATATGTTCTAAATAACTATATTATGAAAGAATGGACAGACAGATGAAAGTAATCGACACGAATTAATGTTTATTTCGTTCATTTGTCTCTACTTTTTATAAATGCGAACTACCATGATAAGTTAAAACAACTTCTTAAAGTAATTATAGGTGAGAAATATACATCCTGTAATGCATCTGGTGTTATTGCAGTAACACGTTTCTAGATTTAAGTAGATATTCCTTCTTAATGTGATGAAATATAATCCCCATCCATCCATCCATCCATCCATCCAAAGACTTATAAAAATGGTAAATACAACTTATTCGCGTGGCGCACAGCATTAAGAGGTTAGTGTTAGGACTGGTCGGCGTGGTGTGAGAATCATGTGACTGGGTGGGACATCATGCCACTTGAACAGACATCTTAGCGATATGACTCATTTTGTTAAAGATACGTTAAAAATCCAAATCCACGCACACTCACTGTATACATATATAACCGTTTGAGAATATAAATTAGGGCATAATTAGAGTCTCAAGTGGAACTAGTGTTGATGAGTATCGATTTTACGGTGACAACAGTAGTACAGATTTGCATACATTTTCAGTAATACTGAGCTATATTTGATTAATGTATTCAGCAGAAATATTGACCATTTGCTTCTGTATAATTTCAGTTAATATAACAAACAAGCTTCGACCCATTCAGTATGGTGAACAAGATGAGTTTCGAACTGTTTACCGTAGAACCAGAGGCGTAGCTATGATATTTTGCGCCCGGGGACGAACTATAAAATTGGCGCCCCAGCCCCCTCCCCGTTTAATCACATTTTTGAATATTACCCTTGTTTACTTATTATAATGTAACGTTGCAAGCCTCATTTTGGCGCCCCTGTACCTTGGCGCCCGGGGACATATGTACCGCCCTGCCCCCCCCCCCCCCAGCTACGCCTCTGCGTAGAACCAGACCTATTCACATAGTAATTATTGGTGAAAGGATAGTGTGATCTGAGGTTCATAAAACGTTTTACATTTAAAATTATTTGGACAAAACACAAAATACTTGTTGAGTGTTCGATAGGATTACATATTTAGCACTTCAGACAAAAAGGCGCCGACTAGTCTGACGTTACGCATGTATTGGTTTGCCACAGTGGGTTAAGATAACCAAAATAAAACCTTTTTTTTAATACAAAATATCATCTTCTAACATCAATATACATTATAGAAACAAGAAATTGACGTTTTATATGTTTTTATGGTATATTTAGATAATTACAGTCATTGGTTTACGCAATGTTTGGCAAACATAGAGGATATTAAAGACATTTAAAATGAAACGGATAAATATGTTAATGTTTATGTAATAAATAAATCATCTATATTTTACTACGAGCATCTACTACGTGAGAGAGAGAGAGAGAGACAGACAGAGAAAGAGATTATCAAATGATGTTTCGAAACTGACGTAAAACGAGAAAATATTACGTACGTAAAAACTGTTTGAACCTTTAAAAATACAAATAATTGTGATGTGATGTGATTTGAAATTTTTACGTAGCTTTAACAATTTTTCAGTCATATCGCTACGATGTCTGCAATGTGGCAGTTTATAGTATGTCTAGCACTGGGGCATCATGCCGCAGACATGTAGCATGATGTCCCACCCAGTCACATTATCCTGACACCAGGCCGACCAGTCCTAACACTAACCTCTTAATGCTGAGCGCCAAGCGAGGCAGCTGTTAGTACCATTTTTGTAAGTCTTTGGTATGACTCGGCCGGAGATCGAACCCACGAGCTCCCGCATCCGAGGCGGACGTTCTAACCACTAGGCCACCGGAGCGGTTACAAATAATTAATAGATCACATAAAATATGACTAATTAATAGATCACATAAAAATATGTTGCAACATAGATTGTTCTATATATACATAATGCACGAGGATGATAAAAATTAAAAAAAACTTCCGAAATCAACAAGAAAACTTTTGTATCTTATCGAGTGTGATTTTGAAGGTACTATACCACATGCAGAAACGTACATTTGTGTCAACCACAACGTGCAAAGCCAAAGTCTTTCTATCTTATAATAACAAAAACGACGGATCCTGGACAAGGGAAGCATAAAAATTCAGTCTATGTTACTTTTGCATGAAAATAAATCCATAGAAGAAATATACCAGTAGTTAACCGAGGAATGGATTGCACAGGAGGTTTTAGTAGTTACTTTAGGACATCGAAATCAGTCACGTTCATTTTGCAGGCAGTAATCCAAGTAATCTGATGTAAAAAAAAAAAAAAAAAAAAAAAAAAAAAAAAAAAAAAAACTATTACGTACGAAGGTTCTGCGGAGTTTTCATCTCATTTGTCTAATTAAGTTCCCAAAACATCCAAGAATCGAATTAAATTCTTACGTTTAGAAGTTTTGCATTTTCATATTTCAGATTTGTAATTTTGAAAACAGATTTTGGATTTTGATTCATGTCCTGGACTATATCATCGATAATGCAGTTGATAATTTTCAAAATGAACTTGTCAATCCAAATTTAATTATAATGTGTAATTTCTTTTTGTTCTTATTTGGATTGTTTTGGTGCTTGTCGTGGTTTATATGACAACGCCGTGCTTAGCAAATAAGGTTCGGGCACATAATGAATGTAATTTGAATTAGAAATAATTTAGAAAATATATTATCATATATTGTTCACTTTTAACCTATTTGGCACATGTTTATCAACATATGGTAAATAAATAACCTTATCGGGACCAAATATGAAAATTCACACCGATCTACGAAGAAACATTTATTTAATTTAAGACTAACTTTATACTTAACAGGATCATGAACGAATAAAATGAAGTAGCAGTAAAAAAAAAATCATTCTGGCTTTTAGACAGCTTTAGATTGATGGAACAGTTGTTGAAACAAGCAGCAAACAGTTGAATTGTTGACAAAATCCTTACAATAACACGGAAAGATTACAAATAAGCAATCCGAATCTTGAAGAAATAATTTACCGATATCAATACGTGAATAGTTTTGAAAGGCTCGTTTTCGAAACAGTATATCAAGTCTAAATTATTCAGACGTATGAAATAACGATTACCAATATACGCACGATGTCCTAGAAAACAAATTTGGTGATCTTCTTGACTATTAGAAAAACAAGACACATCTATGCATTATGACAGAATTTGGTACCATCAGTATCAAATGTCGTAAAGTATATCCAGATGGTTAGTATGGTGCATTAAACATGCCTCTTCGGACAAGTTTGAAGTTACCAGGCTTTGAATTAGAACTTGTGCAGAATATTACACATTTTGGAGTAGAGTACGCGGTAGAATTTGTATGATACCCCACACACGCAAACGTAAACCATGAATTCTACAAGAAGAAAGATGGACAAAGTTTAATGATCTGTACGAATCGCCAAAGTCTAGGTCATTCGTTATATACATAAATGCAAAAATATCGATGGTAAACCATGAGTCCATAGATACTCAAATAAATTATTAGAAAGGAAATTGATGAATAAACTGGATTACAGAGTCAATGAAGTGTACAATAGGACGAATTCTGTTAGAAATGTCAGATGACTATGATATTAGTTTCATTTCAGACATGGATTCAGGGATTCCATTACATGTCCAAAACTACGCATTAATCCCAGAGATGCAAATTCCAGAGGAAAGATTTATCTCAGTTGCAAAAACAAGTCGACTAATGACAACAACAGTGCAAAACCAACCGTAGTAAATCTATTAAGTACACTGAAAAAAGAGAGACGTGTCGTTTAGTACAACAGTCCAGATCCTTGCATGATTTTATGATTAATGCTTAGAGTCGTTTTCCTTCATTAGCAACTGTAAATTGAATTAAGACTGAGATTAATACAACTCTAAGGCAAAAAGCAACAATTAATTTTCGAAAAGACTGTTGCAATTTGATGACTAATCTTGAATTTATAAACAAACGAAAAATTAGAAAAATAGCAGTTCAAATGTGCAATGCAAGTATTTTTAAGTCCCAGAGAGATCGATCTTTCTTAAAGATGATAATTATTGACGATTACTTCATGTCAATCAGTTTGAAATACAAATAAGTATAATTAACAAAACGCATTTCTACTGAATTTACAGAAATGCGGTTATCTGGATGGCTATTGTATTAATGTTATCGTGGCAAGTTTAAAACAAATATGGTGACAATAAGGGACAATACATGAATGAAAATGTTTATTACCACTGCCTACAACTTACACAGTCACTTGATGGACGGCAACTGCCTACAACTTAGACAGTAATTGATGTACGGCAACTGCCTACATCTTACACAGTCACTTGATGGACGGCAACTGCCTACATCTTACACAGTCACTTGATGGACGGCAACTGCCTACATCTTACACAGTCACTTGATGGACGGCAACTGCCTACATCTTACACAGTCACTTGATGGACGGCAACTGCCTACATCTTACACAGTCACTTGATGGACGGCAACTGCCTACATCTTACACAGTCACTTGATGGACGGCAACTGCTTACATCTTACACAGTCACTTGATGGACGACAACTGCCTACATCTTACACAGTCACTTGATGGACGGCAACTGCTTACATCTTACACAGTCACTTGATGGACGACAACTGCCTACATCTTACACAGTCACTTGATGGACGGCAACTGCCTACATCTTACACAGTCACTTGATGGACGGCAACTGCCTACATCTTACACAGTCACTTGATGGACGGCAACTGCCTACATCTTACACAGTCACTTGATGGACGGCAACTGCCTACATCTTACACAGTCTATTGATGGACGCCAACTGCCTACATCTTACACAGTCACTTGATGGACGGCAACTGCCTACATCTTACACAGTCACTTGATGGACGGCAACTGCCTACATCTTACACAGTCACTTGATGGACGGCAACTGCCTACATCTTACACAGTCACTTGATGGACGGCAACTGCCTACATCTTACACAGTCACTTGATGGACGGCAACTGCCTACATCTTACACAGTCACTTGATGGACGGCAACTGCCTACATCTTACACAGTCACTTGATGGACGGCAACTGCTTACATCTTACACAGTCACTTGATGGACGGCAACTGCCTACATCTTACACAGTCACTTGATGGACGACAACTGCCTACATCTTACACAGTCACTTGATGGACGGCAACTGCTTACATCTTACACAGTCACTTGATGGACGGCAACTGCCTACATCTTACACAGTCACTTGATGGACGGCAACTGCCTACATCTTACACAGTCACTTGATGGACGGCAACTGCCTACATCTTACACAGTCACTTGATGGACGGCAACTGCCTACATCTTACACAGTCACTTGATGGACGGCAACTGCCTACATCTTACACAGTCACTTGATGGACGGCAACTGCTTACATCTTACACAGTCTATTGATGGACGCCAACTGCCTACATCTTACACAGTCACTTGATGGACGGCAACTGCCTACATCTTACACAGTCACTTGATGGACGGCAACTGCCTACATCTTACACAGTCACTTGATGGACGGCAACTGCCTACATCTTACACAGTTACTTGATGGACGGCAACTGCCTACAACTTACACAGTCACTTGATGGACGGCATCACCGTTTTGAGATTAAAAAATATCCAAAAGACAATCTATATGGTTTAACATAAATAAATAAGAATGTTACTTTATATTCAATGTCTGAATTCAGTGGTGTTCCCACTGCAGTAAGCTGCACTCTTTAAAAACTGACAAAGACAAAATAACGTTTCCAACGAAATAAAGCAAACATTTATTAAAATAATCTCACATTCTAAATTTAGAAAGGTTGTATATTAAATAACAAGAATAAATACAATGGAATAAATTTACTCAGTTCATCCGATCATATGTGTTGCATTAAAGAAATGTACTTGCTTTGAATATGTATAATGACAAAGGTTATTTGGCTGACAGCGCAAATGTTTTACTCCACAGATCAATTCTCTCTGTAGTACACATTTTATTTGTTTTTTTTTTTACAGCACCAACTCATTTGTCACATCTGTATTCAAGTCTCGTTAAACGAATGTTTTGTTTTTGTTTTCTTATTTTAGCTGATTTGCAGTTTCTTTGAATTCTTTTGAGTGAACTGTCTGTACTCAGGAGCTGTGTCAACTGTGTTGTTTCTCCTTGCTGTAGAAGACAAACACAGAACATGTATTCACTTTGAAATCTTTCTTCACAGAATTTTAGTTTTATCATAGTTTGGTTAGATTAGTTGCTTTCTTGATGAAGTCATCTCATTTACCTGAAACAAAGTATTTGCACCTTGGCTTAACATCAACTTCCAAATCTAACCATCGAACTAAATCAGAAAATTTCTTCAAATGACTCAGTCGAAAATGACATATAAATATAGAAACATATGATTGCTTTCTACTGCAAATATAAAATGGATTCAAAATTAGATTTAAAAACAATTAAACTGATGATTGTATAAACTCATTGTATTCTGTCTGTTAACTTTGGCAAAATAGAAATAATGCATTCAGTAATTACATCCAAGAGTAATACAAGTTATCAGCGTCGCTAAAAATACAAGAAACATGAATATATAAAGAAAACATTTGTCCATTATCAGCGCAATTTCTTTCCACGAATATTCCGAAATGGTATTTTCATCAGCAGACGTTGTTTCAATTGACATATTCCTCTTTTTCTCCAGCTCTGCGTTAGCAACCTGTGAATCACTTAACTTCAAGGCCGTATTGCTTGATAAAGGCACTTGCTTCTTGTCTTTAGGCGTAACTCTATTTCTTCCATTACAACACGTGGTACCCTTCCAGCACGAGAACTTGACCATCACGTGATGCGTGAACCGGTTGAGCCAGGCGGGAACATCGTCTCCTTCGATGTTAAAGTATAGGTCAAGGACAACTATAGTCAGTATGACAGCGAGGGCGCTGAGACACAAAATTATGGCTAGATAGGTTGCTGTAAGAGAAATTTAAAAAGGTAAATAAGAATTTTAGAATCAGATGAAAGTCAAATGTTCCATCCAAGTTCGAACTATCTGAAAATGATATTATATTTGTTTATGAAATTTTGGTTCATGAAACTAATGGATGTGATTTAAACATATTCATTGAACATTACCAATAAAGTTAAATCACAAACGGGAAATTGGTACGTTGTTGATGCAAGTAGCTAGATAAGACTCGTTCCGTGATTGACCTTTATAATCACGTTTCAACTCAAGACAATTCATTTTCTTTTTACAATCGGGACAGGCTGATGAGGGAATATTTAGGGGGGGGGGACTAGGGCTGAGTTTGGCCTTATATGCCTGCATGCTGGATTAAGGTCCTTGTAGGCCTTAGACATTTTATTACAATTAATATTATGTTCCAAAGCACTGTGCACTCCACCTACTGTGCCTATTTGATTGTGATTTCTGCCATGCCATGTAGACTTTTTTTCTCTATGACCACTTGTAGGTTTAGATGTTCTTGTGAGCGCTTTGTGGGCTTACCTGGTCTCATGAAACATATTTCACCTTTGTACGCCACTCATGGACTTTTATGGCCTCATTAACTGACTGCGGACTTGTTTGTCTTTATGAGCCCCTTGTGAACACGATTTGGCCTTATGTGTCTCAATTGTAAATTCACCTGGCCTCTTCATCTCCTTGTAAAATTATTTTTCCGAGTGTATCCCTTGTATAATTTTTTTGCCATCATGGAACATCGCAGACTTCCTTATTTGGCTTTAAGAGGTCATTGTTAGATCATGGGCCATCCATTTTAGTACGTAAGCAAAAATCTGGCAAAGCTTGACCACTCCCCCCTCCCTGTTCACATGCGTACTTTTTTACACACACCCGTCCTGCGTACGTAAGCTTGACCCCCCCCACCCCAATTCTTTGGAGCGACCTATTTTTAAACCACGCAGAAACCATAAAGGCTTAATATCATTAACGTGTTTAATAAAACAGATTGTCCACCGACGTTGAATGTCTGGCTGCATCAAAGAAATAGGCTGCGTAACTTGAATCAGTTTGTCTAGTGTCCTCTAAAATTCAAACGCTGACTGAACCCAGTTGAACAGGTTACGTATTAGACAAATTATTATCCAGGTTTCACCCCCCCCCCCATTTCCTATGCGTACGCACATTATCAGTAGACCCCCTCCCATACGCAAGCGTATGTATTTGGGTTATCCCCCCTTCCATGTGTACGTACTAAATGGACGGCCCCCTACCTGGGTTTTTCAGAAATGTAAAGACATTTACTGTTTATATTTGTTTTGTCTTAAGAGAGCTTAGCAGATTTATTTCGCATTTTATCAGACCCTTGTGGCTTTTCTGTTCTCTTTGTCTTCCCATTGTGGAGTTATCTCGCCTTAGGGGCCCTTTTTGTGGACTTGTCTGATCTTGTCTGATGAACACAGGCTTATTTATCTGGCATGATGAACCCATTGCAGACTTATTTGGTCCTGTGATACTCTTGATGACTTAGAACAATTTATGTTGTAGAAAATACTTTAATATACGTTAGGGTTAAATATGTTCAATATACTTACAAAGAATACATGCGGACAATGACGTTCTTGGAATATTATCGGATATAAGTGTAAGGTAAACAGCGTATGTCAACACAGCCGTCAGAGACATTCCTATTCTCTCTCCAGATTCTGGAGGTAGCTTGAAAACCGCAACAATAAGTGTTGCCATGATGACTACTGGTAAAATTGTGTTCAGGATGTGAAAAAGAGGGCGCCGTCTCAAAATCAGAGTGAACATGAGGCGGGAAAAGGTCTTCGATTCTCTTGTAGTTGAAGTATTTTGACCAAACACGGACAAAAGCTCCCATTCACCTGTTAAAGAAAATTAAGAAATAAAGTACTATAGTCACATTACGACATAAATTGACACATATTTCACATTATGTTACGATATATGATGTAAGTCAAAACACTTTCTTCAGACAAGCATGCATTTTGTCAATAGTCCAAAATCTTTATAAGACTTTGCTTCTCTTCTAAGGGAAGATACGAAGCTAGTAATCATCATGAAATGTAAATCAAAACTATATTTTTTCTTTGAACATTATATATTGTTTTACATTGTTTTTCTCTATTGCCCGAGAGGGTTAAACAAACTGCAATAACAGCTCTCCATATTAACATTTGAAAGACAAGGTTCCATAAAGACCGATTTTGGACCCTAAATTAGCGATAAATTACAGAGCTTTCATAGTGTATTTGTTATGGTTATATAAACTGCAACATATGTACATATGATATAATGAAATAGGTTGGAATAAACAGTTAAATCTTTTATAAATAGGCCTGTGTTCAATCAACAACTCAATTATTTTCAGTTTCCTCTTTCAAGTCCTCAAAAACTAAGACGCATTCGAGAACAAGTTTGATTTTTTGGAAAGAAGACAGTTTTTGTAACCATATAACATGTTTCAAATTTCACATGTGTTCACATTTGCGCTCATCACTAACGAAGAAATGAGGGCAAACTGAGTAACTTAGATCGTATACCATTTTCGTCGGAATACACTTTTAGGGTTTCACTTCACAGTAAAACAAAATGCCATTTTATGCTTGTTTAAGCAAAATTGACGTTCAAATGTAATTTCCTTTTTGTATGGTTGATTTTTTTAATTATCTTTCAGTTCCTACTTGCATTTTGAGGCATTCATGCTCAAATCATAATCAAAGTATTTGCATGAGATATGCTAATTATAGAAGAGGTGCACTTAGAAGTTATTTTCATAGGAAAAAAAAAAGAGGCAGCCGATGATACTATATTTGGATAAAATGGTCTGTTAAAATGGAACGTATTATTAGATCACATGATCATATTAATTTGTATTTTTGATTTATATTCTACTCTTCTATGATTTCAAATATATTGGCATTTGTCACGCAGGCAAGCAGGACCATACAATGAATATTAATGTGAATCACACCCATACACTAAAGTCGTGAAATCATTCCTGAATCCATTACAAAACTAAGAGTTGTTGTAGTACATAGCTTTAAATTATCATAAGTAGATTGGAATTAAGAAAGATCTCAGTAATCTACCGTCAAATATTAACACATCATATTATTTGCAGATATTTTAAAAGAAATATTTAATTAAGAAAGGGATTATTGTACAATTTGTTTACTTTTCGTGCAACGCTGTGTATAAAACATGTTGTATTTTTAAATAAAAGCAAAACAAAAAGCAGAGAATCGAAGCTTTTGATGCATATCTTACCTAACGAACCTCCTCAAGCCATTTTAGTTGTTTATACATGTTGGTAGTAAATTGTTAACATTAACGGCAGGCAGGACCATGCTGTAAAGGTTAAAATGGTTTCGTTTTCAGTACTAATGTATCGGACAGAATATCTTTGAGCACTCTTGTAGCTTAGCATTTTTTTCTTATTATTATTTTTCTATATTATATATTATTTTATATTTATTTTGTACTCTGTGATTCATGCGCATTATGTTAACATCATTTCTTTACTTCTGTCTTTCTCCCCGTTTGTTACATGTTTCTGATGAATAAGTTCAACTGTTATCTACCCAGAAGTTTGAATTAGGAGTTTGAAAATAACTCTCGAAGTATTTATTCTTTAAAATACTGTAATTTCAACTCGTTGCTTAGACATTATTATTGTCAAAATTGGCAGGGTTGGGTGGGGGTATTAAAACACAATGACATTGATGGCTTTATCTTGCCAAGAAAGTGAAACTATGTGCCTTTTCCAATGAAACACCGAAACAGCCTGCATGGGCTGTGACTTGGGAAGGTATCGCACCCGCGACTCGGACGTCCTACCAACTGAGCAACCGCGCTTCATCCTCCTCCACCCCTCCCGAAAAATGAAATCGTGGGTTACTAATTAACAAATGAGAAGCAAATGTCTCATGTAACTTGAATTTGAACAGATTATTTCAGACATTTGTTAGCAGGTCTCCTTTCAACTGCTAATTACATATGGCTATACAGACATTAATGGCTAAGGTCAATTGTCGTGTGAGACCTATGCGCATCAATTTTAGGTTTATCTGTTGTAGCTGTTTATACGGGGATGTGTTGTTCTGTATTCCATTCTATACATTATTGGACAGCGATGGATAAACATGAAGTGGGGCAACATGTATGCATATTTAATTTTCCATTCATATTTTACTAAGAGCATCTACGTAGAGAGAGAGAGAGAGAGAGAGAGAGAGAGAGAGAGAGAGAGAGAGAAAGTGGCGGGGGACGGCGGGAGGTATGTGAATGTAGAAATATGAGGCTGTGACGGTCGTTTTAGATCATATTTTTAATTACTTGCTAGTTTTCAGTTGCTGCATTTTGAATGCCTTTTAGGTATTTTTTATATTTGTTATTTTTCAACTTGATTTGTACATGTGTGTTGCGTATGTAAATGTGCAAATGTGCGCACCTACGAACTGAAATCTCGTCAGTATCGGGCAGCATTGTCAACCATAATTGCTGCATTATTTCAGAGTAAACAATATCACAGGTTCTTTTTACTTCTATATATCAGAGCAATAATATTATTTCTAAGTATTTGAGGGCAATGAAATTTTCGGATGACTTCTAATTGGGTAAGTGACTCTATTGATGTTGATGACGTAATGGAAGAAAAAGGGGTGGGTGGTGTGCACAATAGAATAAATACACTTGTAATAGACTGTCTTCTGTTTTAGTTTTATTTTCCTTCTCTTTATTCTGGAGCCGAATATCACATGAAATAAGAAACTAGTACCCGTCCACTCATCGTCTTCACAGTGCATGTATCAAGATCAGAAATACAAGTGCGTCGCTTCCCGTATGTCTGACAGCTAATTTACTCTCTCTCTCTCTCTCTCTCTCTCATAAAATCATAAAAAGTATCTAAACTTTGCAATCACTGATCAATGTAAGGAATACTTTTAACGAATTGGTAATACAATAAAGTATAATGTAAGCTTTTCCCCACCGATACATATACAAAACCGCTTTGATCACTGATGGTATGAAAATTTGGCTTTGATACGCTTTAGCAACATTTGATTAGCGTTACTACACAAAAGACCTGTGCGGTGTTTATGTGTTTATTTATGGTAAAGAAATACCTACATTGTTATTCTGTGGCAATCAAGTCAAGGTTTTGTTACGCTTAGTTATTGTTAAAAATAAACATCAGCATAACTTTTTAAATGAAAACGAAAATACGTGTCAGATGTAGTCAACCGCACGTAATATAACTATATACATTCTTCAGACAATGTTTTAAAATAAAAATACATATTTGTACATACTATCATTGACTATTAGGCATCCAATGTGCGAAAACATAATTTTAGGTGTATCCCTTTCGGCAGTCAGCTCCATCTGGGCATGCTATCCAAAATATTATAAAATCTACGAAAATAGTTTCCACGACAGAGGAGAAATCCATCAGCTTTTTAACAGTATATTTTCTGTATTAAAAGCGATCCTGGATAAGATCTAAAACATATTTTGGGAATAGAGTGTGGCATCTTTTTTATACGAATTTATTAGGAATCTGATTGAGAGTCAAAATCGGCCTTCATCAAACCCTGTCCTCCACAAAAATTTAATTATTTTTTTAAGATTACCATTTTCAGAGTACTTGGACGTTTGAACGGCCGGACTACTTAGCTGAAGCAAAATTTCGTCAGACGTGTAAGCCCATGTGCTCAAGACTACACTGCATGTCTGTGTATCTAGGGGATAGTAAGTGACGTCACAGTCGCAATTGGTCTCATAAATGCCACCGGGAGTCCATACAACAAAGCCGCTACCGTTGATCCGCATGAGTGTGTTCTTGTCACTAATCACCGACATATCGCTGACACTGTTAATAAAAATAATATCTCTATTCATTTCTAGTTCTAACGGTCAAGGATATAGGGCCGTAGCAAGATGGAAATGGTCAAGGACACAGGGACGTAGCGAGATGGACATTTCAAAAACAACTTTCTCTGACAATTAGCTAGTCTTAAATGAAAATTGTGCCCATCCGACATCCATCAGGGCTAACATGGTTGCCATCTTGCAAATGTTATTGTCTGTCTGTCTGTCTCCACATCTTTATTCTAATATGATATGATACTAGTTGTTTGTCGGTATTGACCGTAACATGCAGATATAATACGGCTGGCAAATCGAGTCAATCCTTTCAAAAACTGCCTCTAAAATCATAGTCTTTATTGTGGCTTGGCCATTTCGTATTTATGTTCTTCGACGTTCGATGTATTTTGAATAAAAAAATCAACATAAATTTGATCTCCTAAAAGTTTATATGACCGTTGTTTACTGTGTTCTAACTGGTAGACTGTCACATGCTGCCTTTCATGAAACGTTACGACGATATTATAAGTTTATAACGTATCATCTGACCTCTTCTCGCCAGTATAGCTGGACACTTTGATTTGGCCATGATCCAGTGTTATTCATGTATTGAAACGCAATTACGAAATGTACTCTATGAAATTCACTAAAATTTAAACCTTTTAAATGCTGAGCTGACCTCGACATTTAACGAGGGAAAGACGCAAACTAACATTTTCACAATTCCAAATCATCTGAACATGGCAATTCGTATTACAAATTACAGTCTCTAAGTGTTTTAGGCATGCCCTTACAGCCAAACTGAACGAAAATATAAATATTAACAAATACCAGTAAATTGTATTTTCTAATAAAAAATATAATCGGCTCACGTACATTAATACCTATGCAAGTAATGCATATAGATTAATATCAAAACTGGAAATACACATGCATTAATACGTATACAAGTAACACACTTACATTAACACACCTATAATGTAACACATACATTAATACCTATACAGGTGACACATACATTACATAGGTACCACACATACACTATTACCTGTACAGGTAACACACATACATTAATACCTATAGAGGTAACACGCATACTTGAATACCTATACAGGTAACACGCATACATTAATACCTATATAGATAAAACATATGCATATTATCTTTGGAAGATAAATAAATTCAGTCAGATTGAATAGAAAGTCAGGTTAAACAATAAAGAGAGAGAGAGAGAGAGAGAGAAAGAGAGCTACCTTGCATTATTCCATAGTGTAAGAAAGAAAACAAGAAAAACTGAACCGATATTAATATTATTTGTTGGATAATGAAAACAAAATATATTTATTATTACGAAGATCAACCCGTAGATAATTTGTATAAGATAAATGAAGGTAAGATGCTTTTTATCCTGCCCATGAAGAAAAAAAAAAGAATTCAAGACAATACTTCGAGCTTAAAATATGGGGGGGGGGAGGAGAGAGAGAGAGAGAAAGATTGACTTACGAATTTTCAACAATGATGGCGGGCCTCCACATGTAGTTTTCATTGCTGAATAAAAAACGGATATTCTGATATGTTGTGTTGCCATTCCATGAGAGTCTGGAGTCCTCCCAATGCTAGAATGAATGAATGAATGAATGAATGAATACATGCATGCATACATACACACACATAAACACACACACACACATACATACATACATACATACATACATACATACATACATATGTATTATTGTTTTTAACACATTTCAATATTAGTAGCCCTTACCATATAGATATATCCCGATATGGAGAGTTTTTCTTCTTTAATATCCTGGAAAGGAAAGAAATAAAAAAAATGGCCACATCAACGTGTTTCAGCACAAATTAATACTGGCGCATCAATTTTACCTAAACTTATTTTTCAAAATATTTTTCATTTTAGGTAGCGCAGCTAAACTTGTTGTTCAGTTTCTCGACTGTGGTCTAATTCACGTGAAGTTATCCTTGTTTTGTATACAAAGCTTTTATTTTTTTCTAATTGTAAGATGTTTATCATTTTCCCCTCGTGCCGTATTTGCTCAATTAATTTCTAATTAGTTCTCAGATATCGTTATTTTTTAGAGTCGTGCCGACATAGAATTCAACAGTATAGTCCAATAAATAATGTGTTTGTTTAGTTTCCCCGATAATGATCGAAAACATTTCAACTTTTCTTTGTTATGGATACAATATTTTAATACTTTTCTTTTTCTGGATATTGGCTAAGATTTGAATCTCAGACAGTGCTATCAAGCGTTGTTAGTCCATATAATTCCCAAATGAATATGAAAAAAAAACTAAAAAAACGAAACTCTAATGCTACCATCAAGTCATTGTGATATTACAGTGATAAATTTCAATGTGGATTTCATAAACTCATGTTTTTCTTTAGGCTAATATTTCCAGCAAACAACAGCATCAACAAATGTTGAGCAACATACAAGCAACCAAATTATATAGCAGCGGTATAAACTATTATTGATTTGTTTTTATTAGTATTATTTAGGGCTAATTCCGGTGAACTATTTAACATAATAAGTGACTCCCAAAATCTAAGGTTCCAATATCGGAAACTTCCAAGTAAGTTAACTTTGTCATTTTGAACATTTTCTCTCTTGAGCAAGTAAGTGCATGCAACGATACATGCTGCCGTTCATGCTGTGACAAACGTCACGCCCAATTTACATCGAGTGCAAGAGGCATACGTCCATCTTGTTTTTCTTTGTGCGATATCTTTTCAAACCAGGACAAGGAAGAAAGCTTTTTCCGAATCAGGGGGACAGAAAGAATGAGTAGCGATGAGTTCAGAGACTATGCGTATTGACGTTCTGTATAGAGCTGGGTATCCGCTCATGACAAAGGTCTTTGAGGCAGTTTGAGGCAAGGGGTTATTCTTGGATGGCGGGTGTTTGCGACATGGAGGCCGACAAAACGGAGACTATGAAGAAAAATCTCCATCAGCTGGCACACTATCTGGAATAAGTGGCATCCAGTGGATATCTTGACAAGCAGCTGAAATACTGAAGCTACTCTAAAATCTATTTTTGACCAAGTCTCAAAGAGAATCAGTGATGGCATTGTTAGGAACAGGCAGGAGACTAGTTAAGAGGTTAAAAGGTTATGAAGTGAACTCTTTAAATCGCGAACTGAAAGTGAAAGACTGGAAGAGATATTCCGCGTACAAGTACTTAGGAAAGTCTCTAAATGCCATCGAATCGCACAAAATAAAAAGAACATATACAGTAAAGATGAGAGAGAAACAAATCTGCAGAAACCTGTGTGGGGATCGGTCTTCAACCTACTGAAAAATAAAGTAAAGATGTAGTTAACAGAAGTAGATAATAGTATTGCCCACCACCTGGAACAATTTGTCTATGATGCAGGCAAAAAAACATTATTTGTCAGTTTGTTTATAGTTGGAAAAAGCTGGACGCGATCCTAAAAAGGAACATTTAAGGGGATATGTGAGATTAGCAAAGACGTTAAGAGACAAACATCCAAAATTTCCGGGGAAAGTTAAAGCACTGGAAATGGTTGAGTCGCCGTGGATCCTCGAAGAAAGAATATTGCAAAAAACAATAAAACAACCAAAGTCAAAATCTCAAAGGATGAATCAAAGCTTAAGGACAATTCTGAGACAAGTATTGATTTTAAAAGAATAATGCTAATCATAATTATTGTCTTAGTTGCCCGCCTTGTCCATGAATGTCCATGATGCGGTTAGTGTCACAAAATTGACCTACCAAGTCAGAAAGCAACAACAACATATACAAAAGAAAAGAAAAAAAAAAAAGAAAACGAAAACATCAAGAGCAGCAAACAAAATATTAGGTCGACTTAAACTACCTGAATTCAATATCGTGTACTCTTGCTTAAATAATTCTTCCTTTTTCTCTAGAGCATCCATATCTGATGCGGGGAGGTCGCGGGCTCGAATCCCAGTCCAGTCATACCAAAGACTTATAATAAAACTGGTACTGCCTCGTTAGGCGCTCAGCATTAAGAGGTTAGTGTTAGGACTGGTCGGCCTGGTGTCAGGATAATGTGACTGGGTGGGACATAATGCTATATGTCTGCGGCATGATGACCCAGTGCTAGACATCACCTTAAACTGCCACCGTAAATGTGTCTGGGGTAATAAAAAACAAACAAAGGTTGCCAGATCCGATAAACAAACAAATAATAAAGTGCCATCTTCAGTTCCTGGATCGGAATGTTAAAATGGCCTTATAAATACGACGCCGATCACATTTTGTACTGAGGGGCCCCGAGTGGCCCAGTGGTCTAAAGCGCTCTCAGGTACGGATCACTGCCATCTCACCTCTGTCTACGTGGGTTCGAGTCTCGGACTCGACACAATGTGGGTATGTGAGAAAGCTTGCCAGTAGCTTCTCGTGGGTCGATGGTTCTTCCCGAGGTTTTCCCGGGTTCATCCTCCACCATTAATACTGGCCGCCATACATAGCCTATCGTGTGCTGAAAAATGGCGTTAAACCCCACAACAACAACAACATTTTGTACTGAGTAAATTAAAACCATGGTTTGTGGCACAGTTACCAAATCCACGAAGATTTATTTATTTATTTGTTAGTTTTTTCTGTTCGCTTGATTGTTCGTAATCAGCATCCTCACAAAGAAGACATTTTTTTTTTTAAATTTTTTAAAAAGTTTCAGTGTGTAGCAAGTACTTATTAAAGTCGTGGCGAAAAGTTGGCCTTTGAAAAAAAAAAAATCCGAAGTATCGGAAGAAAATCACCCGTCATCGATTGACTGGGTCAAGACTTTACAACGTATTACTCGAAGGATTCAACCCAGGATGTGGCGGGGTTATCACACAGTAAACCTCCTGTACAGTGATATCCTCATCTAGAAGAAAAGAGACGCATACCAGCTGGGGGGGGGGGGGGAAACAGTACAATACCCGTTATGAAAGAACATATACGGTTTATGATAGACGATGGTAACAGTCGTAACGGGAAATGAAATTTATCTTGATGTCGGGAATGTCACATACACGATATATTACAGTGGATAAAGCTAAGTATTAGGTGGACAGGCACTATGTACTTACCAGGCTGTTAACTGTTAGCAGATTGAGAGTAACGTGCGTACCCACAGTCTTACTGGGTCGTTGTAAAGTATCATAGCTGTTAAAGAGATACTGACGTAGCTTCATCTCCAAGTTAGTGCTGTACGGCTCATCTCCCGCCACGAGACTTGTCGCTGTATAATAATAATAATAATAATAATAATAATAATAATAATAATATGAAGAAGAAGAAGACAAAAGTTCGGTAACTTGAAAATTTATTGTTGTTAATCGAAAATAATAACCTTAAATCCAGACTGTTAAACGTGTTATATTTTCGGTCATTTACTTCCCTCTTGTTTCAGAAAATGAAAACAAAAATATTTTTGTTGTAAGTATAACACCATACTTCATTTGTGTTAGTTATATTTTTAATTATTAAATATAAAATCTATTAGTACGACTAGTGATGAATATTGCCATTCCTCGGGAGCGGTGCCGAAATTCCAAACATAAACGTAATGAATAAAATAAATTAAGTTTAACGAAAACTAATAAAAGATAACGAACACCCCACCCTCCTACCCATCACCACCACAAAATGAAAGAAAAGAAATCACAAGAAAGCCAAAACCTGCATACTGAACTCACAACAGAAGCATTGCAGTACAATGTAATACCTTGGCCTCAAGGTCAAAATGTAGAAAGAGACTGCTTTGGTTTCAACATGATTCGTCCCATACATGGATCAAATCCATTAAAGAGTTTAAAAACTATTAGCAAATCCAAACAATGAAAATTTTAACAAAATCTTTAAAGCAGATTTTCTTCTATTCTGATCTTGAGTCCAAAAATAAGTTATCTTTGCCTCATAATGACTTTTTACCTAAGTATGAATTATGTCCATTAAGGTGTTTAAGGAATATAAAGGAATGAAAAAATCTTAATCAAAATCCTGACGAGAATTTTATATGAATGCGGCCTTGACCCAAGATCAAAGCGGCATTATTATTATTATTATTATTATTATTATTATTGATGGTCATGATGACGATGGTATCATCTTCGGATTATGTTATTATTATGGTTGTGTTGTTGTTACTGTAGTTGTCATTTGAGAAACAGTGATATGATTGGTAATGAAACAGTGGTATAATTAGTATAGAAACAGTGATATGATTGGTATAAAAACAGTGATATGATTGGTATTGAAACAGTGATATGATTGGTATTGAAACAGTGATATAATTGGTATAGATACAGTTATATGATTGGTATTGAAACAGTGATATGATTGGTATAGAAACAGTGATATCATTGGTTTAGATACAGTTATATAATTGGTATAGAAACAGTGATATGATTGGTATAGATACAGTGATATGATTGGTATTGAAACAGTGGCATAATTGGTATAAAAACAGTGATATGATTGGTATAGAAACAGTGATATGATTGGTATAAAAACAGTGATATGATTGATATAGATACAGTGATATGATTGGTATAGAAACAGTGATATGATTGGTATAGAAACAGTTATATAATTGGTATAGAAACAGTGATATGATTGGTATAGATACAGTGATATGATTGGTATAGAAACAGTGATATGATTGGTATAGAAACAGTGATATGATTGGTATAGATACAGTTATATTATTGGTATAGAAACAGTTATATGATTGGTATAGAAACAGTTATATGATTGGTATAGAAGTGACTATCTTAGTATTGTTTTATTTCTAATGATATATAAAGGCTACTGAACTGCTATGCAGCTAACAAATGCATATCACTCATGGGGGGGGGGGGCGGGGGCAACTGTGGATATAACCCCGGGGGCCTGTAAGGTGGAGAGACCCGGGTGTTTCTTATCCCCAGGTCCTGTGATCGCTCTATTTGGCCCTCTCCCTATACACCGTATTGATAAAATATACGCATTGCACAATTTTTATCAGGCATCATACCTATACTAAGGAGCCGGGCGCCCGCAGAATTAGTTTGGGATGTGGGGGTGGGGGTGGGGGGTGGAGCATATAGTGGTTATCTATTAAGTTATATGGATGTAGGCCGAACCATGTTTAAAGATGAAAGTAAGTCCCTACCTTTTCCGGGGGGGGGGGGGTGGGACAACCGGGGAGATATCCTTGGGGCCCTGGCCCTCGAACAACACTTTTTATTTTTATAAAATAATTTTTTGGTTTCAACAGGAACTAGGAGAAGCATGGGTGTTTATTTCCCCAAGGCCCGTGATCACTCTCTACGGCCGTGCCATCTCCCCTTTGCCCCTATATGCGGGCGACAATGCTAACGAGAACGGGCCGCCTTAAAAAAAAAAAAACAACTGACAATTTAGAACTAATTGTGCAAATAGGTTTGTCTGAGTTGACCAGCGACTGACTATATTGAGTTCACGTCTGTTGTATGATGAAACTGTATTTATTTATTTGTTTGTTTCTTTGTTTGTTTCTTTGTTTGTTTATTTATTTATTTATTTATTTATTTATAGCCACCGTATCTAAGTAACTGACGGTGGTGACGAATTCGAACTGTCCGATAAGCAATGTGCACTGACTCGACACCCAGATATAAATGTCAAAATATACAAAATGGGGTGGAAGGGGTCTGAGGAAACTAGGACTATTTGCTCCCCAATTCTTGTTGTCTACGACTGGTATTAAATCCAAAGCTTTTGGAAAGTTACGTTCTCATATCTGGGGGGGGGGGGGCTGTGGATACATTTGAAAATGGTTTATATGATATATTTGAACAGATGGTATCGAATATTTAATATCTGAATGAAAAGTTAGTTTACTGTCGAAAATAAGCTCAACGAAATATGGTCTGATCCACAACATGAATAAGACAACCGCCCAGACGTTTGGGACGCCACGAATACGATAATATCGTCAAAAATAGGTGAAGATCTGTGGAGTGAGAGAGGAAAAGAATTTGATCCAGATGAAAACCCCATAACTTCAAATAACATAAAGTAACCTTCAAGAATTTGAGTTGTCAATGGCACAATCTCAATGCCAGTTTTTCTGCAGTGCGTCACTGGTACAAAGATACAAAGTTGCAAATGAAGCTAGATCATACTGTCCATTGTTTTTCTTTTCGTCAGCCAACACAGAGTCAGCACAACTTACTAGTAGAAAACTGCATTTCTCGGTGGTGTTGAAAATGGTTTATAAGATATACTTGATAAATGGACAAAGACGTTATAGAACATTATTTGAACACGAAAAGTAAAGAAAAACAAATCAAGGAATCACTAAATAAATCCTTTGCTGTCTATTAAATTTTCAAGAGGGAAATGCACTATACTCTTGCTCGGATACTTAGTAGAAAGAACTTTGAAATACATATTCTTGTTCTGGTCTAAAGAAACAAGGAAATATTAGAGTTTAGTCTATTCAAAGAAAATCTAAAGAGATATTCATAAGGTAGGCCTAACTGAAAAAAATAATTCTAGTAGGAAAGAAAATCATGAACGATAATTAATGCCCCCCCCCCCATAAATGATCAAATAGTCGGCCCCTAAACACACATACTGTTATGCATATATTTTGAAAGAAAGAAAGGCTCATAAAAGATCATTTAAACTATGAGGTACATGTTTGTGAACGTACGTGCGTGTGTGCGCGTGCGTGTGTTCGGGTTTTATGTATCAACAACTTGTCACAAATACATGCCTCTCTCTCTCTCTCTCTCGTAGGTTGCGGAAACATTCGTCGAAACTGTCAAGAGTAATGGGGCCGCCCATTTAATTTTCGGTAATGGGATGTGGGTGGCTAGGATTTTCTTTAAAGTTTGTTTATTTTGTCTTGAGATAATTTTTCAACTAAGTTAATAGTAGAATTAGCTTTTTGTTCTCTACAAATCAGGGTAAAAGCATTTCCGAAAGGTTGTTGGGGCCGGAAGTTTTGTTTTTGAAAAATCTTGCCACCCAACCCGATCGAAAATTAAATGGTCTGTCACAAACTTATTCTGTAGATACAAAGTTTCTTGTAGTGAATCTTAGCTTAGGGAATGTAAATATATTTGTACGTGGTATTAATAAATATATAGAATGTTGACTGTAGCCTTCACATCTCATTCGTATACAATATTAATTCAAATGTAAACTCGACAAGTTATTTTACTTTCCAGTGAAAAGTTGAGACGTTTCGTAATATATATCAAACATACAGGGTACAACGCAACCACACATACACGTGTGTGTGTGTGTGTGTGTGTGTGTTTGTGTGTGTGTGTGTCAACGATATATAAACAAATAACCTAAACTTGTAACAATGAATGTATTGACTGTGTTTATAAAAGAGACACCTGAGTAAATGTAACAGCGTCGTTAAATGCCAGTATATTCAAAAACTTTCGAGACTTCTTTTTGGAAAAAAAAGCAAAATGTATAGTTATTTTATTGTCAACTTTCTGTGTAACCATCTCAGGTTTAAATACCAGTATATCTAAAGGAATAACAAGAAGAAAGTAGTCACTGTGTAATCATAGATTTGTAAATTTTGTTTTCGACTGAATAATTTACGTACACTTTTATCATTCTTTTTGACGGCGAGAGGGTTCTAGGATCCTGGAAGCAATGTTCATTAATGGAGTACCTACTTTGCTACAATTAACAAGTTTTATTTCAGTCATCAATCTCCTCCTGCCCCTCCTAACATAGATGTTGTGAAGAATTGCCCCTGTTAGACTAAAGTGAAGGCGAAATATTATGAAAATTTTAACTGCAAAAAAAACCCAAACAAAAAACAAACAAAAAAGGAATATAAAGGCTGGCAAATGAAAGGAATTGCTTCCTTCCATCCCACCTACCCTCCTCCCTCGCGCTGCCGTTGTTCCAGGCCTTTGATTTCGTATAATCTCAAAGAACTATTCAAACTTATGTATGAAAATATACTTACCCAACACTAGAAAGGAGATGGCGCTATAAATAGTTGATACGTTCATTTTTAATTTACTGTTTCAGGATTTTATAAGTCTAATCTAGTGATTCTTGCTCCGCCATCTGCATTTCATCCTCACAGCCAGACGCTTGTGATATTGCACTAAAAGAATATGGCAAGCCATCGGGGCCAAAAACGTGGAAACGCTTCGCGATCAGGCCCCGGTTTCACTAAAATTAACACAATACGAGAGATATATTCAAAATCTATTTTTAAATCACATGTATGAGATCACATTATGAGGAGCCGTAGCGGCCAAAAGCTGATCCAAACAGAACGTTGCAGTTGAAGTTTTAATGTCATATGTCCAGAATTCCAATTCATTTTGCTCATCACACTGAACTCTCCGGTACCTACTGTCACGTTCTACGCTTCGCTTAATCGAAGTACATGACAAGCCACCTGGACCATAACGTGAAAATATTTCGCTTGAAGCTCGAATGCTCATAGTCGATGCTGCAGTTTGTGATCTCGAGCGAGTCAGTAAGACAAGTCGTTTAAAATACCTGATCGTATTTCCTAGAAAATAAATGTTCATTCTCGAATGTCGGATACAATATCTCAGGTCTTAAACAACCGGTCTCGGGAAATTCAATTCGAAACGTTTTTTGAATCACATTATCAAAGAACTGGAGACATTAGGAATGAACCATCAAAACAATCTCAAGTGAGTAACTCGGAATTTTTTTGTTTTGTTGTATCAGATGATCACGATCACGGATTCGAGCAAACAGGACTGCTCGAGTACTCAATCTCTAGAGGGACAATCGGAAAGGTCGTTTGAATCACATATCATATATTCGAAACAAGAGGATTCTCCGTTCACGAGGCTCATTACAAATGTCCCAGATTGAATTCAGCCCCCAAGTATAGCTTAATGTGCAATATTGATGTCATCCAAATGAGTCATTTGCAAGAAAGAATGCACAACAGTGTTAGAGGACTGTCTTTCCCCAGCAAAACCATATGAACCGCTCCGGTGACCTAGTGGTTAGAGCTTCCGCCTCGGATGCGGGAGATCGTGGGTTCGATCCCCGGCCGAGTCATACCAAAGACTTACAAAAATGGTACTAACAGCTGCCTCGCTTGGCGCTCAGCATTAAGACGTTAGTGCTAGGACTGGTCTGCCTGGTGTTAGGATAATGTGACTGGGTGGGACATCATGCTGCATATCTGCGGCATGATGACCCAGTGCTAAACATCACTATAAACTGCCACACTGCAGACATCGTAGCGATATGATTGAAAAATTGTTAAAGCTACGTTAAAAATCAAGATAAACACACACACACACACACACACACACACACACACACGTAAAACCATATGACCATTCAAGAGTGAAAACAGACCACGTGACATTCAACAGTGTAATTAGATCATATGACATTCAAGAGTGAAATCAGACCATATAACATTCAACAGTGTAATCAGATCATCTGACCATTCAAGAGTGAAATCCGATCACGTGACATTCAACCGTGTAATTAGATCATATGACACACAAGAATGACATTAGACCATACTGTTGGTTCTAAGGGTATCGTTTGTTTACTACGTTGCTTAGTGACAAAACGGGGTAGTATCGTTGGTTACAAACTTAATTTACAGAAATGTCCGTGATTCATTTAAACGTAGAACAGACTCTAACACAAATACCAAAGTAGTAAATAACATTATTCTAAAGGCAGATAAATGATTCGTGATATTAAGATTGAAAACTGATGGACGAAATCAAAACTTAAGTGAATAAGTTATTTAGCAGTTGACTTGTACTTTTTGTCATTCTATTAAGCTTACTACATTCCAAACAATGTAAGGTTTATATTTTGAAAGTTTTTTTTAATTTATATATTCAATAATCTATTTATTTATTTATTTATTTATTTATTTATTCAGATTCCAGGGTTATCTAGATGATCAACCGTTAAATAATAATAATAATAATAATAATAATAATAATAATAATAATAATAATAATAATGAGGACTTTGTATAGAGCCTAATCTTTAGAAGCTCTAAGCGCTTTACAACTTTAGACAACACCTACAAGATAAGAAACACAATAATATTATTACAAAAACAAACAACATGAAATTAGAAAAACATTAAAAAAATTAAAAAAAAAACATGCTGAGAATATTTCAGGTAGGAAACATTATTAGGTCTTTAAGTTTGTTCTTGCTGTCGAAATAAGTGAGTTTTGAGAGCCCTCTTGAATGTGATCACTGTGTCTTTGTGTCTAAGTTCAGTTTCCAATTCATTCCACGTTGCTGGGCCCTGGTATGCAAAAGAACGCTGTCGATATGACTTTGTTTTCATACTTGGAATAATGAGTATAAGATTGTCAGAAGAGGAGCGTAAGTATCTTGCCGGTGTGTCCGACAGTGAAATGTAACACAGAGAACAAATTTTGTGTTTGATTCTGGATCGAATGGATAGCCCGCGTAGGGTACACAGCAGCGGGAAGGTGTGCTCTGATCGTGGTACTCTAAGTATGATCCGAGCAGCTGTGTTTTGAACTTTTTGAAGTTTCTGGAGTAGATATTGAGATGAAACAGACAGAATTGAGTTACAATAGTCCAGTCTTGAAAGTACTAATGAACACACAAGTGTTTTAGTGACATCAAATGAAAGATATTTGCGAATTGAGCTGATGCGTCTCAGCTCAAGATATGCAGCCTTACATATGTTCATGACATGTTGGTGCAATGTGAGAGTATTGTCCAGAGTAACACCTAGGTTTCGTACTGATTGTGTGAATTTAATGTTGGTGTTGCTGATATTTATTGTTTTAGGTAAAGGATGTGAATGAGAAAGTCTTTGTGTTGTGATCAGAATGGCCTCAGTTTTATCATCATTCATCTGCAGCTTGTTACAAGTCATCCATGATTTCACATCAGAAATGCACCTCTCTACACCTTGGATGGTAGCATCAACTTCATTTGGGTGGCTAGTTTTGTATATTTGCGTGTCATCAGCGTACAATTGATGAGACACTGGATGATGATCTATGACACTTGAGAGCGACTGAGTGTACAGAATGAAGAGAACAGGTCCAAGAACAGACCCCTGTGGAACACCACAACATAGATCAACTGGGTTGGAGTGTATTCCATTTGCAGATACAATTTGTGTCCTGTTGACCAAGTAGGACTTGAACCACAGTAAGGCTGTATCATGAATGCCAAATACATGCTGGAGACGGTGAAGTAATATATCATGGTATATTGTGTCAAATGCTGCAGACAAATCAAGGAGGGTGAGGACTGTAATCTTTCCACTATCAAATGCAGAGAGAATGTCATTAACTACTTTTAGAAGAGTAGTTTCAGTAATGTGGCAAGGGCGATATGCAGATTGTACATTGCTAAAAAGACTGTTTGAATTTAGATGAGATACAAGCTGGGATAGAACAACCTTTTCTAAGATTTTTGAAATGAATGGGAGATTAGAAACTGGGTAGTAGTTTTTTTAAATCGTTATGGTCTAGTGTTGGTTTCTTCAGCAGATGCTTTACAATGGCAGTTTTGAAAAATGATGGGATTTCCCCAGATGAGAGAGAGGTATTAATAACATCAGTTAGTGAAGGCAATACTGGATCTAAGCACTCAAGCAGCAGTGATGTTGGAATTGGATCAAGTTCACATGACTTTGGTGCACTCTTCATCACGATTGTGCGTACGAAATCCATAGAGACAGGTTCAAATGCTACTAATGGTTGCCGCTCAAATTCTGTATCCCAACTGTATGGTGACGACGAGTCAATTGAAATTGTGGT
>CM068833.1:68049445-68186945 GCA_028554795.2 Sinohyriopsis cumingii | reverse complement strand
GACGTTCATGTCAACTTAAAGTTGATCTTGTTTCAACAGACGCTCATGTCAACTTAAAGGTTAACTTACATTCAGGTACTAGTGTTAATAAAAAAAAAAAAATCAATAAATTTCTCTTGTTGCTCCTGCACATCGCGTTTCATTTTAAGCTTCGGTGGATGAGTGGTTAGCGTGCCAGAATTGCCATCGAAAAGGCTCCGGTTCGAATCCTACCATTGAACAAACCCGGTTAGTCTGCATTAGTGCATCTGTAGGCATGGCACTTTTCTTTAATTACCTCGGCACCAAAACAACAACTTGTATTGCTGTGCCGTACAAGACCAAAAAAAAAAAAGTAAACCAGTTATTTTCATGTTATGATTATTCTGGACATAATTATATTATCAAACGAGAACTGTGGGACAATACTATAGTGTCTATACACCTTTCTTTTCTAATGTTTACTCTATAAATTGAACTCGTGTTACCGATAATTGCCCGATATGACACTTGAGATATTTACCCATTATTCCGTACATCATCGAATAGACAAAGAAGAGCGTAAGACGCCATCGATAACAGACGAGATATTTCTAAATATCGATATTTTGTTTACGAAAGTCAGGTCAGACAAAAGCAATATCTATTACTAAGGGATTTGTTCAAACCTTCTTAGACAATTGGACCACCGCGAAATGCTAAAGTAATTTGATAAACTAATGTTGGTCCACTTTTGGAATAAACGTTTAGGAACCACAAAGCAGCCAATGTAAAGTTCTCTTACGTACTGTGATAACTATTGTATCAGAACAGTACACAGTTCTCAGATTAAGGGTTTCTATTATACATGCACAATGCATCCTTACATACAGAAAGACAAACAGAGATACTAGTTTAGATCACAAATGCGTGAATACACAAAAGTGTAGACATTTTGCCCATTTAAACGCAGTCAACAAGATTAGAAAAATTAAAAAGGCTAGAAACAAAAGACGGAAATAATTTATGGGTATGCCCCTTTCCATCAAAAGATTTCACATAGGTATTGTATTCGTCTTGAAATATGTATGATAAAGATATGATTTAAATGATCTACGTTCCACTGAATAATTGTCGGTATAAACAAATTAGAATCTTTAATAAACAAGGACGCCTGTCTACTTTTGTATATTCATCGTCAAGTTGGAGAATGTGATTCGACTGAACGGCTGGAATCAAAGCAGGTATGATAGCACGTCAGTACCGAGAGTATATCATGACAATATTTCAGATTAGAGGATTTACGAAACTTGTGATCCTAAGCTCTCTGAAGAGGGTTTAACACTGGCAACGACTCGAATTACTCATAGCTTTCTTTTCGATCAAAATCGTAATACTACTACTACTACTACTACTACTACTACTACTACTACTAATAATAATAATACTATTACTACTACTACTACTACTAATAATAATACAGTCTTTAGTTTATGAGGGTGACTCAATTAGTACAACAACCATCTTTCTTTGCGGCCCTTAATTATCTATATATGTAGGGGCAAATATGTAAAATATAGATGGGAAACACACATCATACAAAATAGGTATAATGGATTAGTGTACACACGATCAACAAGAACATTGTGTATATCAGCATGCATGACTGAAAACTTGTACACACACACTGGATAACTCAGAGACATTTTATATCATATATACATGTAGAAATATACTACAATATTGACCATAATTTCCAGTTATAGACATTATCTGGATTGCATCCATTTCAGACCTCTGTGATGAATGGAAGGCACTGATGATGCCCCTTTAACAACTTTAGGTAGACAGTTCCAAATGGTCGGACCTGAGAAAATCAAACTATTTGTATACAATTCAGTTTTCGGCTAGGGATAAAGAAAGGTATTATATATCTTTGAGTGTTACATACTAAAAACTGTATTAATGATATTTGTCCTTTTACTGACTATATCATTTACATAGTTGGGCATATAACCATTATAAACTTTATGCATATTTGTGCCTTTCTTAAACATATTATCTAATAGATATACATGATCTTCAAATATTTCATACATTTGTGAGCATTATCAACCCCCATCATCATCGTCATCAATCCCTTAACCCAAGATGTCGTTGGCGGCACCACAGTTGACTTTACAACCGATTCTCTCCATCTTTCCCTGTTCTCTACTGCCATTCGGGAATCTCCAAATCCCATGCCTGTCCACTCCTTAATGTTGTCTTCCCACCTCTTTTTTCTGTCTGTCTCTTCTTCTTTACCCTCGCACTGTGCCTTGCAAGATTGTTTTTGACAGTCTAGATGGTCTTGAGACATGACCGTACCACTTCAGTTTATACTTTTTGTACAGGGGTCAAGAGGTCTTCATTTTGTCCGATGGCTCGTTGGATCCTGTTGTGGACTTCTTCATTGGTTACATGGTCAATGTATGTGATGCACAAGATCTTGCAATAGCATCTCATATCGAAAATTTGAATCCTTCTTTGTAGATCTGATGTGAGCGTCCATGTTTCACAAGCATACAGAAAGAGTGCTATAACAATCGAGCGCATCAGCCTTATTTTGGAACCAATATTTTTTACAATAGAAAATGCCCTTATTTTGGAATCAACTATGCTGTCATGGATAATGCTTTTGGCTCGTTTTGGAAGTCTTTCCACTTTTAACAATTTCGTTCTGAAGCATTATCCCATGTGATGTTGCAGTAGTCCGGATGATGTTGAATATAAACTTGTGTACAACTGATTTCATGTGGTTTAAGATTGAAAATGTGATATTTTTTTATTATAGAAGCAGCTATTCTTAGCCATCGTTTTGGTAACATTACTGATATGTTCTAACCATTAAACATTAACATTTCTGATATGTTCTAACCATAACACATTAACATTACTGGTATGTTCTATCCATACCACATTACTGATATGTTCTAACCATAACACATTAACATTACTGGTATTTTCTATCCATACCACATTACTGATATGTTCTAACCATAACACATTACTGATATGTTCTAACCATAACACATTAACATTACTGATATGTTCTAACCATAACACATTAACATTACTGGTATGATCTATCCATACCACATTACTGATATGTTCTAACCATAACATATTAACATTACTGATATGTTCTAACCATAACACAATACTGATATGTTCTAACCATAACACATTAACATTACTGATATGTTCTAACCATTACACATTAACATTACTGGTATGTTCTATCCATACCACATTACTGATATGTTCTAACCATAACACATTAACATTACTGGTATGTTCTATCCATACCACATTACTGATATGTTCTAACCATAACATATTAATATTACTGGTATGTTCTATCCATACCACATTACTGATACGTTCTAACCATAACACATTAACATTACTGGTATGTTCTATCCATAACACATTACTGATATGTTCTAACCATAATTCATGAACATTACTGGTATGTTCTATCCATACCACATTACTGATACGTTCTAACCATAACACATTAACATTACTGGTATGTTCTATCCATAACACATTACTGATATGTTTTAGCCATAACACATTAACATTACTGATATGTTCTAACCATAACACATTAACATTACTGATATGTTCTGACCATAACACATTAACATTACTGATATGTTCTAACAATAACACATTAACGTTACTGATATGTTCTAACCATAACATTTTGTTATTAACTTGAAATCCTACAAGTTTATCTTGCGTAACATCTTTCTGTTCCACGTCATTACAATAGAAGTGGAGAACATTATCGTTAATTCTGTTACCTCCTTGTTGAGTACCCATCAGAATCAATTCGGTTTTGTCTAAATTAATAACCATTCCATCATGTTTACATAATTTAGAGAGTATTACAAGACCATTATGTAAGTTGTTCTCAACAGTAGTTTTAAAAGAGCTATTATCATATTAAGTAAGTTTAAATTCTTACTGTATGCAGATACAGATAATTTATAAACATAATAAATAGTAGTGGCATTGATCTATGCTAGAAATCAATAGCCGCATGCCTCTCCGTTTACCATAATAAACAGGTGATAAATACAGTTCCGTTGGGCGGTCAAGTGCATATAAAACCTTACTGATGACTGTTCTAAATATGGAAAACCCACATATAACAGATGTGGTTTTGCTGAAATTAATGATACAAGTCAAAGGCTTCATACCAATGCTCACATACATATTCAAAATAGTCGTCAAATAGTCGTCAAATAGTCGTCAAAAATACGTTGAAATATTCATATTTAAATTATTCTTAAAAACCCATAACTTATCTTCTTCTTTTACACTACAAGACGGTCGCCAAAGAAATCACACAAAGGTGTTACTGTCTCAAAGCTTCAGTATTCTTGGGATTTATATACCATAAATTAGAAATAATTATGACTATGCAAAGTTGGTATATTTCTACACCACTTGACAACTTATTTATGTGAAGAAAACAACACCAGGGCAGAACCTTTTGACTGAATTATTTCCAACCGAAGAGCGCAACTGAAAAGAAAGAAAAGCAATATGGTGCAAAATTCCGAACAGATTCTTTAAAAAACTATAAACAAAAAACATGTGAAATTTACATGTAAATGATATTTTGATACATTACACTCTTTCTAATTCTACTTCTTGTACATATAATTAGGTGGATACTGCATGCTCTTTCTGATTCTACCTCTTGTGTTTTGAATTCGAAGGATACTAAATGCTCTTTCTGATTCTACCTCTTGTGTTTTGAATTAGAAGGATACTAAATGCTCTTTCTGATTCTACCTCTTGTGTATTGAATTCGAAGGATAATAAATGCTCTTTCTGATTCTACCTCTTCTGTAATTCATTAGATGGATACTAAATGCTCTTTCTGATTCTACCTCTTGTGTATTGAATTAGAAGGATACTAAATGCTCTTTTTAATTTTACCTCTTGTGTCTTGAATTAGAAGGATAGTAAATGCTCTTTCTGATTCTACCTCTTGTGTATTGCATTAGATGGATACAGTTATGCTGTTTCTGATTCTACCTCATGTGTATTGAATTAGATGGAAACTAAATGCTGTTTCTGATTCTGCCTCTTGTGTATTGAATTAGATGGAAACTAAATGCTGTTTCTGATTCTACCTCTTGTGTATTGAATTAGATGGAAACTAAATGCTGTTTCTGATTCTAACTCTTGTGTATTGAATTAGATGGATACTAAATGCTCTTTCTAATTCTACCTCTTGTGTATTGAATTAGATGGAAACTAAATGCTGTTTCTGATTCTACCTCTTGTGTATTGAATTAGATGGAAACTAAATGCTGTTTCTGATTCTACCTCTTGTGTATTGAATTAGATGGAAACTAAATGCTGTTTCTGATTCTACCTCTTGTGTACTGAATTAGATGGATACTAAATGCTCTTTCTAATTCTACCTCTTGTGTATTGCATTAGATGGATACAGTTATGCTCTTTCTGATTCTACCTCTTGTGTATTGCATTAGATGGATACAGTTATGCTGTTTCTGATTCTACCTCATGTGTATTGAATTAGATGGAAACTAAATGCTGTTTCTGATTCTGCCTCTTGTGTATTGAATTAGATGGAAACTAAATGCTGTTTCTGATTCTACCTCTTGTGTATTGAATTAGATGGAAACTAAATGCTGTTTCTGATTCTAACTCTTGTGTATTGAATTAGATGGATACTAAATGCTCTTTCTAATTCTACCTCTTGTGTATTGAATTAGATGGATACAGTTATGTATATTCAATTTTCATTGTTTGTTAGTTTTTGTTTATTACTTTTTTGAAAAATTTGGTATACATGTTATTATAATCTAACGTTGTATGTTGGACTTACCTTGTCCAAAATTGCGGTCATTTCTGCTTGACCCAAACTGACTTTTTTTTAAACATTCTGTGTAAACAACTAATACATGGTTAAATTATTCCCTGTATGTATGGAAATAAAATCAGTATTATTTTATTAATGGAAGTAAATAAGTCTATTTGGGTCTAGGTCTACGTCTAGGTTTTGGAACTTCATAAATGATTTTGACATAGTCCAGGTTATGGATTTTATTTTGTAAACATTATGATCATTCTAGAAGGTTAATGCCCAATTGTGACCTTAGGTCAAGTAGGGAACTATATCATTTTGTAACTGAGAGGATTTTTGTCACTCGTACTTTAATATATAGCACTTTGAAGTTGTATTATATGTTGTAGCCAGTTGGGCTGAATTTTCTTTTTTCAAATTATTGAATTCAAGTAATTATTTTCTCTGAAAATATAGAAGTGCTCTGATGAAATTTTTAGAGATATTCACAGGAAATTTATATTGAATTAAATCCTGGAATTATATTACTTTGAGTCAACAAAAGACTATTGACACATTAAAACTAAAAGCTACCACAGATACGTCATCGCCTTCAGTTTTTAGATTATTCCACACTTCTACTGAATTGTATTGAGGACTTTAAATTATTAGGACTTGTTTCTGTAATTCTTAGATTGTATTGAGGACTTTAAATTATTAGGACTTGTTTCTGTAATTCTTAGATTGTATTGAGGACTTTAAATTATTAGGACTTGTTTCTGTAATTCTTAGATTGTATTGAGGACTTTAAATTATTAGGACTTGTTTCTGTAATTCTTAGATTGTATTGAGGACTTTAAATTATTAGGACTTGTTTCTGTAATTCTTAGATTGTATTGAGGACTTTAAATTATTAGGACTTGTTTCTGTAATTCTTAGATTGTATTGAGGACTTTAAATTATTAGGACTTGTTTCTGTAATTCTTAGATTGTATTGAGGACTTTAAATTATTAGGACTTGTTTCTGTAATTCTTAGATTGTATTGAGGACTTTAAATTATTAGGACTTGTTTCTGTAATTCTTAGATTGTATTGAGGACTTTAAATTATTAGGACTTGTTTCTGTAATTCTTAGATTGTATTGAGGACTTTAAATTATTAGGACTTGTTTCTGTAATTCTTAGATTGTATTGAGGACTTTAAATTATTAGGACTTATTTCTGTAATTCTTAGATTGTATTGAGGACTTTAAATTATTAGGACTTATTTCTGTAATTCTTAGATTGTATTGAGGACTTTAAATTATTAGGACTTGTTTCTGTAATTCTTAGATTGTATTGAGGACTTTAAATTATTAGGACTTGTTTCTGTAATTCTTAGATTGTATTGAGGACTTTAAATTATTAGGACTTGTTTCTGTAATTCTTAGATTGTATTGAGGACTTTAAATTATTAGGACTTATTTCTGTAATTCTTAGATTGTATTGAGGACTTTAAATTATTAGGACTTATTTCTGTAATTCTTAGATTGTATTGAGGACTTTAAATTATTAGGACTTGTTTCTGTAATTCTTAGATTGTATTGAGGACTTTAAATTATTAGGACTTGTTTCTGTAATTCTTAGATTGTATTGAGGACTTTAAATTATTAGGACTTGTTTCTGTAATTCTTAGATTGTATTGAGGACTTTAAATTATTAGGACTTGTTTCTGTAATTCTTAGATTGTATTGAGGACTTTAAATTATTAGGACTTATTTCTGTAATTCTTAGATTGTATTGAGGACTTTAAATTATTAGGACTTATTTCTGTAATTCTTAGATTGTATTGGGATTTTATTCACAATGCCATAAGTTCTCTTTTCTCATTTCACTTTTTACTCTAGGGAAATAAATTATTTGTGAAATTTTGCAAAGCCTGTTTTCTTTCACTCTTTTCTGTTACATATTTGACGAGCATAAACTCGTAACATGAAATTGGGAAGAAGCTACAGATCAGTTTCCTTTACAAGGATATCGATGCTTTGTCAGAGCAAAATCAAACGTTAAAGGAAAACTCGGGATTGATAGCCATATATGTATGCGAGTCCCTTTCTATACAATAGCAAACTTTTCAAGAGCGTAGCGTTCCAGAAACACGTTTTCGTTACTCAACACTTCTAATTCTAACATATTGTTCAACCTTATTTTTGGATACGTGTATAATTTCGCAAGGATACTCACTTATCTATTTACTCAGAGGGAGACAGGCAATTATATAAATAGAGCCAAAGTAAATAAGATGTTAAGAGATGAATTTATACTTTGTGGTGATTTTAACGCATGCACATACAGAGAACTCCATTTTCCTAGGTATGCTTTCACTATTGATTCACTTCTTAATTTTAACTATGCGCATGTTTGATGACGGTACAAAATCGTGCCAAAAGGGAGATAAACCATTATGAAGGAAAACTAACTTTTACAGAATTACTGTGCTTATTAGGCTGATAAAGGCGTTAAAAATGCATGTAATCCAGATAAATCTGCTACTACACTAGACTGTGTTTTAGCTGATCAACCAATTTTTTAATATTTATCTTCATTTGATGTGGATAATAGAATCGACTCAATACATCCGTCAATATTAGTCTCCATTAAATATTTATACATATATGATTGCAAGGGCGTGAGGGACGCTGTAATTATTACTCCACATCTGCTGGTGGGAAATAGTTAAATACAATATTGGAGGCCGTACTCACATCTGTTAGTGGGAAATGTTTAAAGACAACGTTGGAGGCCATAATCACATCTGCTAGTGGGAAATATTCCAAGACAACGTTGGAGGCCATAATCACATCTGCTAGTCGGAAATATTTAAAGGCAATATTAGAGGTCATAATCACGTCTGTTGGTGGGAAATACTTAAAGACAACGTTGGAAGCCATGATCACATCTGCTAGTCGGAAATATTTAAAGGCAATATTGGAGGTCATAATCACGTCTGTTGGTGGGAAATACTTAAAGACAATATTGCAGGCCATAATCATATTTGCTAGTGTGAAATACTTAAAGACAACGTTGGAAGCCATGATCACATCTGCTAGTGGGAAATATTTAAAGACAATGTTGGAGGCCATAATCACGTCTGCTTGTGGGAAACGATAACGTTGGAGGCCGTAATCACATATGCAAGTGGGAAATATTTAAAGACAACGTTGGAGGCCGTAATCACATCTGCTAGTGGGAAATAGTTAAAGACAACGTTGGAGGCCATAATCACATCTGCTAGTGGGAAATATTTAAAGACAACGTTGGAGGCCATAATCACATCTGCTAGTGGGAAATAGTTAAAGACAACGTTGGAGGCCATAATCACATCTGCTAGTGGGAAATATTTAAAGACAACGTTGGAGGCCGTAATCACATATGCAAGTGGGAAATATTTAAAGACAACGTTGGAGGCCATAATCACATCTGCTAGTGGGAAATAGTTAAAGACAATGTTGGAGGCCATAATCACGTCTGTTGGTGGGAAATACTTAAAGACAATATTGCAGGCCATAATCACATCTGCTAGTGGGAAATAGTTAAAGACAACGTTGGAGGCCATAATCACATCTGCTAGTGGGAAATATTTAAAGACAACGTTGGAGGCCGTAATCACATATGCAAGTGGGAAATATTTAAAGACAACGTTGGAGGCCATAATCACATCTGCTAGTGGGAAATAGTTAAAGACAATGTTGGAGGCCATAATCACATCTGCTAGTGGGAAATATTTAAAGACAACGTTGGATGCCATAATCACATCTGCTAGTGAGAAATACTTAGAGACAATGATGGAGGTCATAATCAGATCTTCTAGTGGGAAATGTTTAAATATAATATTGGAGGCCATAATCACATCTGCTAGTGGGAAATATTTAAAGGCAATATTAGAGGCCATAATCACCTAACGTAATTTCAGAGGATCAGCGCATAACGACCGAAATTCAATTACAATTATCCAAACAAAACATATAAAATATTTTATTCATAAACTGTTCAGTGGCGACAATCTTTTGCTTTCTCATGACACTGAGTAAATAACAAAGATCATTAAGTAAAAATAAAGCTAATAACAAATAAAAAAATATACATTTCGTTCAGTAAGGATTTCAAAAATTATAAATTCATGAAAAAGAGACGAAATAATAAAAGAACAATTAGTTTTTCTAGATTTAGATTCATAGAGTGGTCAATATATATATATATATATATATATATATATATATATATATATATATATATATATATATATATATATATATATATATATATATAAAGCTTAAAATATTGAATGATTAAATATTGAAATATCTAAAAACACACTGAGACAGTTAACAAATATACAGTTTGGATATTTAAGAAAACAATTTATACATATGAATACAAATCTAGGTTTGAAATATCAAATTAAACAGAAAATACCAACCAAAAGAACAAATCCATTCAAGTCTAAATTACCGAAACATTAAATGACAATTGCTATTATAAACATTTTGAAACTTCACACACCTACAGACCTGAATAGCTATTACAAAAAGAAAGAGATTAATTCTATTTGACATTTGTTTTTAAAATGGATTTTGTAATCTCTATTTATGTTATTCGCTGAATAGCTATTTACAAAACGTCTTTTAGGATTAAGACCTGCCCGGTGGCCTAAGTCGTTAGAGCGTCCGCCTCGGATGTGAGAGGTTGCGGTTCGAAAGCCGGCCGAGTCATGCCAAAGACTTATAAAAATAATACTAACAGCTGCCTCGCTAATAGCCCAGAACTAAGAAATTAGTGTTAGGACTTGTCGGCCTGGTGTCAGGATCATGTGATTGGGAGAGACATGATGCCACGTGTCTGCGGCATGATGTCCCAGTGGCAGACATCACTATAAACTGCTACACTGCATACATCGTAGCAATATCACTCAGATTCTTAGAGCTAAGTTATAACTCCAAGTAACACATGCACCCTATTAACATTATGTCCTAACTGAACAACAATATATTAGATTCATCGTTGAACTGGCGCAAGTCACAACTGGGTGAGTTCAAAATGTCAGACGATTCCATTTATGTCATTAACTATTTCAAGAACTCATTGTTATCTCCAAAGAGAAGAATTCCATATGAGTATGACACTTACAAAGGAATGCAAAGAATTCCATATGAGTATGACACTTACAAAGGAATGCAAATGCGCAACACCAACAATTAGAAAACTATAACGTGATTGAAAAAGAAAAACAGAGATGGGCATTCATTGCATAAATATGGAGCTTTACATAGAGTTAGGTTATTTTTAAAACTGTAAAAGATACATGAATTTGTTTTGTTATATCAAGAACTGTTGTTTAAATCCAACACTGAAATATATAAAAGTCTAAGGCAACAAGAACTGATTCTGAAAAGAATTTGTAAACTGACGAATAACGAGGTATTTGGTAAACGGATGGGAAATCTCCGAAGAAAAATAAATAAAAATAACCAAATTAAAAACCTACAACTATCATGTGTTCAGTGACAAGGAAAGGTAAGAGGAAAATAATTGATTCAGCTTATATTACCTTAAGGTGTACTACAAAAAAAGAACAAAGTTATTTTGTCATGTATGAAGACAAGGGTTATTTAGTTGGTTGAAATATGTTGCATTATGGACAGGTAAAATCTCGATCTGCTGTATACAGTATTAACATCATGAATCGATTGTCATTTCTTTATTCAAGTCTCATTAAAAGTGGGTTTCCTTTGCTTAATTTAGCTTATCTACAATTTGTCCCTTTTATTTCCTATGGAGTAATATGGCTTCCATTACACGTTGCATTGCTTTTTGACCTTGCTGTAGAAGATAATCACAAACTATTTTCTTATCTCTGACATCTGTGATTGCTGAGTTGTATTTCTGTACAGATATTTCAAACTGTCCGTCACAAAGTGTTAATTTTGTCAACTTCGTTGCCTTCCTTTTTCATGATCTACATTCACAGAATCATTCATCAGAAAATAAAAATATTTGTTCATTGGTTAGCATCAAACAGTAATTTCTAACCATTTGTCAAATTTATATTCTGTTTGCACTCCAGTCCGCCAAAGAATCTCCACCCCACAAAAACATAACAGAAAAACTCAAACCCTCCAAAGATAAATGTATGAATATATAACAGCCATCTACACTAAATAATATCTTTCTAATATTAACTAACTTTGCATTCAGATTTGTTTTGTTCGTCAATATTCATGTCAAACGTATGTCTGTATTCGTATAAACGTCAAACGCCTGTTTGATTCAATGTGGCAAAACAAAAAGAAAAATCAGTACTTCGCTCCAAGAATAACAAATATTATTAGCGTCGCTAAAATCACAAGAATCATGAACATATAAAGACAGCATTTGTCCATTATCAGCGCAATTTCTTTCCACGAATATTCCGGAATTGTGCTATCGTCGGAACAAGTTGTATCCATTGACAGTTTCCTCTTTTTCTCAAGGCCTGCATTAGGAATCACTTTCTTCTCGTCAAGCTTCAATACCGTATTGCTAGATGAACACACTGTAACCTCGTCGGTAGGTGTAACTTCGTTTTCCCTGCTAAAGCATGCATTTCCCTTCCAGCACGAGAATTTGACCATCACGTTATGCGTGAACCGGTTGAGCCAGGCGGGAACTTTATCTCCTTCGACGTTGAAGTAGAAGTCAAGGATAAAAATAGTTAGCAAAATAGAGAGCGCGCTGAGGAATAGTATTATGGTCAGGTAGATTGCTGTAAGAGACACAAAAAGGTAATTTAGAATTTTAGCATCAGAAGACAAAAGTTTCAGTCCACGTCCATGTATGTATGTATGCATGTATGTATGTATGTATGTATGTATGTATGTATGTATGTATGTATGTATGTATGTATGTATGTATCTATGCATGTATGTATGTATGTATGTATGCATGTACGTACGTACGTACGTACGCATGCATGCATGCATGCATGTATGACTGACTAACTGACTAACTGACTTTCTTTATTTCCTCTTCAGAAGAGATTTCATTCAGTGAATTTTTTGATAATACAGAAAAGATAGGAACATAGCTTGACATTAATGGACTTACAGTACACTATATATATATATATATATATATATATATATATATATATATATATATATATATATATATATATATATATATATATACGCACATGCATACACACACACACACACACACACACACATATATATATATAAATATATATATATATATATATATAAAGAAACGTAATGAAAACGCAGTATCGTAACACATGAGTGAGAGAACTCATTGCAAACAAGATATATATGCAACATAGATTAAGAACGGAAAATGAAGATATTAAAATTATTCAAATTCGACTGTAACGATTTAAATGGATTATCATGTTCTCTCTCACTTTAAACACATGTAGATAATTTATAAGATCAAAATTAAATGGGTCCATTTCCCTAATTTACTGAAGAAGCATAGTATCATATATCGTTTTCAAGGTCATTTATTCTTCTGTACATTGTGTCTATTCCATCAGCCACCACACTCACGAATGCCTGCCATGACTGATCATCCATAGAATCAAAGATGTCCACTCTCTTGCCCAAAATGATATGAAGTAATGAGTCATTGTCCTGACCAAAAAGCCAGTGCGAGTCTAGAATGTCCATTGCATCTGTTAGTTTTTCAAACATAGTATTACGTTCGTCATTTAGGGCTTGGCAGTATAGTAACATATACTTGGCTGTCTGTCTGTCTGTCTGTAAGTAAGTATGTATGTATGTATGTATGTATGGATGGATGGATGGATGGATGGATGGATGTGTTTGTGTGTATGGATGGATGCATGTTTGCGTGTGTCTGTGTTAAACATATTTAGCATACTTACAGAGAAGAGATGCGGCCTTTGACGTTTTAGGAATGTTATCTGATATAAGTGTGAGGTAGACCGCGTATGCCAATAAAGCCGTCAAGGACATTCCTATTCTCTCTCCAGAGTCCGGAGGTAGTTTGAAAACAATAACAATCAGTGTTGCCATGATGAATACCGGTATAAACGTGTTCAGGATGTGAAACAGAGGGCGCCGTCTTAAAGTTAGGGTGAATTTGAGGCGGGAAAAGCTCTGGGACTCTCTGGTAGTTGAGGTTGCTGTACCAGATACGGACAAAATCTCCCATTCACCTGTTGGAGAAAAAAATTAAGTAATTTATGCACACAGCATGACCAAATTTATATATTTATTTATTTGGCTTGGTGTTATGCTATGCAGTGTAAATCAATGTATAGTATTCAGACTGTATCGACTAATTCACTAAGCAATACCTGTTAAGAAAGTATCCGCAACTAGTACTGTATCATTGTTCTAAATTTATTTTGATTGATTACTTGGATTTACGTCGCGTGCACTCAAAAGGGCACGCGCGATGGGTTTATTTCCGCACAGCGGGATGCTAAATGTTCCTGGGGGAAGGAATTAGTGCCACATCCCACAGGCGTTTATGTGCTCAAGGAGCATCGCTAATTTAGCTGTCAGTTCGTGGGACTATATTTCCCTAACGACCTGAATGAAGGGCTTTCATGAGTGGGCATGGGCCCAACACACAAGAGTTGATTTCAGTTCGTTATTGACTGTACTAGGTGTCGACCCTTTCAGTATGTAACGACCATTGCGATTGGTCAGCAGCGATGACATCACATCGGGACACCAAGCTTTAGGCGGGTGGAAACTGCTCCGCATATCAGCCGTTCTGCTATGTCAGGGAGATTGTCCGAGAGGGCAAGGAACTCGGCAAGCCAGCCGTGGACTCTAAATATTCATATCAGGCAAGGTATTATTGAAAATGAAGTGTAGCGTCAAACGCATTTTTCGTTGAACTGTTAGATATTGGTTTTAAAGAAATGTCTCACAGCATTAACAAAGGTAATCTTAGTTTTTTCTACACACAAAAAAAATTCAACATACCGTTCTCGGAATAGTAAGTTCTATCGACGACCGAACTACTCAGGCTGAGTGAAATTTCATTGGCTGTATAAGCCCACGTACTCAACACTACGCTACAAGTCTGTGTGTCAAGGGGATAGTAAGTGACGTCACAGTCACAATGGGTCTGATAAATTCCACCTGGTGTCCATGTGGCGCTACCGTCACTGGTGATCCGCATGTACGTGTTGGTGTCACTAATCACTGACATATCGCTGACACTATAAAAAAAAAGATAAAAAAATAAACTGTCAGCTCAAATGGTCAAAAGAGGTTTTGCGAAGGCAGATCTTCGGCATCCAGCGTCCGGCATGGTCCGGCATGGTCATAACGACAAGGGATTTCCAATAAAACATTTCCTATTATATGCGGTTAAAAGTTGACAATGGTCCCTATTTGACAGATAAGAAGACTGCGCTGCAGCTGTCTAGACAATTGACACTTCTCCTGAGCAAATGATCCTGTCAACATCGTGCTTTCGATATATATATATATATATATATATATATATAATCACTGAACATATATGCACCCTATTAACATAGAGAATAGTTGTTTTATAATCAGATTTAACATGTTTGGAATTCTCAAGAATATACGAGATAGTTGCAATAATCAGCACTTCTAAAGAGACAAGGATTTATCGTGGATTTCTGGAAATTCGTTTCGGCCAGTAGAGCTTCAGACGCTCTGAGAGCTTCTATCGTAATAAAAATAAAAAATCTCACTCCCCCTCCCCTCTCTCTCTCTCTCTCTCTCTCGTGCTCATCACTGAGTGCCTCCCTCATAAATGGGCATAATCGAACTGTGGTAAATGTTTGCAACATATGTGATGTACAGCTTGCTCGTTTTGTAATACAATTGTAAATTGATTTTATAGAATTCAAAGCATATTTAAGCTGGCATGGTATCTATAAGAGAAACAGATGATGATGCCTAAGCGGAACGCATCTAGGACGTTAAAAAGGCACGAGGGAATTAGACATGGTTTTGTACAACCTAACTACAATAGGAAAAATAAAGTACTGGTATGATTTAACTTGTCCTTGTAGTTAGAATAACTTTTTCATATTGTGTCACCTTGTGTGGCACCCAAGCAAAAATCAAGTTATGTCTGACGTGTATATCCACCAGATGACACACTATGCGGCGTATGATCACATATTACAACTGGCCATATGGATGCGCATCTCTTCTCATGCCAAACTCTGTAACATGGCTTTTATTCTGCTGGATTAGAAGTCATTGTTTACGAACATGGCGTCTTATCCCCCCTCTTCCTCTCTCTCTCTCTCTCTCTCTCTCTCTCTCTCTCTCTCTCTCTCGCCTGAGTGTTTTGCTATGTATAAGAGACCTAGACTGTGGATTATATGTTCAAGAATATTGTAGCAGTAAGCGCTTGATAAAATTGGCCGGAATTAGAATGGATTTCCACTGTCACGTTTCTTACTAACGAGGCAACTTGTGCCCTTTCCCGGTCTTTTGTTAACTTACTTAGCTTGATAAGTGCTTGGAGGGTGAGTGCAGGAGCGAGCTGAGTTGCCGTTTCATGCAGCATTCGGCCGGTAATATATCCCTGAGAAATTTGGAAAGATCGTTTATGGATACTGCCGTCTTATCGCCAGGATAGATAAAATCATCATCAATTGTGTGCATCATGCTTCGCTAATTATTTACGGGATGTATTTTCTGTCCGTCCGTCTGCCTGATTCTCCCTCTTTCGTCTGTCCGTCTTTGCTCTTTTTCAATTAAAATGTAAAGACTCTATTCAATAGAGGAATTTAATGTCTTTTTTAAGATTCAGTCAATCGAATTTATATCCATGTTTACAGAATAGACACCAACTTTTCTCCTTTTTCAAGTTTTCTCTATTTTATCTGTGTTGTTTTTAATTTAGCCAGATTGCAAATGTATATGCCAGACCCTGAGGATAATTATTCGTTTCATAAATGTTGCGAGTGTCAGCCTTGCGAACAATGAGTGTCAAAGCGATATGTACACAGCTGGCTGGTCGGCTTATGTTACGATAGTGTAAGTCGACATCAAAAGGACGGGTGGGAAGCCAGTTGTATATAACATGGCCATAGGAACTTGTTACTGGTACCATATTTGGCTGCTTGCGATTCACAGGTAAGTGGCATGAATTACCGGTGTTGGGCTCGAAGAAACATCAAGTGGGGGTCGTAAATCCACTCTTGACAAACTGACGGGGAGGGGGCAATGTCTGCTAATTATGTAGACCATGGGTAAATCGACATCCACTCGGAATTGAGCAAGGCGTGGCCACCATTGGAATCGCAAGTTTAAATCTAGTGTCTTGAAGCTAAAATGTCAGTAGTCGCTAAACTATCTTGTGGGAATTACATAATGAAGTTATATGCTACTCCGACGTCATTCAAAATTGGCTGGAAACATTGTAATTCTGGGAATTACAAAGGAGCTTCGGACAGGTCAGTGACTCATTCGCTCGATTGTCGCAATCTATTACGGCAAGGTAATTGTACTTCAATTATGTGCAGTATGCATACTTCATTACTAGAATCGTTGGTACGTAGAATGACCATTTGTAGGATTTGATTCATTTGTAGTTTTGGATCTACATGCATATTTTGAGATATGAGCAATGTTTATGTAAATAAGTAATATTGTAATTAGCTATTTCGTTATTTCGTAGTAACCTCGTGCATTTATTCATGTGATATTCTATATCTGCAAATGTTGAATTGAATTATAACTTTGTGCAATGGTTGCAGTGTGCCACATTAGTTGATAGGGATATTTGACTATTTATGTATACTTTGTAGGAGTATGACGTGTAAGGATATATCAGCGCATGGATATGTGGATATCTGTGTATACTTTGTAGAAGTGTAATGTACAGAAATGCGCCTGATTATGTGATATTGTTCTGTATATAAAGATTGAGAATCTATATATACCGATGTGATGAAATATATTGATATATGCATGATAAGCAGTTGATACCATGTGTACCATACCAGAAAGTATGAGTATTTCGATGTGCACGAATGTTTAGTGTGAGACTACATAGCTAGAGGAATATACTAATGTTCTTTTGTGTGTTCGGACAGGAAGCTTTTACGGATCGGAGGAGCTGTAGGAGACAGATAATGGAAATACCCCGCTACAATTGGTCCCAAGTCTCTGGGAGACAAGAAAAGGAGCGAACGGAAACGGAAGAAGTGGAAGGATGAAGGATGTGGTTGTTGGACTGAAGGGGTACTGGGTACCAGTCAAGAAATAATACATTTGAGTAGCAACACAGGACAGGAGGAAAATCTCTCACACTAAGTTAGATGATGAAATAGACCGTTATTTGGTCGAGTGAAAGACGAGTTACATGTTTTTTATATTGAATTTCATTTGAGGAAGGACTAGCTGTTATTGAATGGCATTAAATTAATTGTTTATTTGAATTTCACCTTTTGTGTGTTCAGTAATTTAACTGTTGGCATCGCTGACTGGGGGCTCGGAGCTTTGCATCTATATCACTACTTCAATTTCTAACAAAAACGAGCCAGGTTGGGTCTTCTGTAATATTTAAAGTTAATACTGGGAGCATCCCACCCAATCCGAAGGTAGTCTACGAGACCTTTACAGGAAGAAACTGAAAAATCTAAGCCTTCTACAATAAACCATAACTGACTTAATTTGTCGGTTGGTTTCTACAAGAATTAACGGACACCAAAAATATGAGCGAGAAAAAAAAGAACTTGTCTTGGCGTGATAAGAAGTCAATAATTGCGTAATATTACACATACATTTAATCTGGGTTTGATACAGATCTTCATTCCATACTTTCATATCACACCTACAGTGGTGTCTGCTCTAACGTCCCCGTGTCGACATTTACAGACACGATGGAATTTGTATAAATCCCAAATTGTTTGGAATTTCATTCGTACAATGAAACCTAAATACCTACAAAAGCGTCAAAGTAGGTAATAAATAAAGAAATAGAGAAATAAATACAGAACTGCATTCGAGCTTTGTTCAGAGTAGAGGAAATAATTCGTTAAATATAGTTCAATAATACGTATCCATACCCTATATCAAACTCATTATTCCGTAGAATCATAACCTAAAAAGTAAGCATTTTGTGTATATATCAGCCTCACATGCCGACGCAACGATGAAACGAGACTCAACGCTCGAACCATTCGAACATAAGATTCAACGATTACTTCTCGTCTATGTGTTTATGAAAGAAAGACAGTAATAGTTTCAAAATTTGGTTATGTATATTTGATTTAATTTATATCTAATTTGTTTGCAAGCTTTAAAATCTTTTTATGTTTTTACACTAAGATATAAAGGCGTTTCTATTGTTGTGTCATTTTGGGAATTAACATTATTATGTTTATTCAAATGATTTGGATTCAAAAGGATTAATTCGTTTTCTGGAAATATTTTGAGTGCTCATACAGAATATATTTGAACAAAGACATTTCTTAAAACTTTTATTCCTATTTCCAAAACCGGAGTGATATTTCTTGTTTCTACACAGAACTGTATACTTCAACACAGTACAGGATACAGCATACCTCATCGCCTTCCATCTTGGATTCTTCGTCGGGACTAGAACTTGAATTCATTTGAACATTTCAATATTAGGACTTCTAAAATTTTATTCGTGGATTATTCTTGAAATTGATTCTTAAAACCGTAAGTTCTGTTCTTTTATTTGTACGGTATTTTTCAAGGGAAATTAACAATTTATAAATATTCTGAAAGCTTGATGTTTTCGCTCTTTCTTGTATTGCTGTTTATTCGTCCGGAATTTTGAGTTTTGGCTAGACTATTTCAAATGTTTTAAAATTTGAATTCTCCTAGTTTTCGAAATCTTCAATGAAATCGGCAAGCTTTTTCTAAAATGTAATCAAAAGTGGAAATATTTCTTTCCAGTCCTACTCAGGAATAATTAGATCTTTTCAAGAAAGATGAATTGATTCAACTTGCCAGAAAATACGATCTTTCTGAGGTATAGGCTTCCTTAGCGAAACAAGAAATAATAATTATTTTGGTTCATTATTTGGTAGAATAGAATGTTTTGGATAAAAGTGCTTTGGTTTCGATCAGTAAATCGGTTATCAGACTCTGACATAAAAATGAAGGAGTTATAATTAAAATACAAGATGGAAAGAAGACAGAGGAAAATAAATGTATTTACAAGCAGACAAAAGAAGAGAGAAAGAAAGACAAATTCAGTTACAAGAAAAACAGACTTATTTACAAGCGGAAGAAAAAGAGAAAGAATGCAAACGCAGTAGCAAAAAGAACAAATACATTTACAAGCGGAAGAATGAGAAAAAGAGAAAACAAATGCAGTTACAAAAAGAACAAATTCAAAGGCAATTAGATAAGGAAGAACGAGAGAAGGAGTGGGAATATCAATTTAGAATTAAAACAATGGAGTTGGCAAGTGAAAAGCATATTCAAACTTCAAATCGAAATTTAAATTTTCAGCTTGCAAAGGATATATTAGATTAGTGCCCCCTTTCAGAGAAAAAGAAGGAGACATATTTTACTCGTTTTGAAAAAGTTGCTGACAATTTGAGATGGCCAAAGGAACATTGACCTCAATTATTGCGATGTGTACTGACTGGCCAGGCTAATGATGTCTACAATTCACTGTCAGTTCACCAAAGTGGTAACTATGAGGCGGTTAAGGAATGCATCTTAAAGGGTTGTAAGTTAATCCTTGAAGATTATCTGCAAAAATTCAGAAACTTTAGAAAAGAAGATGGACAAACTCTTGTCGAATTTTTATTGAAAAGAGCAGTTATTTGATAGATGGTGAGTAGCCAAGAAAGTTGAACGAAATTGTGAAAGTCTCAAATAACTTCTATTACTTGAAGATTTCAAAAACTGTGTCCATAGTGACATTAAGTTTTATCTTGACGAGCATCAGATTGAAACCTTGGAAAATGCTACTCAAGCTGCTGATGAGTATTCATTAACTCATAAAGTTCCTTTTGTAAATAAGACTTCTACTCTGTAGTCTTCTGGCAGAAAAGTATTGCAGCCTAATACAAGCCCTTCTAAAACTCAAACTGGCACAACTTCTAAACATCAAACTTCTGATAAGCTTGATTCAAGATCATTGTCTCTTCCTACTTGTACCTATTGCATGAAAATAATGACACGTTATTTTTGATTGCTACAAATTGAAAAATAGGCATCAGAATCAGGACAGACCTATTCCAAATGCTCTGATTTCTAAGAGGTCAAGATCACGGACATGTATTGAAAGCAATATATTTGTTGGGTCTAATAAATGATTTGATTATGGAGAATTATGAACCATTCATATCGAAGAGTTCTATATCAATCGTGGGTGATTCGGCCAATCCTATCCCTATTAATAGTTTAAGGGACACAAGAGCTTCTTACAATCTTTTATTGTCAGGTACTTTGCCTTTTTCTGAGAAGTCTTCTTCTAACGAGAGTGTTCTTATTCAGGGAGTTGAGTGCGGCTTTGTTAATGTTCATCTCCATTGTGTAAATTTGTCTTCAGACTTAGTCTCAGGACCCGTGACAGTCGGAACAGTGACTGTTTTACAGGTTCAGGGCCTTCATATTGAACTAGTCAACGATCTAGCTGGAGACAAACGGTTGTGGTTAATCCACTCGTAACTGACAAGCCTTGCTTGGATCAGAAAGTCGATGAAATTGAATATTGATTCTCTGATGTCCCAGCTTGTGCAGTTACCAGAGCTATGGCAAAGAAATCTCTTGAGAATGATGTTGATGAGGAAAGTATTCCTTTAGCTGACACATGTATTGGTCAGGCATTTGATGAGGTCACTTTTACTCCTTGTTTGGACCAGTCAAAGGGTATTGATCACAGTGACCCTCATTTAACTCCTTATTCTCTTTATCCTAATCAGGGTGACAAATGACAATCACTTGTCGTCGAACAGGAAAAATATCCTGAAATAGCCTGTTTGTCTCAGAGGGCCATTAGTGAAACTGAAGCCACTGAAGTTCCTGTTTGTTAATTCATTACAAATGTAATTCTTATGAGAAAATGGAGACCTCTCAAGGTACTGCTGATGACGAATGGTCAATGAACTATCAAATTGTAGTTCCAAAACCTTACAGACAGTAAAACTTAGTCTGGCCACGAAACTCCTTTAGGGATTAATTAAACTTATCACAAGATATTTACTCACTTTTATTGGCCATAAATCAAACGTGATGTTTGTAAATACTGTAGATCTTGTCATACTTATCAAATGGTAGGAAAACCCGATCAGAAAATACATAAGGCTCATCTACAACCTATTCATGCCTTTGACGAACCATTTAGTAGAATTATGGTAGATTGTGTTGTTTCCTTACTTAAGACCAAGTCAGGAAACCAACACATGTTGACCATTATGTGTGCGTCTAGAATGTTTTCAGAGGCATTTCCTTTGAGGAATATAAAATCTAAAACAATATTAAAAGCTTTGATAAAGTGTTTTACTAAATTTGGCCATCCCAAGTCTGTACAGTCTGATCAAGGTTCAAATTTCATATCTGTAATTTTACAGCAAGATATGTACGAATTAGGCATTCAACAATTCAAATCTTCTTCCTATCACCCTGAGAGCCAATGGGCATTAGAAAGATTCCATCACATTTTGAAAAATATGACTTGATCATATTGATTTGATACGGGTAAAGATTATGATGAAGGCATTCATTTACTATTGTTTGCTGTTAGGGAATCAGTTCGAGAATCTTTAGGCTTCAGTCCCTTTGAACTGGTTCCTTTTTGGACACACTGTGTGTGGACCATTAAAGTTATTGAAACAGAAATTTCGTTCTAATGAAGATTCTGAAATTAATCTTCTTTATTATGTTTCTAATTTTAAGCACAAGTTGTCAAAGGCTTGTGAGGTCGCAAGAGCAATCTGCACAATCATAAATGAAGTCAATATATGATAAAACTTGAAAAGAAAGGAGCTTTCAGACTAGTGGTAGAGTCCAGGATCTCTTGCCCATACCAAAGGTTAAATCTTCACTGAGTGGGACAGGTACAACTAAATTAATTGCATGTTTAACCGGGTTATATCTTGCAATATACTGGAACTTATTTACATCCCAGGAGCACTATTATTATCATTTAACTAGTACATTTTCTTCTTAACTTTGTTAGGGCTGTAATATCTAATCTGAAGAAAAGTTGAAGAATGAGGAAAAGAGATAGAACTCTATTACCTGACTCATAATAAAATGTTCCCATCAATTCAAGTTCGAGTCCCTACGAAGAATCCGAGATGGAAGGCGATGACGTATGCTGTATCCTGTTCAATTTTGTTGTCTACAGTTCCTTGTAGAAACACAAGAAATAATCCTCCGGTTTTGGAAATCCAAATAGTTTTTTAAAAGAAATGTCTTTGTTCAAGAATTCTGTATTAGCACTCAAAATATTTCCAGATAAACGAATTAATCATTTAGAATCCAAATAATCTGAAGAAAAATTAACATATACCTCGAAAACTGGCTACAGTAGAAGGAAAAGACTTAACATCAAGCGTTTTTAAGCCCAGACTACGAGATCTCTCGCTAAGCCTCACTATTAAAACTAAGTAATGCGCAATTTTGGAAATACCTAATTGCGAAAAAGAGGATCACATGATCATGTTTACATATACAAAATCACGTAGCCCCTGTATGTCTTTGATAATAACCGTTCATTTTACTCCGAGAATAAAAGTTGTTTACTTCACTAAAAACTATTTACAAATATCCAACACAGCCTCGATCTCAACTTTATTATTCCCACATTAAAAAAAGAACTTATTCATGTGGCTGCTACTAATTTTGAATTAAAGTTGGGAACCAGGTCAGTATTATGTGTTTACAGAAATGAACAGTCAAAGTCAAAATATTTCCCAGAAAATTACTAGTTCCTAGTAGGCAGAACTACATTATTTTGACATAAAATGAAATTAAAAAATAGAAAGATTTTAAAACATGTAAACAATTAAATCAGATATAAATAAAATAAAATATACATAACAGAAGAAAGAAACCACTTTTTTTAAAGAAAACACAAAACAGCTTACGAATTTTCAACAATGACGGCGGGTCTCCACATGTAGTTTTCATTGCTGAATAAAAACTGGATATTGCTATAGGTTGTGTTGCTAGCCCACGAAAGTCTAGAGTCTGTCCAAATCTAGAATTATATATATATATATATATATATATATATATATATATATATATATATATATATATATATATATATATATATAACAATTATTTTCTTATTCACAAATAGCTAATACGCATACCTACCTACTTACCTACCTACCTACATCCATACATACATACAACCATACATACAACCATACATACATACATACATACATACATACATAACAAATGTGTGAATATTGTTTTCATCACGATGACAAATGAAGAGACTCACCATGTAGAAATATCCAGATACAGAGAGTTGTTGTTCTTTAATATCCTGGAATGAGAAACAAAAATAGACTCACATAGATATTACCTTACACTAAATTCACATCATGTTTATAATCCTAGTTAACATTGCATTTTTAAATTAATAATGGCATCTTTTGCCTTGTTTTCGTTTCCCGAAAGTCCTGAAATCTAAATCCTAGTAAATGTTACCAGGTCTTTCCTTGCATAAGTATCCAGAGTTTGGGTGTGATAAAGCTTTAACTTCCACATTTAATGAACGATTCAATTCCTCAGCTGTCTAACACTCTGCCATTTTGAAAGACCTATAATACAATTACAGAAGATCTTATCAATTTCTCGAAGGTGGGAGTGGTCTTATGCAAGATTTTTAAAAAAATGAAGTTTTCTAAATTTGCGATGGCAAATTATGCATAAAAACTTGTACAGACACTCTTCCAAATGGTGGCTAAGTTGGTCTTTCAAGAAATGAGAACCAGAGAACTCTAAAAACAAAACAACACAAATGATAAATGGGTGGGTTCGTACCTGTGCAATTGATTGCCGACAGGGCTGAACCCCTGACTTCTTGAGGTGCGTAGAGCGGGCTTCAAATAATACACTTATTATACAGGGGTATTCTCATTCGCCAGATAAAAGAGACGCAAACCAGGGGCAACAAAAGTTATAACACTTTTTATGGAAGAAAGCAAGTTTCAGATCCATGTTGTTAGGCATAATTGCAGTGAATGAAGTTACCTTGATGTCCAGAATATCACATATACGAAAAAAGGAAATAACAACAACAACACACACAAAACCAGTGAGAAAAGCTGAGAGATAAACAGAGAACACGATGTGCTTACAAGGCTGATAGACAGACGGCGAGACACGCTGTACTTACCAGGCTGTTAACTGTCAGCAGATTGAGAGTGACCTGCGTACTGACAGTCTGATTCGGTCGTTGTAGCGCATCATAGCCGGTGAAGAGATAATTACGCAGCTCCGTCTCCAATTTAGTGCTGTATGATTGTTGTCCTGACACAAGACTGATCACTGTATAATAATAATAATAATAATAATAATAATAATAATTTTCGAAAAGTTCATCTTGAAAGATTCAGTTTGTTGAGGGGATGAAAAATGTGGCCTTTAATTCGTTCTTTTTTTAACGTCTGATACTTCGTCAGTTCCTCCACTCATTGCTTCAGTAAAAAGTTTACATTTATTTTCTTGTACATAGTAAACCTTGCTTACATTAGTCATAATGATAATTATAAAAAATATCGTCTCATAACTATAACCAGAGACGAATTTTGTTATTCTTCAGTAGCGGTGCCTAAATTCGGAATAAAAACGAAAATGAGTAACAAGATAAATACAAATACTGAAATACTAACAAAACAGAACGAAATACAAAATGAAAAGAAATGACAACAATGTTCGGGTCTGTATGTGGAACCCATGCTCGAAGTACTATACAGCAGTAAAATGTATGACCTTGGAAACACAGTCAAAACGGAGAGTGAGCATGTAAGACTCAGTTGGTTTAACATCATGATTATTCATCCCAAGAATGGGGGCAATATAAATACACGCAAATTGAAAATAAGACAGTTAAGCAAAACCCTCTAGTACATTTTAATATCTCTGACGTTACATCAAAATCAGACAGCTCCGGTGGCCTTAGATAGAGCGCCCGCCCTGAATGCGGGATGCTGCAGGTTCGAACTCCGGCCGAGTCGTTCCAAAGACTTATAAAACAAATGCTACTAACACCTGCCTCACTAGGCGCTCAGCATTAAGAGGGTAGTGTTAGGACTGGTCGGCTTGGTGTCAGGATAATGTGACTGGGAAGGACATCGTGCTACTGGTCTGTGGCATGATGCCGCAGTGCTAGACACCACTATGAACTGCCACACTGCAGACATAGTAACACTATGAATGAATTGTTTTATTAAAGTTAAGTGAAAAATCCATATCACATATTCACACAGGAAATAAATGCGAATGAAAAACGTAAATAAAAAACCGTAACGAAATGTTGAGGTGGCCGCTAGCGCCAAAAAAAGTAAGTTATATCCAACTTTGCATAAGCATGGGGTTGAGAAAAAAAATTAAACAGTGTATGAGAAATAATTTGCAATGCTGCATATTAAATGATGCAATGATACTATTCACAAACTTAATATGCAGTAGTTTTAAATAAATGTGTTAGAAATTTGCCATGCCTATTAAGTATCCAGACCCCCGCCCCCCGCAATCATCAAATTACATTAAAAATGATTAAGCAATGAATTGTACCTTTAACCCTTGCCGGACATCTGGGTGGATGTGATCATGATGGACCTGAGTGCTCAGAAAGCGATCGATTTTCGGTAGGAAATCTCTTGCAACTTTACGTTTCTCCGCCGCCCGCCCCCCCCCCCCCCCCCCCCCCCCGTACAAAGAGGATATTCCATCCGTTACGTAACAACGTAAGAAACGAATATCATAGTCGACTCAAGTACCATGATAGTGTTTGGTAAAAATGTGATTTGTAAAAACGATTTTAAAATACAGGGTTACTTATAATACGTATATTGCCCTTTAGTTCATCATCGGTTAAGTTCTCTTTATTCTTTGTTCCGTTTTCTTTATTTGTTTCATTGGTTTTTTTTGTTTCTTATGTTGTAGTTTTTGTAGATTTAAAAAAAATAATTGGTGCGGTTAATTTTCCATTTCAGATTAGTGGAAGTAAGATTCCCAGAGTCTTACAGAATATATAATGGTTTACAGTCGTTGGATTGCTGTTGTTTTACTTCTTGTGATAGTATCAATATCAATATTATTATTATTATTATTATTATTATTATTATTATTATTATTATTATTATTATGTAGTGATGTTATTAATGATGATTGGATTACGCTGATGTTATGATGATTATGTTGCGGTTGCTGTGATTTCCGTGGTCTTCATTGGCAAATAGTCGCACGTGTAGAGTGCGTACTCAAACTACAATGTATGCATTTAAAGCAGCCATGTTTAGCGTGCTTACTCCAACTATAAATCACGCGTCAAAACAGTCGTACGTGTAGCGTGTCTACTCGAACTACGAAATGCGTATCAAAGTGGAATGTACACGCTTATGTATTATTAGCTATCGCCGCCTTCTCCCGTTACTTTTCCCCTTTCTATTTTCTCCTCACTAAATTCCTCTGCCATTGCTACCTTGAAGAGGACGATCATAACTTCAAAAACAATCCTTAAATTTATTTTGAAGGTATATCTTTCATAATATCATAGAAATACTTCGAATTTCTAAAAATAAATGTAGGAACACTTAAACGCATAACAAGCACGGATCTACGCGGAACGAAAGTCTTGCAATTTTATACGCATACAAGCTTGTAAAGACAGACAGACGTGACGTCTAATTTCATCATTATTTTGTTTATATTTGGATTCAATGATTATGCATTCTTCCTCAATAAACGAAAATAGAAGGTAATCAAATTTCAATCAACTACTGTCCCAGTAAACCCCAATGCTTTTGGTCAAGGGGGTCAGAAATGGGACATATGATCATCGTATTACACTGTTTGGGTGATACGATTACATCGCTATTTATGAGAAATGGGGAATCTTTTTCTACAAATATTAAATCTTTTAGACTGTGAAGGAAAGTTATATATCTCAAAACACGATAAAATAAGATCCAAGCACCGTAATAATATAGCATATGCTGAATGACGTTACATTAATATATGACGTGTTGCGGTTAATCATTTTTAATAATTTATTCGTTTACTTGCCATCGATTTATTTTCTTTCATTTGACGCCGTGCGGTTAATGAGATGATACTGGATAATTAAATGTTTTAGGTCGAAATTGAGGAAAGACTTGGACAGCGATTTGTTCTCTTTAAATTGTACAAACGCCATAGTTGTTTACATCAGGCAGCGAATTTAATCAGATCTGATAGATTTTGATGTAGGCGCATGTTTGCTTTTGATGGTATTTTCACAAGGCCTTTTTGACGTGGTTCATATTTAATGGCTGAATAAGAGTCACTTGCATTTGTTGCCCACCACAAAATATATTTGATAAATTACAGTAAGTCAGAATATGTGTGGAGGAAAGAATTAATATTTTATTGAACGCCTTAATTTTGCTTCTATTATTTGTATCTCAAAAATAAATTTAAGTGTCAAGTCAATCCCTCTTACTTTATTAGTCTCATTTTCGTCCTTATAAAATGACATAATCTATTTGATATCAAGGTTTTCCTCCTAAATTTGTTGGCAAGAGTGGGTGAAGGTTTACTATTGTTTCTGACCTTTGCCTTCACAGATTTATTTAAATCTTGAAAAATAACGAGAGCAAATACATCAAAATATGCTTACCAAATGCTAGAACATGTATAGCATAATACGTTGCTGATAAGTCATTTTAATGATTACTTTTAAGTCCTAAAACCAGTTCGCGCGTTTCTTATGCTATCACAATGATTTACTTATGTCCTATAACTAGTTGTATCTCATAGTATATTTTTTTAACCGTTTTTATTTTCTTTCTTCTGAAGTTAGTTTCACTGATTTCACATAACAATCATAACAGTAAAGATTAAAATATACTTACCAAATACCAGATATGAGATGATAAAATAAACAGCTGATAAATTCATTCTCAATTTGCTGCTCTGGAGTCCTAGTTCTCTAGTTTTAGACTATGCCAGCTAGAGCGTTCCTTGCTTTCCATAGAATCAAATGCATATATCATGTAGCAAGATGTATCATATTACACTAAAGACGACATATCCGTTCCGTGAGGTTTCGAATAGAGATCACGTGGTCTCAAACAAAGTATGTAGAGTACGGCAATTATGTTTAGTCAATGTTATTATCTTGAAGCATTTATTTTGTGGAAAGAAAGAAGACTCGGCGAATATTCGCCTCTAGTGAAATACAACGTTATAGAACATTAATGGAAAAAGTTTGATTGCCTCTTTTACCTGCCAATGAATTTTACAGAGAAAGACACACACACACACACACACACACACACACATATATATATATATATATATATATATATATATATATATATATATATATATATATATATATATATATATATATATATATATATATAAGAGAAATCAAGACAGTACCACGATATGATATGCGGCAGAAAACACATGAATATGTGGTTGATTAAATTAGAAATTATGCTTATTGACCATTTTCAGTAAGATTATTATCTGAATTTTTTTAAACAGTACGTATAAATTTACCATTTCAGACGATAATTACCGCTCCGTTGGCCTGGTGGTAAGAGCGTCCGCCTCGGATGCGGGAGGTCGTGGGTGCGACCCCCGTCCGAGATACCAAAGACTTACAAAAATGGAACTAGCAGCTGCCTCGCTTGGCGCTCAGCATTAAGAGGTTAGTGTTAGAACTGGTCGGCCTGGTGTCAGGATAATGTGACTGGGTGGTACATCATGCTACCCACCCACCCATCCATCCACCTACATCAATCCTAGTTTAAGCCAGTGTTAGGACTGGTTGGCCCGGTGTCAGGATAATGTGACTGGGTGGTACATCATGCAACCCACCTACCCACCCACCTATATCAATCCTAGTTTAAACTGGAGACAACCGAGACAAGTCACACACTTAAGTTATATGCAAAAGATCCGATAACTACTCCTAAACGAGGAACTAACAGGGTGGTGAGGAGGCAACTATTTAATAACACTGTGATATATGAACATGCATAATGTCGAAATATTAACTTTAGTATCATGAGGAGTGTAATCTATTGAAAACAACCCGTACCATGCAGGACGAAATCAGGCTTCGGACAGGGATGAAACCGTGCCGCACGTTCTACCTGACGATTTCGGTCAACTTTCCTTTTCATAATAAGATGGATCGTCTTCTACTGGAAATATATGAGCAGCTAAGTCTGTCTTTTTTATCTTATATATTAGAGTTTCAAAGTATTTATCCTTAATAAGAAATAGAGAATTATTCTCGATGTTATGGAAAAGTCTTTAGATTAAAATGTTGGTACCTCATAGTTTCCAGAATTAAATCGGTCAAAGATGTATGTTTTTCAAAATAACACCTACTCCTAATAAACAAAAAAAACTTAAACACTTATCACTTAGATACCTGAATGTAAGTAAAATAAATGAGTTGTAGACAAAGCTTTTATTTAGCAACGCCACCCCCACCCTACCTAAAATCGCTCTTCCATTAATACACGGTGTACTAAGTTAAACTATGTAGTAAAACGCAGATGTTGCTGAAGAAGAAAATGTTAGTTCTAAGCTGATGCTATAAAATATAAGGCACCTCTTTTAAGTTACCAGGTGTTTAGTATAATTCACTGATCACAGGTCAACTTTAAGTTCTTCCTTAACTGTGATGATATTAAATAGCAGACAAATATCATGTTAAATGACACAGTTGCATTGAAATGCATTCCATATTAATATGAAAACTACAAAACTTGTATTGTCATGTTGGTGTTCTTGAGGACGCTTTCGTACACTAACCTCTCATAAAATTGATGTTCATCCCGTGAACAAATTAGCATAATATATTCTTTATGATTTGTGTTTCTCGTGTGAAAAATGAACATAATTGCTTCCGACAGAAGATTATAAAATGTATGGCAACATGTTTATGAAAAATGAACCAGAAATGCCGAAGTGATAAAAAAATTAATTTATAAATATTGAAATTTTACATATGATTCAGTGCAAACTATTTTGTTGACTCAATCGACAAGTGTCTTATTGCTCAAACAACCAAAACCACACGGAAAAGTACTCGATTAGGTACATATTTATGACTAGCTGTCTGTTTTGACCATTAAATTGTCGGCGAAAGGTAAATAATAGCAGCTGCGCTGGGCCAAGATTTCCAATAAATCATACTTTTATGTAAATAAATTCACGTGCAAGTTAATTTAAAATCAGAGAGTTACTATCATCAGGAAGATTTTAATGAAACTAGTACAGAATCAAGACCAATTTTCAATGTAGATATCTAAATTTTAAACTAGAAAATGTATAATTTTGAATGGATCGTTAAGATGTTCATTTACCTGTATCCAACTTTTTTGCTATGAATGAAGAGGACATATTTTAAAAACAATCTGAAACTCGCCTGCTTCGTACGTCGATGCGTCTGCAGGGAAAGTATAAAACTTAGATAGCTGGAAATAGTCTCTACCGATGTGAAGCTTCCATTCGCGTGTTTTTTGAGGGTCTGTCTGTAAAGTGTAGAAATGTTCGTGTTCCTGTTTAGGAACGATAACAAATGAAAGCAAAACACATGGCACTCATACAGAATGATTTCTATTCTCATCAAGATAGGAATAAACTCTGCCATTTAGTCAGAATCACACAAACTGAAAGTTTTAGGTTTTCTTATCTCCAAGCTTTTTTGTAAAAGCGTCTTGGATATTGTGGTACACACCGTATGTCCGTACATATGTCCATTTAAAAATATCCTCCTCAACCGTTATGGAAATCCAAGAAACTTTGTAGACATGTTGCCTATGTCGTAACTCTGGGGAGGGGTTAGGGGGGTAATTATTGGCTACCGCGCCCTCGGAACCTTGGAGAGGTGTGTGTGTGTGTGTGTGTGTGTGTGTGTTAAAGGTCAAACGTACTAAATGTGAGTATCACGTTCAAATGTTTTTTGACAGAACTGTTTATATTCAGCCATGGCATAAACAATAATATTACATTGGTGACGCATTTTGCACGATGTCCCTGCGCATTGTTGGTGGCTGGAGGTGTGAAAGGACTTTGAAATATACAGTGGAAATCACTGTGATGGTAAACCATTGCTTATCTTTGTCATTACATTAAGGCTGTCACATCTGAAAATCTGTCATTCATACTATTTCTCCTACAAAACGATTTGATGTTTGGAGATAAGTATGTCTGCCTGAAAATGTAATATTATTCACAGGGGTATCTTTGAGGCATGACCAAGTCACTATTGTGTACTTGAAAAATGTTTACAGGATGCTTACAGGAGTGCACTTCGTGTCGCAAACACAAAGTCTTTATGAGTCCGATATACCACTCTGTACCGCAGCAATTTTCAATTCGACGAGGAATAGAGTGTTAACGAGAAATATAAAAGAAACAAAGAAACATGAAATAAACAATGCTCAGTAACCTAACGATAAATGTTTGTTTTGATTATGCGTGTAGTAACTGTATGTTCGTCCGTTGTTAACGGAAGTACTATGCTTGTAGACGTATGTATGTATGTATGTGTGTGTGTGTGTGTGTGTGTGTGTGTGTGTGTGTTATTGCATACAGACCTTAGAACATGTTCAGGATCCGAAAAACGGCGTATGTATGTATGCATGTATGTATGTATGTATGTATGTATGTAAGTATGTATGTATGTATGTATGTATGTATGTATGTATGCATGTATATATGTATGTATGTATGTATGTATGTATGTATGTATGTATGTATGTATGTATGTATGTATGTATGTTGTGGGGTCTAACGCCATTTCTCAGCACACGATAGGCTATGCATGGCGGCCAGTATTAATGGTGAATGAAGAACCCGTGAAAACCCCGGGAAGAACCACTGACCCACGAGAAGCTACTGGCAAGCTTTCTTATATATCCACATTGGCTATGTATGTATGTATGCATGTGTATGTATGTATGTATGTATGTATGTATGTATGTATGTATGTATGTATGTATGTATGTATGTATGTGTGTGTGTGTGTGTGTGCATTACAGGTAGGTAGGTAGGTAGGTAGGCAGGCAAGCAGGTAAGAAGGTAGGTAAGTTAGTAGAGACGTAGGTTGACATGTAGATCTTGCATATACAAGAATATACATAAACAGTGCAATCCAGCAAAATCAGCTAAGAGATTGTTTGGATAGTATTACTCTTCATATGTGCTATGAAACAAAATACAAATAATATTCTCCAACAAAAGTGTTCGAGAATACTTCAAAATGTCCTTTATTCAAAATGTATCGCCATAACATGACATCTTAGTCACGATTCCTTTACAAGAACGTTGACCCGCCGCTAAAAAAAGAATTCATTTATAAAGGATTGTTTTCTAACAACGTACTGTATGTAACACACCTCCATGAGATACGTACCAAATTAAAGTGCGATCTTTGTTGTTAAGCATTCAGTCAAAACAAACAGTTATTATCGCCCTAAACCGTGACATTTCAGATCTCGCAAACGTAATTTCCTTTTTTGTTCATTCCGTTATTTTTTTTCACTATTGACCGACAAAATCATTATTTTGTTCCGTAAATTTTCATACAAAAGTTGATTTTTGGTATCATTATTTTCTCTCAAGTGTTAATAACAAATAATTTCATTATGATAATAAAATCTTCGCATTTTAATATTAAAAAAAATACGGTAAGACTGCTTTCACAACAAGACGGCTTTGATTGGGATATAACATAATGCCTCGTTGTTGGCGCTGATCCTGAACCAGTCTGGAAACCATGTTCTACTAAAATCACATAATCGAAAAGATGAAAACTACGGGCCAAAAAATGAACTCGTCAACACAATATGTAAAAGTGATATCTTAAGCTTCTCTTGAATAAAATATTTTGCACACACACAGATATATATATATATATATATATATATATATATATATATATATATATATATATATATATATATATTGAAAACAGCCTTGATGTATAGCTATATAATCCAAAATGTCATCGAATGAATTTACAATAATCCCAAATAGTCATTTTTACAATAATCCCAAATAGTCATTTAGTCTGAAAATTAAATAGCACTTTGTAATTCCAGTGAATAATTTTAATAAATAACTACTAAGCTCAACTGCCACTCGAACAAGCACACTTAATCCTTTTTGGGGTTTTAAGTCTTCATAAAAGTTGACAAAGCGATGACAAATTTAAAAATACTCGCATCCAGTTCTTAATTGGCCTTTAACTTGTAAAACTGAGGTTACTCCCCCGTGGCATCAGTGCCCTCTATGGCTTGATCAGATGACCAATATGGTGCGTATAATCTCGTACATTTCCGGAAGATGTTTTAAAGTACATTTAAAACGATTTGGGCTTCTGTCGTTATATATGTGTGCAGTTTTGTAACGTAAAACACATGCTTCTTATTGGGGCGCTTGTTTCAACATGTTTCGTGTTTGTAATTACAATAATTACAGTAATGTAATACATGTACTCGGACAATTAGATTCAACCATGCGTTGTTTTTGATGTGCTCATCTGAAATCGTATGGTCCAAATACATAGTGTAGTCATCAAACAGGCACAAACTCTAATGGATTAGACGGGTTCGAGCCTCCTCTGCAGCCTGGAGAGTGCAAAAAAAAAAAAATGTTTTCATAGCCCTGTTGTAATATACCTTTATTTATATCGACGAGCTATAGAAATGCAGCACGTACTCAAGATATGGTAACATGGACCAGAAATAATATTTGAGAAGGCAGATTTAAAATAAAACGTTTGCCTCAAGTGACCTAGCTGTTTGGCAGTAGGCTCTATTCTCTAAAGGCTAAGGCCATAGTGAAAGCCTCGTTTTGGTGGATTAGCGGTTGGGTCTCAGCCTGACTCATTTCCCATCTCAGGGGCTGGGACTATCCGAGACCTTTAAAATAATGTCATGCTCCAGGCAGCCTCTACTAAGTCACATGGTTTCATCATACAGATTAATAATGTACTTATTTATACTGACAGTCCTAATATAAAACCTTTCTGGTCATACAAACAAAACTTTTAAATATTAGTGGTTTGAATCTAATGTGAGCTTCAATGTCTAACCGTCTTTACTCTTTCAAGCGTGTAACCGCAAACCATGTTATTAATGGGTCGCTTACTTAATTGAAAGCAAGGTGTTCACATGATATTGCAGCAATAAAAACAATATGTAACATTTTGTTGGCTAGGTTGTGGGACGATTTTAGTTTATGAAGAAATGTTGAGAAAAGGGTATGATACTTCGCGCAGACATGGTTCTTCAAGGCAAATAATTCACTTATTTATTTAAAACACGCGCTTGATTGAAACTTGGAAGCAAACTCCTGTGTGGAGAAAACTTGGTGAGTATTGTGGCACGCATATGACAGACTTCAGAAGAGACCTCGCGTCCATCCATATTGGAAGTGGAGTCATTCTGAGATATATGCGAGTTTTGGTGGTAATCACAAAGATTGAAACATAAAGAGAGCAGAAAACAGAGCAAGGAAACAGTTTCAAGTCCTTTGTGAGCTTCATTCAAATTAAAATCGTGTACAGAATAGGGATTGCATGTATAGAACTTAATGTAAGCACTGCATAATATAATCCGATTAAATAAGAGGGATTATAGGTATAAAACTTAACGTAACGGCAGCAAATTAAATATATTAGAGATTACAGTTAGCATGTAGAACGCTTGACCTAAACAACAATACGCATTATACTTTTGAGCGAGCTACTCCAGAGAGGGCAGATAACTCCGAGTGAATATGACACACTGATCGTGCTCTATGCAACTGCAGCAATTGAAACACTTCTGGCAACCATACTGTGGGAAAGACGAAAACTTGTCTCGCGGTCAGTTTGGCTCCCCACCCACCACCCGTCGCCGAATCGGCGAGCGGGTGCGGCAGCCTAAGACAGTGCTTGAGGCACGGCTAGAGCAGCAGCAGCATATCGCTCTAACCGATGACGTCTTACATAGAATTATTGAGGAGTATTCATGATCTCAGACTCAGACCTATTCCACCACACCGTCAAATTGGCAAGCGATGGCAACTGCTTGATTTTGCAGAGCGACATGGTTGAGTCAACGAGGATGTGAAGGACTATCGCGCCACTGTCTGAAAAGCACGAGCCTGATACACTAATGTTTCGGCAGTGCTTGATGCTATGGCGCCTTGGATACAAAATATTCTCTCGAGGAACATTAATGGACAACATTTTAGCCTGATCCCAATGGTACAGATGCAAACTGCCATGTCTGGTATAAAAAAAAAACAATGCTAAGGATAAAGGAGATGAGATGACAACCAAAAAGGTGACGGCTTGGTCTATTACCAACACCGTTGTTGTACTGCATAGCGATAAGATCGAGCTTAAACTAGTGACTTGATACTAAGAAATATCGAAAATGACACGCGTGAGGGTTTTGGATGGGAATTTTCCCTCTGTCATGCGCTCGATCTAAGTGTGTTACAGTATCGTCCGTTTCCAGGTACAGCACCAAAGTTACAAACATGAAAAAACAAGGACAGTCGCTGTTTTGAGTGGTATATTCTGTCGGTTCTATACGCAGAAGACAACAAAGACATTTCCAGAGTAAGCAAGTAACGCCAAAACTTAGGTCAGATTGACTTTATAGGCGCTGGCTTTCCTGTCAATGCTAGTGATATTGCGAAGTTTGAGCCAATCAAACGAAATGTGCTCGGTTAATTGTCTTAAGACGGAAAATGACCTATATCCGCTATGTGATAACGAGGAAGTCATGCATCAAACTTTGGACCCCAAGCCGTATGCAGGAAACACAGGAATAAGAAGCAGCACTGTTGCTGCTGCTGCCTAAACGTATTCAGCCTGAACGACCTAATGGGAGACAACCACAGACTGCCGCGATACAAGCGAAAAAAATTACAGCGAGTGTTCTTAACCAAGGACGGCAAGAACACGAAATCTTCCAAACTCACTATAGATAAATGCATGACTTTGTAGAGCTTAACGTTCCTGTCGAAGGCCCTGCCAACAATCCAGATAAAAGCATCACCCCTAACATTACTGACCATGTAGGAGATATAGTCATATGCTGTGACCCAATAAACCAGTTTAATACCGAGGTAATGAGGCTCTGTCTACTTTCATCTAGAGCCTCGAACGTAAATTGGTGGAGAACCAAGAGGTGTTATGGGAATGTTGTTAAGACGACCTACCCGCCGAAGATGAAACCATATTTATCACCATCGATCCGTTCTTCGATTATACTGAGGATGTAAGCGAATTGGAAGATCGCCTGGGTAGTTTGAGTTGTGCATACCTAGCAGTACTGAAAGTCAAAATTCGATGAAGGTACGAAGAATTCTATAAAGTAAATGACCTGAAAATGGACATATTTGAATCCATACTTAGAGGTCAGGAACGGAATATTGCATGTCAGAGTTAAATATGATTCCAAGGGGAAAAGGCTCCATACAAGCTGGGCTCGATTAAACTCTGGCGTAGCATAGACATGAACATATATCGTATGAATGGTGTAGAGAGATGACCGAAGAGAGTTTTTTGTTGTTGTTGTAGGGTTTAACGCCATTTTTCAGCACGCGATAGGTTATACATGGCGGCCAGTATTAATGGTGGAGGAAGAAACCGGGAAATCCCCGGAAAGAACCACCGACCCTCGAGAAGCTACTGGCAAGCTTTCTCACATATCCACATTGGCCGAATCCGAGACTCGAACCCACGCAGACAGAGGTGAGATGGCAGTGATCCGTAACGGTGAGCGCTTTAGACCACTCGGCCACTCGGGGCCCCCCGAAGAGAGTAAGTAATATGACCGCACAAAAAAATATTAAATATACAGGAAGAGATCCCAATTGAAACAAAAGAGGCTGCGTGATCCGACTAAGAATAGATAACAAAACATTCTAGGAAGCGGTAGTACAGGAACCTAGAAGACTAAATATTGCAAGATATCTTTAGTTTTAATGCGGCGTTTCAAAAGGATGCGTGAAGAGCTTCTAAAAATACACTTCTGACCTTGCAGAACAAGATAACTACATCGATGTAGAAAATAAAAGCTGACCCGAATATCTAAAGAAGAAAGAGAAAGAATGAATCAGGAGATACGAGATCGTATCAAGACATAGAAGACGTATACTGCCTGCGGCTAGGGGCTGCTAGCATTAACGGAGGTAACATTTGCATCCAGTTTAACGGGATCAGGGAGACCATCAACATAATCCTCCAGGAAGGTACAACACACTTTCCCGCGCACAGGTAATCATTGTTTACTCGCTTTTTAGGCCGTTGGGATCCAGCATGAATACCATCGTACTTTCATAATTGCGGTCATAGATGAGGTATGCACACCATCAGACCCAACGCCTAAATCAGAACACCACTGCACCCATCCTTCGTGGCCATGGTTGTGAAACGAATGGGTTAAAAAAAAGAAACTGAAGCCACGGGTTGGATGTTAAAACTGCTTGCAAATAAATGCCCCAACGGCTTTGCCAGGACTTATAGGTTCAATCATATCACTCTTGCTGAGGACCGCTAGCAAAGCAATCACCAGAAACCTCGTGATCCTTGTCACCATGATAGGCGTCGCATGTTTCTCCGCTCTCGCTATTAAATATACGAGAAAGCTATGACTTCAGCAGACAAACCCCCCATATCAACACTTCCCACGACAACGGTCCTTTTATTGGCTTCGTGATCTTCTGATTTTTAACAAATGATCTTTTTGCCTAGTGCTTGTACGAGTGCTAGTTTGTGCCATTGCTGTGGCCTACCCAGGCGGATCGAAGACCACTACTTCACGCTTCGTCTTCTGATGCTGTTGCGCTCTGATTCAGATATTTATCATAACACTTGTTCTGGTAACTCAGCTATCCAAGTCCCACACGATTTCTTCCTAAAAGTTGAATTTGAGGCTCAAACCTCCTTAAGGGCTGAAGCTGAACAGCCGCCCGCCATCTACAAAAAGTAGATGCGTGTCGCCAGTATGCTAGATAAATCGACAACGCTATTAAAACTGTCTCTGATTACCATTATGGCGAATATTTGCAACAATCGCTTCCGCCCCAGTAGTAATACCACATGAGGTTGCAGCCACTGGGTGCGGGCTTATCTTCTGCATTGGACGGCAACTGTCCCTGAAGGCCCAGAAAGATGATGAAATCATCATTCTGGATGAAGCAAAGCTCAAGACCATTTTACACCACATATCCCACGTGCTAAGCGACAATAACCGATGATGAATTTAAACTTATCCCCGATGGATTCGATAATATACGGACATGAAACACAAAATAAGGACTGGGTCACACAAGAAATAAACTACGATTGTCACCGCCGAGGTGGCAAAAAGTGAAGTGATAGCCCGAAGAAAAGTGAAAAGACGCAAAGAAATTATAAAAGGTCAAACTGGAAATTCTCAACAAGCAGTGTTTGGTCTGCGAAAACAGCTGAAACAGCGAAAACGGCTTATAAATAGGGCCATCAGAACGGTTGAAACGTTTCCTTTCTTGTTTTGGCTCAAGAAATAAGTATGAGGCCCATCTCCAGCATACCATCACCACATGATGTATTGTGCTCACCGTATCGCCTGCTCTGCGGCAAATATACCTTTGCCCTTTTAATGCCGTTTATATACACTATGGGATTACAAGAGGGTCCAACGGCATATATTCACGCTGCAGCTGCTTTGCCAGAAACACCGGATCAATTGCTAGACATGGCGTGACTTGTGGCATAGAATATAGTGCATTTCCTTGTTTTCGCAACAAAACGTCTTTCTCATCCACCGCCAAACCTGTACGCCCCTCGGGTTGATATATGATTGAGAGAGGATATTGGATATTTCCAAACAGTCTGCTGGTTAGAACGTTTGTATTACTTTCTGGATTATATTATTATTCTGCAGTAAACAGCACCTATTCTATTGAGCAATAAAAGTCTCACGTGTCATCTCATCCTTCCATATCTTTTTTTTTTGCCTACTGCAGCAGGACGTGCGCCACCACGATTAGTCTGAGCAGTTTAACTTGTTGCCCCAATCACTATCACAAACACAGTTCCCATAACAGTAAGTGGTGCAACTGTCAATACAGTCAGCACTGATGCATTAAAAATAAAGTAGCCCATACGTATTTTTTTTCTCACCAATGGGAAGCTTCTTAATCGTAACAGATAAATGCGTTAAACATGTGAAACGTCATGTGAACAAATTACATTCAATCAGAGAGTTATTCATTAACTAGCATTATTCATATGTGCTTGCGGTTACACTCTGGGGCCCTGTGTGGCCGAGTGGTCTAAAGCGCTCTCCGTCACGGATCACTGGCATCTCACCTGTCTGCGTGGGATCGAGTCTCGGACTCGGCCAATGTTGATGTGAGAAAGCTTCTCGTGGGTCGGTGGTTCTTTCTGGGGTTTTCCAGCGTTCTTCCTCCACCATTAATACTGGCCGCCATTTATAGCCTATCTTGTACTGAGAAAAAAAAATGGCGTTAAACCATATAACAACTGTTACACTCTTGACATGGTAAATGGAGATTTTCCTGTAGAAGTTCACAACACGTAAAAAGGTATATTTAGATAAGTTATATTTAGATAACCACCATTATTTAAAATCATCAGTTGTGCTGAGTTCAGTTAGGAACAGCAGTGTATATAAGTATAATATACACCTGCATAATAAAATAATGTAGCCTAATGGGGAATACCTGGAGCAAGACAGCACTTTAAAGGTGTCTGATGTCCCCCGCTTCCCTGAAAAAGGCGCTGAGGCCAAACCACTAAATCACTCGAGACAAAACCAACTTTCTCCAGTTTGACCCCAGCCCCTGAAGGTGCAAGGACCAAATTGTTAGATCACATAAGGCAGAACCCAAAATTACATTTTTGCCGTAAAACCCCAAACCAACTGCTTTATGCAATTTTGGACCAATGAAAAAGTGGTGTGAGCCAGAGATAATTGATTTGCAATAAAGTTTAAAGTCATTTGATAATTAAGGAATTCAATAGATAAGTTCTGAGATGCTACACCATACGTAAAAAGTTTGGGCATTACACTTAAACAAATCTTAAGATGTATGCAAGATGAGAGGGATACAAAAAGAGATAGATACATACATTCACGCTTCAGCTATTTCGCCAAGCTAGAAAGCTAATTTAAGATTTTCAAGCCAAATAAACCAAAAACCATTACACTACTGTATGTTCATTTAAAGGCAGTGTTTTAGTGACGTCACAAGCTATTATTTGTTGTTGCTTACGACTGTTTCGTTGATGCGGCCAATGACCATGTTTAGAGGATTACGCACCACGATTGTGACAAAAAGTCCAGTCAATGTGCCTAATTAATTAATCCACTTGCATTATATTGGGACAATTTATAGATATTTACTTTCTCCCAAATAACTTTCATACATCTTCTCTAACGTAGTACTAAACTCACATTTTTTAAAATCAGTATAAGAATCATTTAATGGGGGGATGGGGAGGAATCGCTGATCTTTCTTCGGGTCACGATTTGTTTGCTGTTAACTCAAGACGATCAGATTTTTCAATATTATAATGCATAATAATAGTTATTTTACAAATCAGAAAAAGAATACCGTTTCAGACGTTCTGTTGCCCAGATATTGTTTCAATAAATATCCCAGCAGTAGTGAAGTGGGGCACTAGAGCGTCAATGGGACTTAGCATTAAAAACACCCCCTGGGCAAATATAGCGTCAAGGGAAATTTAACATGGAGAAAAATCGTGGGCAAATATAGCGTCAAGGGAATTGAACATGGAGAAGAATCGTGGGTAACTCTAGCGTCAAGGGGAATTGAACATGGAGAAAAATCGTGGGCAACTCTAGCGTCAAGGGGAATTGAACATGGGGGAATAAAATGTGGGTCTATCTAGGGACAAGGGGAATTGAACATGGGATTTTTTTTAAAAATTTTTTTTTAAAATTTAAAAAAAGGGGTAGGCAATTTGAAAAGTCATTCTCTTTTCGAGAAATATGGGTGGCCCTGAAAAGGGCCTTTGGCTTTCTTCTGCTTCTTCTTCTATTTCCTCCATTTCCTCATCCAGCCCCTAATCTTTCCCCAAATTCCTTTGTTCTTCCTCTTTTCTTTTTCAGGTAACCAGTCTGGGTGACCCATAGCCCTGAACTTCTCTTGTATCTTGATCCAATTTTGATTGACTTTGTCAAAGGCCTCTTTCTTCTTTATTGTTTCCTTATCCTGTTTTTCTTGACTCCATTTTTCTTTTATCTTTTTCACCTCTTCAGTCATCACTTGTTTCATTATTTCTTCTCCTTTTTTCAACCTGTTCAGTCCCCTCTTCATATGTGACAACTCCGTCTAATACACTATATGTTCTAGGAAGCACCGGACTTGGATGATATAATCCAGTGCTTCCTTTAAACTCCCCACTCTTACATAAGGTGGGTCAATAAATCCTCTTGATTTGTTGACTTCATCTTCTATCATTCCTTCTATTATATGTCTGGCGGTCTTTATATGTTCGACTTGACTGGTTACCAAGTGTTCTTTATCTTCATACTCCCATTCCTTTTGTATCCTTTCTATAGCATATTCTGCATCTATTATCCAGAAATAGATATGCCTCAATTGATTAAATAAATCAGTCACTTGCGTCATCTTGTCTAGATTATTCTTTGTAGAATGGTTTGAACGACGAATACTGTGGGTTCTTATACGAAAAGCGCGGACGTGAAGGAAAACATCCCCCTAAAAAACATAAAATTGATCTTACCTAGATCATGACCAAACATCGCGCGGACGTGAAGGAAAACATCCCCTACTTTTCTCATTTCATGTAATATACTATCCACATAAGTGAAGCAACATTTAACAAACCCCAAATCTACTATTTACACACGCAAATCATTAAAACTAAATCCATAATCTACTATCCACACAATCGTACGTGAGCCGTTACAAAACCCAAACTATACTCTCCACATACGCTAAGAAACAATAAAGAAACCCATAATCTACTATTCACACCAACGTACGTGAGCAGTTACAAACACAAGCACAAACACACAAACACATACACTCGCACTATGAAAAAAGAGTTAGTGTTTATATTCACACTACTCTACCTACACACATTGGCAAATTGATGGTTATTTCTTTTCTAGAGTATTGGGTAGCCCTGAAAAGGGCTGTTGGTTTTTTTTGAACTCCAGATGCACCTATCTAATGATGGCATCTTCCTGGCCTGGCGCCACACACGCATCTTCTTCCCCAGTCTCCTTTCACCTTTATTCTTGGGAGTGCAGAGGCGGGATGATTGGCTTCAGCACCCCAATCCTCTGTCTCTGGTATCTTGTAAGTCATCCTCTCTCCTATTTTCTTTTCCTCCTCTTCCCTCTTTCTTCTCTCCTCCTCTTCCTTCTTTATTCTTGCCTCTTCTACTATGGCTTCCGCGGATAGTTCATTTACTATGCGCCTGGCATATTCCAGGTGCATCTGGAGTTCTAGCAGTTTCACAATTCTGGTGTTCATTCTTCTGGTGGTGTTGATCAATCAACAAGGGTAGCTAGACTGCCGAGCGAGTTTCAATTTATACTGAAAGCGCGGACGTGAAGGAAAACATCCCTCTAAAAACATAAAATTGATCTTACCTAGATCATGACCAAAAAAAAAAACAACGCGCGGACCTAAAAGAAACACTCACTCACTTTTTTATGCTACCCATTCCTATTCTAAAACCTTTTTTCATTAATCACTTCAATAGACTATCCACATACGCAAAGCAATCCAATCCAACTCCAAATCTACTCTCCCCACACCTCAAACACCAAAAAAAACCCAAACATCATATTAATCTACTATCCACACCAACGTACGTGAGCACTTACGAACACACAATCCTATACACAAACACATACCCTCACATTTTTAAAAAAGAGTTAGTGTTTATATTCACACTACTCTACCTACACACATTGGCAAATTGATGGTTATTTCTTTTCTAGAGTATTGGGGTAGCCCTGAAAAGGGCTGTTTTTTTTTGTTTGCTATGGCAAATTTTTTAGTTTCTAAGAATGCGATGTCCTCTGAGGATAGACTTTCTGGCGATAGGTCTACTTCTTCGGAAAGAGAAGAAGAACTCTTTGGTGTCGATACGACAATCGACAAAGCCTCTGTCAGGTTCAGGTTGCTGCTGCTGCTGCTGTTGTTGTTGTTGTTGTTGCTGTTGCTGCTGTCTCTGAAGTCTGAACTTCTCTGTCCATTCTTCTTTCTCCCTGTTCACTTCTCCTCTGAAGAGCTCTTCTATCAGGTCTTCAGTGACTTTTAGCATTCTCACATTCTCTATCTCTTCTGGTTTCGGTATCAGACTGTGTCTGACCCTATGCAAATTCACGTAGGCTTCGTTTAGCTTAGCTAGTTTGGAGCACATCTTCGTAGGAGGATGAGTCGACAATGGATGTTTAGATTGGAAACAACCCGGTTCTTAAAGTCAAAGCGCGGACGTGAAGGAAAACATCCCCTTCACGGTTTTCGAGTCGCAACGTTCAATGAGTGTCATGAGAGGGATAGTAAGAAATTAAAGAGCATCAATCAAACAGTCTTATAGCTAAACAAACCACAAAGGCATTTTTTTCAAAACACAACATTTTTTTATTCAAAAATCACTTAACACTAACCAACAACAACTCTAACATATTTTAAACAATAATCCAACATTATAACATCAAACATTTTTTTCAATTTACAGTCTACTTTAAACAGGGCTGACAACGTTGTGCATGAAATTGTGATTTCCACTGTTGGAAATCATTAGGCCATTGATGGACACTACGTTTCCTAGCTTGAGACAAAAGATAAGCATAATGGTCACAAAACCATCGATCTACTTTCACATCGTTTCTAGAAGAAGAACGAGGATCAAAATGAGTCACTAAATGTTCTAAGGAATAGCCCAGGCTGCGATGATGCAGAAAATACACACAATATTGTCCACACACCAAGGAATCTGTGCCTTGTAATTTCACATTAATGAATCGGGTGGTTTGAGCATTTCTTCTCATAAAGTCGATGATATCGTCTTCCAAAGGGGGCAATCCGTACGAATCGAAATATTCCACACATCCTTCTTAAGGAAAGTAGACGGCTACCCAGTGGGTTCCTGGGAGATGACTGTCGTCCGTGTTGATCACGTAAGCTTGATGGTCTTTAGGTTTGCGATGAGGGAGTTCATCTTTAGCACAGACAACAGGATTCCAAGAAGCCGTATACGAACTGTGGTTCAAAAGGTAATAAAGTTCCCAGGTATCCATGTTTTGTGTGTTGTTTTTTTCTTCTTCTTCACAGGTAATAATAAGTCATCAATTCGATCCTGACTTTTTGCTTGAAAATGTCTGACAAATAACCGTTTCTTCGTTTCGTCTCCTCACTCTGATTCAGGAGAGCTTCGATACGATGGATCTCTTGAGTGGTTAATAGTGGACAGGAATGTTCACGCAAGTCTTTATACCACTGATGCCACACGTCTTCGTCTGAGATGAGACTCCAAGCCTCGTCCAGATACTCGTCCATTTTTTCTTCTTGACTCAACATTAGGCATTTATCGTGTTGAATTTGACTGGGATGATCGTTTTGACATCCATAACACTCTTTCTTGATCAATTCCGTCATTTTTTCGGCCAAGTGTTTGGCAAAACAGCAGACTAAATGGGCTTCTTGTTCTGGCCATCTTGACTTCATCATGATATATTCTTCTTCGTCTTTGTCTTGGGATTCTTCTTCCACAGTTTCCTCACATTCCATCTTTAAAGTTTCTCCACTAGGTAAAGAGGAATAACAGTCTTCCATGGCTTCTAGTAATCTAGAATGACTTCTCTTAAACTGTTGATTTCTATGGTATTGTCAAATTCTGCATACAGGATGACGTTCACTGTGTGCCCTGCTTCCAGTGCACTCGCAAACTGAATTTCCACACGAATCTGGCCAGATTTTATAGGGTGGAAATGTCCCTCGTCGCTGCCTTGGTCTGGAGTGAAATCGAAAGCCCACAAAGCATAGCCTCCTTCATAATCATCGTACGTAATACCGTGACTGGTGTTGGTTCCTAACTGTCCGGTGGCTTCGTACAGGGACAAGTACGATCTCAAGTAATTTTTGTTGGCAAAGTTAGGCTCGAAAGGTCGGGTACACAAGGTCATGCCATGCGACTGACTTCGATCTTGGACACATTGTAATGCTTAAACTCAAAAGGATTTTCGTTGTAGGCTCCGTTGAAGGCTGAATTCTTGACGATACCAAGGATTAAACGCTTGGGTAACTGTCCTTGGAACAGATGATCTTCGATCATGGATCGCTGTTCAGCAGGAATGGTGAACGTTTTCACTTCCACTCTTCGTATCGGATACTTGGCGGTCGTTCTGCTCAACGTCTGACTGATGTCGTTTCCCACTTTAGGCAACACTTCCACACGACGCACGTAGAGTCTGGCTTCTTGAATGATAGTTTTGTAGGGGGTATCACCAGGAGCCATCAAATGGAAAGCGGCACTGCTACGATTCAGTCTCAAGCGGATATCCACCCCGTTCAGCAAATATTTTTCTTGTAACCACATGTCCAAATGCAAACGATCCATCAGTTCTAAACTACGACTTTGATGAATTTTCATTCGTCGTTCTACAAATCCCGTTGGATTTGAATCATTCCCAGCAAGTGCAATGCCGTTGAACTTAGTCGCTTTGTCAGGTTTCCATGCCACGCAAGCATCCAGATGAGTGTTCTTGGCCTCTTTTCCGTACGTCAAGAGATTTTCCAGGTACGCTCGGTAAGGGTAAGTATCCATGCTGCTGCTGACCAGTTTGTTATTCAAGTACAAGTCCACTTGGCGAAACAAGGAATGCATGAAATTGTTGACGGGAGCTACTAAATCATCATTGTCTAGGTTAGTGTTGGGTGGTTCGATCACTTTCACTTTCAAATACAGGTAACTGCTATTCAGATCGATGTAATCTTCGGGCTGTCCTTTGATTTCAAACTCGATGGGAGCGGAGTCTGTCAAAGAGGAGACGGGGTGAAATTCCACCCATTGGGATTCTTGCATGGTCATCATGGTGGGGGGCATGGCAAACAGGTCCAGTTCCGACTTGGAACAAGCACATGACTCTCGGTGCATCATTTCTTTTTCTGTGTCTCAATAATCGAAAACGTCTAAGTCTCGAACGGTTCTTCTTTTCTTGGCCTTTCTCGCTTGAAGTCTGGTGAAAGGGTGTTTTCTTCGTCGTCTCTTTCTGCCTTGTCCTTGCTGAATGCCTGACTCGGTAGCGTGCAGGGCATTTATAGGTGTGTCTCGGCGGCCCAAAAGGTCTTTGCCCGTTTGCAGCAAGACATTTTTGCCTGCCCTCATGAAGGCTTCTTTAGGGTTTTGTTTGTCGATGATGACATTTTGGAGAAATTCTTTGTTTTGCGTCAGTGCCGCATCTTTCAAGGCGTGCAATCCGCGTGTCACCATCGGTTTCAACACCGGGGCCACCGAACGAAAGGCCGATTTTAACATATCTCCTAAACCGTGTCCTCGCTGTCGTGCAACCCCTCGGTACACTGGATACATGACTTACGAGTCGTAAGAAAACCGTTTTCGAAAATGGAGTTTCACCGTGACTTTTCCTTTGGTGAATGGAATATTTTGTCCCAAATCTCCTTTTATAGCAATGTTGACCGTGTCCAAATACGACTTGCTGACGGGTAAATAATGAGGATGGACAAATTCGCGGTGGACGTGGTAAGTGTTCCCACCTTCCTCGTCATTGGTTGTGGTACTATCCACTTTGAAAGGAATGACACGCAGTAACGGTATGGAGGTGTGTCCCACCACGTTGTACTCCACCACATCGGAATACACAAACATCAAATTCAGTCCTTGATTCAGTTCTACTGGGGCACGAAATAGCTTGGCAAAAGACTCGTTGTCGTAAACGATGGGTAATTCCTTTTTGTTGATCATGGTCATTCTCATGTTCACGTCTCCGCCCAACATGTCAAACAATTCAGGACAAAATAAGAAAGACAGGATTTTACCCCCTCAGGAAATTTCATCAGGAAGCGACGAGCTGCTTTGTGGTACTCCAGGGTGACACTTTTTCTGACATTCTCCAAAGCTCTCAAAAAAACGGCATTAAACCTGGTGGCTATGGTGCTGACTAAATGTTGACCACTAAAATAATAGCTTGGGGGAATGAACAAGTGATAGATGGTGTACTTTTGAGTTTTTGTGGCAGGGGTTTTATTGTCATATTTGACACTCTTATCCAACTCCTGTTGCAATTGCTCGTCATAAACGTCCACATCAAAAAGTTTTGATTGGGAAGGACATTGAGGACTTGGGTCGGGTGAATGATTTCCACTAAAGCCACTTCCCAATGGGCTTCGTGATCTAAGGGGATGGCTTGAGGTAATTTAGCCGTGTAACAGCACAACGTGTTCTTGGGAAACACCTCCATGGAACTGTCACTGGGTAAGGTTAAGTAAAATTGGTTTTGGTGACTCATAATTCCAGAGTTCTGTGGCTGTCCGAGGGGTTATTACTGGACGTCAGAGGCGTGTTTCCGCCCAAAATGGGGTTCTGGTTGTGGTTGTTGTTGTGGTTGGAGTGGTGACTGGCACTGGCACTGGACACAAGGTTCCCGTGGTTCCCGTTCGAAGAGAATTTCAGGGAGGGATTGGGAAGCAGGTAACCGATGCAACTGCTCAATAAAATGGTCCACAATTGTTTGTCTCCTTGTTGCAAACTCAAATTGGCAATGGCTGCCCCGATGACACAATACACCACGAATATTTGGCAGAAAAAGACGATTTGCGTTTTAGGCACACGTTCTCCACACCACACCCACAAAGGTTGTTTTTGTAAATCTTGCACAGAAGAACTAGGTGAAGGAGGAGTGGTCGACGTAGCTGCGTCTGTGTGAAAGGGCATGATGGTCACTTCTTTTTATAGTCGATGACTTGCGAAACGTCGATCCAAGAATCAAAACTGGGTGGATATCCTTTCCAACGTACTTTGACTTCTTTGACACGTCGTTTGCCCACTTTACGGGTTCTGCATTCGAGAATGCTTTCGATGTCGTACACGTCGTCTTCTTTTTTGGTCACACGTTGTAACTCGGGCAAATAAAACGTTCCTTTGAGCACTTCTCCGTTCATGTCTTCCAATTTATAGACGGCAGGATGACGGCCATGCACTCGTCCAGTGACGCGAAACAATTCGGTCGTCCAGTTAGGTAAGTAACCTTTGTCGAAAGTGCGTTTGGTTTTGCCAATGCGCACCCAATCTCCTACGGCCAAGTCTCCACTTTTCTTGGGGACAGCCCTCGTCGGGGACGTACCAAACAGGCGCTCAAACACCAACACTTCGTTGTCGGGAATCACGTCTTGCGGGGCACGTCCGATGCTTCGATGGTAAGATTGGTTGTACGCTTGTACCAGGTGCGGTAAGATGTCGATGTACTTCAGAGTGTGGTGATGCGTAAAATATTTCCACATGCGTTCTTTCAAAGTGCGTTGAAAACGTTCCACGATGCTGGCTTTGGTTTCGGGATTCTCGGTGGTAAAAAAATGAATATCACGTTTCTTTAATTCTTTTTGGAAAGCTTGGTTCAGAAATTCGGTGCCTTTGTCCGTTTGCCATCGAAGAGGGTGACGACCGCTTTGTTTCAACACCCATTGCAGGGCTCGCACTAACTCGCTGCTCGATTTGGAAGTCAAGGGCACGACCCAGGCAAATTTGGAAAAGACGTCGATGACACAAAACAAATATTTGTAGCCACGATTGTAACTGGCCAAATGAGAGACATCGGCTAAATCGGCTTGCCATTGATGATCGATGCCTTCCACTCAGGTGCGACTTCTGGCAAACTTGCGTCGAATGGGTTTGTGTAAAGTGTAGGTAGCTTGTTCTTGTAACCATCGTTGCACTTGAGGTAAACGGAGACTTTTCAATCGACTTTTGGCAGCACGACACAATTTTTGAACTCCTGTGTAACCTGCAGGATGGGAGGGATCGTAGTAAATGCTGGCTAAGACTTTTTCCATTTTTATTTTTTGTGTTGGTTGGTGTGTTAATAAGTCACCCACTCTTCGATGATGCTACTTTGGGTGGGTCGAAAGGGTGGTTTAGAAACGGATTTACGTGTCCGATGGGCTACGGGAGTAGAAGTCGAAGGTAGTGGTGGTGGTGGTGGAGGTGGCAATGGAATGGCTTTGGTTTTCTTTTCTTTTTTCACTTCTGGTTTCCCTTCTTTCTTTTTCACTTCTGTCGAAGGAGGAGTGGACATCATCTTTTTAACCCAAGCTTTCATTTCTTCTCGTTGGGGTGTGGGGGACGGGGTCAACAAGGATGCTGCAATCTTACTCGAAATGGGAGCTGCTGACGGTGTTTGAAACACTTCTCGCATCTCTTCTTCCTCAGGCCTTCGTGGGGTAGCATCTCTGGTGATTCCTGGGGATGGTAGTAGTGGTGGTGGTGGTGGTGGTAATGATGATGGTGCTGGACTTTTCATCAAGGTCTTAAAATCTTTCAGAGTGGGTAGAGCTGTTTCGTCTAAAGCTTTCTGGTGAAAGAGTTGCAGTCGTTGCAAGAGTTGACCGTAATTTTGCGATTTTTCTGTTTCGGACAAATCTTGGCGATCCATCAAGGACTGCAATTCGTGTTGTAACTGGGACATCTCGCTCAAATTGGGATTGGGAAGTAAATGCGGGGTGCGTTGTTCTTGCCACCGATGGTATTCCATCCATCGTTTGTAAGGCACTAAAGCTAGTTTTCGTCCTTCCATGGGGTTGTCAGGGGTCGATTCTGAGATCTTGGGACTTCCGAGGACCTTTCTGTCTTGCTCCCACCAGTCCTCCCAACATGGTTCCCAAGACTCCTTTCAGTATGGGGCCTAACAAGAGGGGTAAAATACCTCCACGCTGGACCAACATCTTCTTCTTTTGACGAATGGGAATTTTCTTTTGAACCATTTGGCGAAGAACGTGACGATGTTTGCTTAAGCATTGTTTCTGATGTTTGGACAAAGGGATTGTGCCTTTCAAGACGTTCAAACAACATTCGCACACGGTATCGATGACCTCTTTGGAGGCCGATTGAATGAGTTTTTTTTCGTAGAGGTGGAGAAGCTTTGGACAGGACAGATAACATGTCTCCATGTTTGACTAAACGTGGTGGTAGTCCTTTTCTTTTCTTTCCTTGGGGTTTTCTGGAGGGTGACATCTTTGAGTCTTCAGGAGCACAAAAAAAACACTGATACCCCCGACTTGGTCACACACCTTTTTTATACTGGAACGCGTCGCCACTGATTGTCTTTACGTTGTATTAGTTTGAGGACAGGCATGACACGTCGTGGAGGGGTACGCAACGGACTAAATCGAGCCAGTTCTTGCTTGGACAAATCCAGTAAACTTTGTAACGTGCCCGATCTTTCATGGACTTTGATTTTGGGAGAAGGTACTTTGTGAGCAGCAGCCACTGCCACTAAATTGGAGGGTCCTGCCACTGGGGAAATTCTTTTTGGGGTCATCAACGGAGAAGTTGTTGGTGTGATCAACCTCTCCAAGTACTCTTCAGTTCTTGGTGTCATTAATGGAGAAGTGGATGAACGTGAGGCTGCCGGAGACGCAGTCACCGCCGTGGCAGGTCGTGGTTTGCGAGTTTAAGGTTGCGTCCTGGCCGAAGAAGAAGTACCTCTCTTGCGACTAGTTGTTTTCTTCTGTGGGCTTTTCTTTTTCTGGGGACTTTTTCTCTGTTTCTTTCTCTGGGGGCTTCTTTTCTTTTTCCGGGGTGGTGTCTGGTCAGAGGAGGGTCCCGCCACTGGAGAAGTTCTTCTTCTTCTTGGGGACCTGGTCTTTTTCTTTTTCTTCTTGGGGCTTCGTTGGACTTTTTTCTTGGGGATAACTTTGGGGGCATTAGGATCCCATCTTAAGAGAGAGCGAATGATGACCCCTCCTAGAGTACCGCTCCCTCCAGGTTTCAAAATGATTTGTTTTTTGGTTTGAGCGTCGATGCGGGGATCGGTCAATTGGACCAAAGCGACTTTGTTTCGATCGAAAAAGCGTTTGGTTTGATGAGGAATCTGAATGATTCCTTGGAGTATTTGACGTGCCGTCACCGTAAACCATCGTAAGACTTCTTTGAGACTAGCTTCTAAGACACGAACTCGTATTTGTGGATTTTTTTCTCGACTGATGCCATACAAGGCACGAATCAATTTGACGGGAAGATGCGACTGAAGGGACGTCATGTTCACACTGTGTGTGAGACAGACGAAAAGGGTCTGAGGTTTTTATAGATTTTTTTATGTGGAGTGAAATTAAGTCGAGGACGGAGACGTGTACAGGACAGGCCCTCCGTCTTGGCACCAGTGGTGAAACAAGTGGGTACGAAATCGCAAATCCTCGGGGGTTGTCGGTTTCAAATCGACGAGTAAATAGGCGTGTGGTGTTTGAGTGGCATCGTCGTACGCCTGAGTCAGCCAAGGCGTTCCTAACTGTTTGGCTAAGACTTGCACTTGCGATTTATCTCGAGGGCTTTTAAACAAGACCACGTAATGCGCATTGAGACTGATGGTGCGATGGGCTTTACTTTGTTGAAACAAATTTTGGGTGATGTAAACGACACTGGCATTACGGTGATGCCCTTTGCGCGTCAACCACAGTTTAATTTCTTCTTCGTCTTCTCCTAACATATCGTCAAAAATGACCAAATGGGTTTGACGGGAGTCAGAGACGATGCCGTCGTCTTCTTTAGGAATGCCTTCCACAAACACGATGGAATCGCCTTGACTTTCTCGCAAGAGGCTGTACGCCGATTGCCACTCTTTGTAACACCACACGATCCGTTGAGGTGGCCGATCGATCAAATGATGTTTATGTTCGATCAAACGTTTGACGAATTCGGTTTTGCCTGAACCGCTAGGTCCAGCAATGAGCATGTTAAAGGGATGGCGAAGATACAAAGCCTCCCAACTGGCACGATCTAAGTGTTCGTTGATGACTTTGACAGTAGAGGAAGAGGGAGCAGAGACAGCAGAGGTAGCCATAGTGTGAGGAATGTCACTTGTGACACGAAAACAAACAAGACAAGAGTTTATATACTTTTTTCAGAACACGTTTATTGAATGTTTTTTCAAACATGAATACGAAAGACAAAAATACATAAAAGCCAAAGGCTTAAGTACAAGAATAAAAGGCACATGATAACCATTAACGTGGAATAAAAACAAGTGTCTGTACAACAACAACATGTTTTGGGTAATGAATCTTGTCGTCGGGATGCTCGTCTGTCCAGGCTCCTAAACGGTCTCCTTCGATGTCAGGGTGCTGTTGACTCGGGTGATGGATGTAAATGCAACTGTCCGTGTCAAAGTACAGGACGCGTTCTCCTAACAGTTCTAAAGCTTCGTACAATTTTAAGCGAGCATGGGCTGTCACGTAAGCCGCAATGATGACATTTCCAAAAGGGTCGTCTTGTACAAAGTCCAGATCTTCTTCGTAATTGACCAAGATCAAATCCTCGCGAACGACGTCCACGTGTTTCATGTATTTGGTTTCGTCGTGAATCATCTGGAAGTAGCGGGAAGGTTTTGTAGAATATTCCGTCTTGGGTAAACACGGTCGTTGTGCCATTTTTCCCCACAAGCAATTTAACATCACTTTGGCAAACGATCGCCTGCCTTCGTTTTTCTCGATGTGGTCTAAAGTGATGCCTTTTTGTTCATAGTATTTCTCTTTGAATTGTATTTGGTCTTCGGGAGTGTGACACCAGGAAGGATAGCCGCTGGCTTCTTGTTTCAGTTTCAAAAAGGCATCCACGTAGTCAGCGAAAATGCCTTTCTGACTGGGTGTCACCCTTGTGGTATTGTTGTGTCTTGGGAAAGTGGCAAATTTCGTACACTTCTAACAGTTGGTATCCCATGTCCAGAGCTTTGAACAATTCTACGCTGACCCAGGTTCCCGTCAAGGCCCGTTCTTCCTGGGTGTGCTGACAAGGTTGGTCTTGCTTGCACGTTTCGGCACAAGTAAGGCACAATGGAAACATCAGTTTGCCTTGGCAATGATGAGGTAAGACGGGATAGTATAGGTTCGTGGGCGGCAAAACTTTATACTTGATCAAGCCTTCGTATTGTCGAATGTTTTTCAGGTCGATGTGTTCCGTTAAAAATTGCGGGTGCCCTACAGGAAAGCGACAATATTTGCACACGTAGGGATACAGCGAACACACGTCCAAGTATTTGATTTCTTCTCCTTTCTCTTCGTCGGCTTGGTACAGCAAACAGGTGGCATTGGTCCTTCCTCCGTACAAACTATCCCTCGGGTTCAGTGGGTCCATGAACTGGTAACTTTCCACGAGGCGTTTAAACTCGGGATCGGTTTTCATACGGTGATCGTACTCGTGTTCCCACATTTCCACCACTTGGTATCCTTCCTGTTCCAACTTTAGGCGCCGCTGACAAGTGTCCTGGTACAAGTCTTCCATGGTTCGTTGTAAAAACTGATTTTTAGTGCTACGATCAGGGTAACAGACGGGACATCTGTGAAATAAGCAACCGTTAAACTCGTAAACGATCTTGGGGTTTTCTAAGTCCCAGCCATCGACCGAATACGTTCCGATGGTCTTTTCGCCCCCTCCGTTGCGGGCATGCTGAATCCACTTGTCTTCCTTGTCGCACAAGTAATGTAACCAACGTAGGGCTTTGACCGAGTATTGACGTTTGACAAAGTTGGTCGTTTGAGGGCTGATGACAGCCACGGTGTTTTCAGGCATGAATCGTTGTCGATACACTAAGGAACACGCTTTGGCAATGGTGCAAGCTTCTTTCATAGGATCGACCCCTCCGTGTTCCATGAATAGTTCTCGAAATTTTCCACAGTAACGCCGTAAAATGTCCACATCGGAACGACAATACTTTAGCATTTCTTCCTGAAAGTCGAAAGGGTCCGAGGCGTGAGCCTGGTACCAAGCGTAGAAAGCTTCTCGTTGTTCGGTACGCATGTTGTCGGGGTCGTAATAGTGAGCCTCAGGTAAATGGGGTAGAACGGCGTGTTGATTGGCTTCCGTATTGAAAAAGTGTGGAAAGTACCCTTTAGCCATTTCTGTCATTCCAAACGTTTTAGGCATTCGACTCAAAGGCATGGCCAAGTAGCTCATCGAATCTTTAAACTGTACTTGTCCCACTTGCATGAAAATGATTTTGGCTCCGCTCAAAGTCACTTTAGGACGCTCGGTGCCTTGTTCCGTATAGTATCTCAAAAGAAACTGTCCATCGTATCCGGAGAAATTGTGAGCCATCACCGTGGCATGACGATGACAATCTCCGTAAAGTTCGATGTCCTCTTGGCTCCACGTCTTGTCGATGGGGTCTAAGACCCATTGTGCAAAATCGGCTAGCGTGTTCGGTCCCCGAAAGATTTTTTCACGTCCTCCAGGAATCTTGCTGCAGTGAGGGCAATGACTGAAAATAGGTTCTTGAATGCACTTCTCGCACGCGCGATGAGCCACGCAGAAATTAGGAATGTGAATGCCAGTCTCTTGCATGCATTCGAAATCGAAAAAGATGAAATTGCCCTTCTTCTTGTGACCGTCCTCTTTCTCTGGTGGGGGTTGGTATTTTTGTACGTAGCATTGGCGTTCCAAGTCCACGATGTGGTGACAAATGTGACATTTTTTCTTTCCTCGACATACGTGTGCCTTGGCATTATTGGTAAGTATGCCTTGTCCACAGGTAGGGCACAATCTCAGGAGTTGACAAGCACATTTCTTCTGTGAACCTTGCGTCTTCAGATGTTGTTGGTAACAGGTAGGGCTGACAAACGTGCGCAGACAAGTTGAACAAGGCACTGGTCCTTCGCTCAGACAGGGTGAAGAGGCCAAACATCCTGAGCATTTCATTCCACAACGCTTGTGTTGCTCTCGATTTTTATAACCATGGTCACATTTCTCACAGTAATAACTGTATCCCAGGAATCCGGTGATACTGGTAATGGTATTGAAATGTTCATCGTGATAATAGACATGAATGTATTTTCCGTCCTTAAAATCTTGGCCTCGAAACAACAGAGGTCCGCGCACTTCTTGAGGGTGCACTTTCAAGGTGTATCGTGGAGCTAGGGCATCTTGCAATTTTTGCATCTCACGAATACCACAGGGTGTGTCTTTGGATAGGCCAGCTTGTTGCAACAGGAGTTCTGCTTCGTTTCGCTGTTTGGCTCGGTCCGATTGTTGAATAGTTTTCCAGGCTCTTTTCCATTCTGCCGTGTCGTTCTTGTTGGCATAGGTTCGTCCCACCACGATGGCTCGAGCTAAACACATCTGGTCTTGAGTGTTGTGAATTTGGACAAGGCTACGCTTAATGCTGCGAAGCTCGTTCACCAATAACATCTTTTTGCGTCCAGTCCCCTGAGGAGGAGAGACGTGGGTCATGTCCAGTGTGGCTTTACCATCGGTGATGTCAAACTGATCATTAGATTGTTGTACGTGTTGAATCTTGTCCATGACTTTGGAAGCGGTCAATTCTGCAGGGGTGCTAAACTCGATCCAAACAGGGGATTTCAAACCGTCGTGTTGTATGGAAAGTCTCAAGCGATCGTCTTCTTTGGGTTGACATTGTCGCTTGAGTGCGGTGAGCAAAGAATCCCACACCCCAGTGATAAACACTTCTGCTTTCTCTAACGGCACTTCAGCCTTGAAATCTTTAAACTTCACTGTGTATTTGTAAGCCGTGGTTCTAAATTTTCTAGAGGAGCGCTTTTCCGTCTCTCGAATGGAATAGTATTTTTCAGGGTTGACTAAGGGTGGTGAACTTGGTTTAGAGGGTTCGGATTCTGGTTCACTCATGTCCTCTTCAAAATCACTGGCATGAATTTGTGCCAAGATTTCAGCCCTGGTACGAGGCGATAGATCACGTTTCTGCCTCTTACTTTCTTCTTCTTTCTTCTCAAATGAATAGGATCGTTTCATCTTGAGTGCAAAACGTCAAATGACTCAAGTGTAAACACCATAGACTAATTTATAGTCATGGCAGGCCAGCGTATATAAAAGGGTGTGTGTCTTGTCCTTTCACTATTCATTTCACTCTCAAGCCGAGCACAACGATGGAAGAGACTAGCCAAATCAAACGTTTCGTCAGAGCTTTGCGAAGGATCATTAGAAAATTCTCTTCAGACCAGCCGACGGACTACTCTCCTTCCTTTCGAGATAAAAGTCAAGATACTTGCTGTATCTGTCAGAAGAAAGGGCATTGGTCTTCAGAGTGTCCAGACCGTCGAAAAAGAAAAAAAAAAAAAAAAAACAGGGGCTAAAAAAGACAAAAGTCAAGATACCTGTTATTATTGTGAAGAAAAAGGACATTGGTCTCCAGATTGCCCAAAAAAGAAACAAGAGGAGTCAGAAGAAAAGAGGAATTCTTCAGAAGAGAGGGATTCTTCGGAAGAAGAGAGGGATTTTTCAGAGGAAGAAAGCAGACAGGTGAAGAAAAAGAAACAGGAGAAAAGAAGAAGGGAAGAAAGTGAGGAGGAAGAAGAGGAAAAGAGTGTGACGGTGAAGAAACAGAGAGACTAAAGAAGGAGACACAAGAAGTCAATGAACTTTTTATTAAAATGTTGTGTTGTGAATTGGATTGTAACAATGGATAAAAGAATAAATTAATTATATAAGGTAAGTGTCTTTGAGTTTTGATTTTAAAATAAGAAGCTACACTCACGCACTCATACAAAGACACATACTATAGGGGGTAAAATGGGCTGTTTTTTTTTTTTTTGAGTTATTGGCAAATTGAAATTGTATTTCTTTTCGAGAAATGTGGGTGGCCCTGAAAAGGGCCTTTTTATTTTGGTGTAGGGGTGAGTTCAAGCAATCAACTTTAACTGCCTTAAGCCTTTGCCACGGCCAAGGCCTACTTCTGGACTGCGTAATATTGATGACGATGATGATTGGGTTGAAATCACTAAGGGTGGTACGGTAGGCTTAGTCACAGGGTTGACGTGTTTAGCTCGGGAAGGTCGTATTCTCTTCGGTCGTAATAAAGAAGTCTGATACATTTGTTTCAGACTTCTTAACTCCGCTAAAATGTCCAACAGTACCGTGACCGTTTGATTTTCACCCTCTTGTTTCTTTGCTGCTACTTCTTCTTGCTGTTGTTGCTGTTGTTTTTTTCTTACCTCTTTTTCTTGCTGCTGTTGCTGTAGGAGAAAAGCTTGTTCCGCTTCCTTTTTGTCGTTGTATACATTTCTCCAATTCTTCTTTCTGTCTCTGTCTAAAATTTTCCACTTGCGGTAATGAAGAAGGTAACGAAGGTTCCGGAACAAATTCTTGCGAGGTAAGAAAATCCACAAAATCCCAATTCACCTCTTCTGAAAGTAAGTCCGGGTTCCCTTGGACGGTCTCCCCTGCTAGTGCACCCCAATGGATCGTTTTCTGAGTTTCCGTCGTGTTGAATCACTGTTGCATAGACTGACTGCACACAAGCGCTAGCGAATCTATATAGACCACGTGACGTCACAGACTGCTCTCTTCGGATTGGATGCGGGCTGACAGAATTTTGTAACGCGTGTTTGGATTGGTCAACAAACTCAATCCGTTTCAATCCTTCCTGTACCTATAAATAAGCGCAGTTCACTGCATTGATTCACCTGTTCTCGTCGCTTCAAGATGTGGACCACAGTCGAATCCACCCTTGTGTCTTCCATGATGTTTAGGACGGACATGCTCATGTATGTCCGGTCCAAGTGGACCGTTGTCGACAAGTCAGACACCAGTCTGTGGATACGAAGAGTGTACGTAGAAAGACAAGGTTGCCTCAAGAGGACACTGATTTATGGCCCTCGAGTAAGACGCAGCTTGAGGACAAGAAGATGCCGCAGATGCCCTTTATGTTAAGGGTATATTAACATAAACCCAAAGGCCCTTTTCAGGGCCACCCATATTTCTCGAAAAGAGAATTACTTTTCAATTGCCTACCCCTTTTTTTTAAAATTAAAAAAAATAAAAAAAAAATAAAAAAAAATCCCATGTTCAATTCCCCTTGTCCCTAGATAGACTCACATTTTATTCCCCCATGTTCAATTCCCCTTGACGCTAGAGTTGCCCACGATTTTTCTCCATGTTCAATTCCCCTTGACGCTAGAGTTACCCACGATTCTTCTCCATGTTCAATTCCCTTGACGCTATATTTGCCCACGATTTTTCTCCATGTTAAATTTCCCTTGACGCTATATTTGCCCAGGGGGTGTTTTTAATGCTAAGTCCCACTGACGCTCTAGTGCCCCACTTCACTACTCCCAGTAGATTCTACCCGTGAAAATTAAATGGTTGGTCCCAATACTCCAAATAACCAACCTGTTTTGAATCCATGGACTTTAAGCTAATTGGCAAGGTCGCACCTTTCACAAAACGTCTAAAAAATTAATTGAGTACTGAACTCAAAACTTTGTCCCACTGTATAACCGTTTGTTGCGGACCCTATCTCAGTGCAAAGGACAGCCCAATTAATTTTTGGGAGAAGGAGTATGGATTATCCTTCGCACAAAGATTCTGAAAAGCTCCATTATTGAATCGTATGCAAATCGTGTGAGCTAAGCAATCAATGCTGGCATTGACACTGGATGCAGGGCTCAGTATGTGAGACTTGCGTACGTAGGACTGATTTAAAAATATTTTTTGATTATACTAAAAAAAGGAAAGAGAAAACTTCAAGTAGTATCCCTATACAATTTACATTTAATTTTTCTCAACAATCTGCTCTGGGAACGAATACTTCTTATGCTATTACGTGTTAATGATTACATGACTACTATGCCAACAATCAAAGTACAAAATACTTGAATGTTTTTAGATAACATGAATTTCATCATGGCACGAAATTAGGAATGGGGAGCACAATAATGTACACCGAATAACAGGCATATCTGACGGTGGAAGAAAACGCTATTTGGACAAATTCAAAGGGTCTTGAAGTCATAATGTTCCTAGTCAAAACGGTTACGAGGTTTTTCTAAATAAAATTTCTAACGTTTTAATAATGCCAACACCAACCCAATTTCATGTGAGATCGGCATTATGCAAAATATAAAGGACTTTCTGGCACTGTGAAACTTGGTCGGAGGAAGTCATCTAATTTTATGCAAAAGTGGTGTTATATCATGGTCGATAGACAGGAATGGTACATCATTCCAACATAAAATGCGTGTGCAACAATGTTAGATGAAGTGCAACAACTCGATCATATCCATTTATAAATGTCAAATTTCATGTATCATTGAGGTCCTGGTCTATTGCTCTTCTTTCTCCAGGTCATATCCAATACAACGAAGTTTGCATTTGAGTCATGTGATTATTCACTGAAAATACGACACAAGTTTTAACACTATATAAATAAAACGCGACGTCTTGCCTCAATCTATCGTGTTCATTCAGAACAATAGAAATAATGATGCAAGCAAAACGGAATTTTCAATTCGTCTATGCCACATTAATGTGTGTATTCCTGTGTTGCTCAATCAAAACACGGTTCGGAATCTGTGTAATTTAACATAATTATTTGCCAACACCTGCTAGTTGATTTATTTCTCAGAAAGGACAGTTATCATACCGAACAATTCACTAAAATTGTTATTTTATGAGACAGTCATCCAAATGAGACAGTCATCCTCTGATTGGGAGCGAGCATCATCCCAGAAAAAAGCTTTAAGTAAAGGCAATGTATGACATCAACTCCTTCATCTAGACCTCTAAACATTTCATTTTTTGACTGTATGAATCACAATCATATTTCTTTTATCATATCAATGTTCGACATTTTTGTGAAGACTAGAGTAATTAATAACTGTTAGATACACCATGGGCAAGGGATGATGTACAATGGAAGTTACACGACATTATTGTGAAGTCTAGAGTAGTTAATAATTGTTAGATACACGATGGGCAACGGATGACGTACAATGGAAGTTAAGCCATAATGATTAAATTGCCTTATAACCAGGTTCCACATTCATAAAACTAGCAATTACTAAGCTTCAAAAATTTTTTCCATCTGTGAAACATTTTGTTTTTAGTCTCATATAAGGTCAGCATTTGAATGTTAAGCCCCAAAGTATCAACTTGCTTTAAAGCGCAGGTTTAACACAAACAATCAGTATGTGAACTTTGAGTGGAGTGGAGTTTTACTCAAAAGCTGACACATTTCAATCGTGCAGGAAAAGGGAGATTAAAATATTGGCAATGACAGAGAAAATGAGAATATTTTTGCCTTAAAATTTGGGCTTTTCTTTTAAAATGTTTAAAGTGACCAACAATCCAAAAATTGGATGTAAATGTTCATGTTGTAATACAATTAAAGCTACACAGGTGTCCTATTTGTTCTCGGCAATAATTAATAATTATTAAGAAACACATTCACAAGCAATTATGTATTTATTCAAACCTTGTTACTGGCTATTCAGTTGGCTATTTAAACATTCACTACACGATAGCTTACTCACATATGCTGAGCCTGTATGAGAGGCATACTGACAATACAGTAGAACCCCTCTTGAAAAACCACCCCTTCTGCCAAAAACCATGATCTCGCAAAAGAGGTTTACTCACAAAACAGGACGTCAGTGTCTAACCACTAAATCTGAATACTAAGAATTTAGGGTCTCATGGCAGTAGTCTTTCAAGACAGGTTTTACTGTGAAAGATGATTAATAAACAAGTTTTCATGTAAAAGACAAACTGTTCAAATATAGCATAAACCTTCACATTATATCAAAGATCATGCATTGCTCGTTTTCTAGTGTTGCTAAAGTCCTCATAAAAGAAGTCACCACTTTTCAAAAGATGCATACTGCACTGGTAATCTGTGTCCTGGGTAATCCATGAAAAGATCCATACTACACTGGTAATCTGTGTTCTGGGTAATCCAACAAAAGACCCATACTGTACTGGTGGTAATCTGTGTTCTGGGTAATCCATCAAAAGACCCATTCTGTACTAGTGGAAATCTGTGTTCTGGGTAATACAACAAAAGACCCATATGGCACTGGCAATCTGTGTTCTAGGTAATCCATCAAAAGACCCATACTACACTGGTAATCTGTGTTCTGGGTAATCCATCTAAAGACCCATACTGTACTGGTGGTAATCTGTGTTCTGGGTAATCCATCAAAAGACCCATACTGCACTGGTAATCTGTGTTCTGGGTAATCCAACGAAAGACCCATACTGCACTGGTGGTAATCTGTGTTCTGGGTAATCCAACAAAAGACCCATACTGTACTGGTAATCTGTGTCCTGTGTAATCCATAAAAAGATCCATACTGTACTGGTAATCTGTTCTGGGTAATCCATCAAAAGACCCATACTGTACTGGTGGTATTTTGTGTTCTGGGTAATCCATCAAAAGACCCATAGTGCACTGGAAATCTGTGTTCTGGGTAATCCAACAAAAGACCCATACTGTACTGGTGGTAATTTGTGTTCTGGGTAATCCAACAAAAGACCCATACTGTACTGGTAATCTATAAAAAGATCCATACTGCACTGGTAATCTGTGTTCTGGGTAATCCATACTGTACTGGTGATAATCTGTATTCTGGGTAATCCATCAAAAGACCCATACTGCACTGGCAATGTGTTCTGGGTAATCCATCAAAAGACCCATACTATACTGGTAATCTGTTTTCTGGGTAATCCATAAAAAGACCCATACTGCACTGGTAATCTGTGTTCTGGGTAATCCATAAAAAGACCCATACTGTACTAGTGGTAATTTGTGTTCTGGGTAATCAATAAAAAGACCCATACTGTACTGGTGGTAATCTGTGTTCTGGGTAACCCAACAAAAGACCCATAATGCACTGGCAATTTGTGTTTTGGGTAATGCATCAAAAGACCCATACAGCACTAGTAATCTGTGTTCTGGGTAATCCAACAAAAGACCCATACTGTACTGGTGGTAATCTGTTTTCTGGGTAATCCAACAAAAAAAACATACTGCATTGGTAATCTGTGTTTTGTGTAATCCATAAAACGATCCATACTGCACTGGTAATCTGTGTTCTGGGTAATCCATCAAAAGACAAATCCATTAATAGACCCATAAATGCACTAGCAATCTGCGTTCTGGCAATCCATCAATAAACCTATAAATGCAATGGCAATCTGTGTTCTGGCAATCCATCAATAGACCCATAAATGCAATGGCAATCTGTGTTCTGGCAATCCATCAATAGACCCATAAATGCAATGGCAATCTGTGTTCTGTATAAATGCAATGGCAATCTGTGTTCTGGCAATCCATTATCAGGTCCATATTGCAATGGCAGACGAGGTCCAATGCTGTTCATTTTACATATGAATTAAAAATTAATGTATCAGGGTAACACATATTCATAGTTGGGTGCACATTTAACACAGGAAAGTAAATCAGTGACCTAGTTTTAATGCAATACACATATTCATCTTAAAATGCAATTACAGCAAAACTTTTTTTGTTAAAAGCTGAAAGATGCTTGAATTCAACAGAGCTAGGTCACTGCCACCTTATTTTGTCATCACAGTGAATTCACACCACAAGAGTAAGTCAGATATTGGGGCAATAATATGAGATGAAACCTGGAAAGGAGGATAACACACTGAAAGGTGCAAGGGTCATGCACTGAGTGAATCTAAAATTCACCTTACATCAAGAAAAAGTACACATCATACACTTGATGAAACTGTTTTATTTGTGTTTTATATCCACAAAATATCTTTTCATTTCTGTCTCTCTCTCTTTCCTTATTTCTACCATGTGTAAATGTATTGTTGTCAATACCTATCAAACTATAAACCCAATAAAAGTGACAGGAGGTTACAAAGAGGATGTGTAAGGGTGGAGGTATGATAAAAATCAAATTTCAGATTCAGACAGTACAAGGAATAAAATATATAATGTCCTGGTTCAAAACTTCTCAACTGTGACCTTTAAATTCACAAGGATAGAGGGCAGACTCAGACTCCACAAATGTTATTCACAAGATACCCGATTTTTTTTCTTCTTCAGCTTTCTATTTTATCTAGCAAGAAAATAAAAGACTTTAGCAATAAGCCTAATCCCTAAAAATGTAACACCGATCAAGGGTATGTAGAGATACAAACGTGATGTACAGATACAATAACAAAGGCAGCATAATTCCGTGTCATATTAGCAAAGCATAATGTGTTTCAAATAAATTTTAACTGTTTCCAAACAGGTCTTCTATATCATGGATTTTAACAGACAATGTGACTGTTTATAAACAGGCAGGCCTTCATGAATTTTAACAGACAAGTGACTGTTTATATACAGGCCTTCATGAATGTTAACAGACAAGTGGCTGTTTATGAACAGGCCTTCATGAATTTTAACAGACAAGTGACTGTTTATGTACAGGCCTTCATAAATTTTAACAGACAAGTGACTGTTTATGAACAGGCCTTCATGAATTTTAACAGTAAGTGACTTTATGAACAGACCTTCATGAATTTTAACAGTAAGTGACTGTTTTTGAACAGGCCTTCATGAATTTTAACAGACAAGTGACTGTTTATGAACAGGCCTTCATGAATTTTAACAGACAAGTGACTGTTTATGAACAGGCCTTCTGTATGTGTGTGAAAAGAACATGTGTACAAATTTGATAATAAAACACACTGATACCTATTTATGAACAGGACTTCTGTTTTATTCAATTTAAAAGATTGGTGACTGTTTATGAAATGGAGCCTTGTATGGAAATGAAAAGGCCAAATATACAAATCTCATAATTCTTGGCACGGTAACAAGATGGAGTCTGCTAAAACAAAAAAAAACAAAAAAAAACAACTGATCTGAAATTTACATGAAAGATTTAGAATATCATGATCTCTTTCTTACCTTGCAACACTCTCACATTTTATGTGACCAATTATAAAAAACAGCTTGCAACATTAAAACCCTAGCTTTCAATGGCTATGGTTTCACAGTATATGACCCCATATTAGTGCAGAAAAAATGTTGATCATGCAGTCTCTTTTGGAAACACATAATCTGACTGGACATTTGTGGTCTGGATAACTTGTATATTTATGCATATTGAATTATGTATCTAGGGACATTACACTGATCCAATGTATCAGGGGACAATCAAATGGTCCATTGTATCGGGTCATTCCAATGGTCTGGTTTATCATGGGACAATCCTTTAGTCCACTGTATCAGGGGTCATTCCAATGGTCCACTGTATCAGGAAACATTTTACTTCTCAATTTGATCAAATATTCTAGAGAAAAGACATCCATAAAACTGATATTTTGTTTAAGAATACAGCGACCCCTATCTGTAATACCAATTTAATTTTGTGTGCAACAAGTAATACAGATTGGTTATATGTGCAACAAGAAGGCACTATTTTCTATTAAATAGCAAATAATTAAACTGTACCAGCTGAATAGTAATGTCTAAAATAAACAAAGCCAAACAAGTTAATATTGTGCAAGATTTTTAACATGTTATATGAGAGATCATGGAGTATTTGGGACAGACTGCCAACCATTTTTGTTAATTTTAGCCAGACACCATAGGTAAAAAGGTTACAGTGACTTTTTCAATACTCTGGTACAATAAAATATAATCACTAACATTTCATAAAAGATCTGTAATCATTTCTTTTTGGCAGCAGCAGCACCAGCAGTCAATCCTGCTCCTGCATTGAATTTAACAAAGACAATGTCTCCATCATCCACAACATATTCTTTCCCTTTCTGCTTGTATTTTCCAGCCGCCTAAGAGAGAGAAAATACATCAAATTAAAAACAACAAAGATATCATCTTCAAATATGCTATGATAGAGGGTCCCAACTCTTCTACAAGTCTATAAAGTATATGGTTATATGTTCATTAAATTATATAAGTATAAATACTATTTTTTTTAGTCATTTTGTGAATGAATGCACATAGCAACAATTTTCCATTTGATCTGGAATGAATAGATTTTGGTATTTTTGTCGATTCTACAAAATTTCTTGATTATGGACTTGATTTATATGTGACAATTCCACATGAAATATGTCGACTGAAGAAGTGAGGGAGAAGCATGTTGACATCTGCAAATGTGTTTCTGTTTCTGTCAATGAATGTTTGAAAACATATGGGGAAAATATGAGGTCTTTCAATTGCAATTATCAAAAAGATGCTATGGAATTTAATGCTTATTTCATTTTGAGTGCAGTAAGGATGATGTAATTGCACTTATATTCAAAATGACAGTACAATTTTGAAATGTGTAGTCAAGATTGAGAACCTGTGACATGGCTCATGTAATTCAGATTTCCATTACTAAGAAAGTACATTTTGAGGAAATTCAGGATGTAAAACCATAAGTATATTTTTTTTGCCATTCTTATTACCATCTAAACAAGACAGTTTTTTGTAAGGACCCTTTCTGGTGTCTACTGTATAGCTAGCCTAAATCCGAAACATTTATCAAAAAAAGTTAACGTGGAATGTACCAAAGCAGCTGGTATGTGGCGGTCCACGAAACATTTGCTTTACTTCATTCAGGAACAAACTTTATTGAGAAACAAATTTCATCAACCAAAACGTAAAGCACCTACTACACAAGTGTACATGATTTGTTTACAAATCAAAAGTTCTGGCATCTGCATCCATTGTTTGTTTACAATAGAAAGTAGTTCCTTTATGCACATGAATACAATATGAAGGTGTGCAATATTGTAAAATATTGAACGATTCTAACAATGTAAAATTAACGGAGAAATAAATGAGCATATAATAATAAATTTTGTTGCATGCGCTTTACTAGATACATGTCATCATGAAAAGGATCCACTTGCCAAATATGATGAAACTGAAGTGCAAAAGTTTCATAAAAAAACTGGGGTCATCACTCAGTAATGTTTCTTTTTCCAAAATAGCTAATTTTAGAATAAAGCCTGTTACCAAATTTGGCTAGAATTCATTTAATTCTTCTACAATTTAGCAGAATGAAATTGTGATTGAAGGAGAAAGTTTTAAGTTAATAAGGAGCCATAACAACATCAAATTTTGTTGGAACATGGTGAGAATCGTACTTAACAGATATCTTGCTGATGTAAAAGCTTTACCAAATTTGCTTTGAATCCACAGAATATCTGAATCCTTGAACTTAAACAAGACCATGATGCAAATGACGGGAGAAGTTCTAAGTCAGGAGCCATAATTTTTGTAAAGAAAATGGTGAATATCAAGTATGAACTAGGACTTCTTAATGTTATAGCTCATATCAAGTTTGGTTAATATCCATGAAGTCCTCCTGAACTTTATTGTGCCATGGAAGGAAAAAAGGTGGGATATGATGCGATGGAAGGACGAGCAACAATCTCAACCAATCTTATGCAAGATCACATCTTTATTACGCGTCACTGTCAAAGATTATTAAACTCTTCCTTGATTTTCATCGTATAAGCTTATTGTCCCCAATTCTGATCAAAATCACACTTGATGTGTGGCCTTTGGGGACACAATAAGCTCAAGCAAGTGACTCCAATCACCTCCTTAATATGCCTGAAATTTGCTCTTTACTGAACTCATCAGAAATCTTTTTTAACTCATGTTCCAATAATGTTCAGAACTGGATTACAAACATAACATCCAAAGATATAAACAACAATTGCTGATGGGCAATGGATAATGAACTAATGGTCAGATAGTGGATAAAAGGAAGAATGTCAACCCTAACATGATTTTCTCAGTATGGCAGTCAATGTTTTTCATATGTTGGACTGGTTTTCAGTAAAGCATAAAAAATATTATGTACTGCTATTGTCAAGCTGGAAAACATGCATTTGAAAATCTGGAAGCATGATTCAAGACTGATGCAGTGATAGTAAACATGTTCAATTCAATTTTTTAAAAAATTTGACCTCAACCATAATTATCTCCAGCACAGTTTCACAACCTGCATTTACAAACCCTACGAAGCTCTATTAAGCCTTTGTGTAATCATTAAAATAAATATTAAATTTCATGTGGGCCATGGCCACAGGAATCATCTTTCCCATCATGTGACATACTAAAATTAAAACATGATGTCCACTAAAGGTAGCTGTTGCCCTTCTTCACTATTAAAATTATTTAAGAGGTTTACTGTCCCTTTTGTCCTCACATGTTGCTTGTTGGATGCCATTTAAAAAATAAAATAAAATAAGCAACAACTTGATCATGCATACATTTTACATCACCAAAAAGTTACAGTCCCAAAGCATCTTAAGCTACTCCAGTAAAGTAAGTTTGGTTTCCTGAGCAAATTCCAATGATACTAATATGCAGACTGGATCTGAATGAAACATAGACAAGTCAGAATCTGGATTTTACCACAAACAATTGTATTTCCATAATTTGTGCTTTTATTCCGTAAGCCTGTAGTTTAATTGTCTTTTCCCTACGACATACTGCAAAAACCTAAGGACTGGCAGGTACGAAAAGGCTAAAAGTGACCTAGGATATTAGAAAAGACAGATAAATGGTAAAGCGCATAAAAGTTAACAAGTTTCATTAATATAATCTGACCTTGCATGCATTCTCTGATCCATGTTCCTTGAAGTCATCAAAGCTCATCACCTCTGCCATGATGAAACCCTTCTCCATATCTGAATGAATTCTACCAGCAGCCTGTGGAGCTTTGGTTCCAACCTAAATAATAGAAATTAAAGCGAATGAATAATCATAATGGTAAGCTACTAAAAAGAACTAACGAGCAACATTAAAGTAGTCTGCACCTGTATAAATATATGGCTGAGAAGATGAAGATACGATCTCACCTACCAAAAATTTTCACTGGTGAATCCAGCGAAGCTAATGGGCTGTGTTGATTTGTCTAGTTGGGTCTGGTGGCTGTCTGTGCTGTTGCCACTGACCATACCAGATCCAATGTTTGTGTCTGCGATGCTAAATCTCTGAGGTAAAAACTCAAGAAGGTTGGATCTGCATGCCAACCAAATCTTCCATAATGTTTCAGATCAAAACATTGCATTCAAAAGTGAAAGTCGGAGAAATGTACCTAATCTCGTGAATCATAATCCTCATGAGCAACCCTCGAAAATTGTAGCCATAAGTAGCTCGCAAATTTGTTTTGACAAGTTGCTAGCCAAAGAATGATGACAACGGGAGGACTATGACAACTGTCAACATCGAATATATAATTGATTCTGGTAAACCAAAAAAAATCACGACATTACACATTTGTCTTTGTTTTAATAATAATAAATACTTTGGTTTTATTACTTTTTTTTTAAACATAATAATTGCAGCTTTAATAAAAACATTTTACCTAACCTATAATACAGCCACTGCAAGCTTGAACTTATGTCTGCCCACGAGACATTTGCCTTGAGCCGTGAAGTACCTATTATTACAAGTTTTAAAGAAAATATCTTGAGATATCTCAGTGTATGCAGAGCATATAGCCCACTTCAACCACAAAGCACGGGCTTGAGGGAGTGATGCATTGTTTTCCGACCTTGATTGGGAGGAAGTGATATTTGCGCATATCACGACGTGTTTATGTCTCAAATAGTATTGAGGGTGCAGACATGAGGCCACTCTGATCTGGCAAGATGTCAGAGTACACCAAGCATATGATCACCTTCAGCCAGGAATAAAGGGCGCGAAGTGTGAAATCCTGTGTTCTGTCTGAGATTGCTCAAAACTTCATAGCAATAAGCCACGTGAGAAGAGACATTGCTTGTGCCACGACTTGTCTCTACGTCTCAAATAGTGATTAAGAATGCAGAAAGGATCTCTCATGGCTGCCTTTCTATTCTTCTCTATGGAAAAGATTGGACGTATGACGACTCGTCAGTTACCTATGGACGGCAAATGATTCTTGGCAACTAGGTCTGGTTGTGTAAGGAGGACTATCGAAAAATCTGAACTGAACAGAAGATAGTTTGGGTCGACTGAAAGGACATGTAGCTCACTGATCCTGCCTGTGTAAGCTAAAGCTTACAAGAAGCATGTCTTTTATGATATTAACTTTAGCGAAGCATGAGTGAGAGGTTCAAGTTAGAACCCAAGACAAATTAAAATTTGGAAATGTTATGGATTTTGGTTGTTTAAGATTCAATTGTCAGAGAGATCTTTTTCATGCCCAATGTCGCATTTGCCATGATGTCAGAATGTGCCCGAGGTCACTGATCCCTGAGGGCGTGAACAGAATCTTGTGTGGCTATGGTTTTTGACCTGGTTACAGAAGAAAGCGAGCAGGGACACTGGTTGACTACCAATAGATGGTATCTTGAGAACAACCAAACCTTCCAATCTGAACTGCAAAGAATTCCAGTGAACATAAAGGGGGATGCAGCCCACTTACCCTGCATGCTGAAGCTAAAGCTATCAGTAAACATGGTCTGTATGACAGTGACATTAGTGATGTGTGGGCTAGAGGTTCAAATCTATCCATGTTTAAAAAAAACATGATTGGATCCCTTTGGAGACAAATGAGGGATACTGGTCAAGCTCTATCCCACACAAACAGGTTGCCATGATGCCAGAATTTTTCCAATATCATAGGGCAGTATCCTTTGGTAATGATTGGGGTCCAAATGTTTCTTCTCCAAGAACAGAGCCAGAAAAGTCAGCCACATGAGGGATAGAGGCACGCATATGGGTGATATAGATGGTTACTCTTGAGATTCTTGGCACAAATCAAGGTTAAAATTGTCTGACTCGCAAGGCTGTACTGGTAAAGGCTGAGCATCTAGAAGAGGACGGCTGGCCGAAATCTTCCTGGGTGTATTATCGTTACGAAAATTAGATCATTGATACACGGCTTGTGCCCTCAAAGAGGGGCTATCAGAGTCACCTTGCCATTCTGACCCCATAACTGTAGCATCACAGGAGTGGTGGCACAGGCCAACGACCTCTCCCAGATGGCTCACATCTAATGGCTCAAGCTGCTGTGTCTTGAACTGTGGGGAAGAAGATGGGTAGCTGCTGATTCCACCTCGTCAACAAATGGTTGATCATTGGATGCCCTTGAAGTGTGTGAATCCGAGTGACGACCAACTGATGGATGGGACATTTCGTGTGAAGGACATGACCCAATCTGGATTGATCCTTGGTGAAGCTACTGATGCAGGCAGAAGGTGTCTGAATTATATGTTGTAATGGGGACTGTTGCAACCACATAGAAAAATGCCAAATCAGAACAACCGACATATGTTTGAGGATTTAGGTCACCACCACAATGTTGTCAGATCGAAAGAGGACCATTTTGACCCCAGGATCAATCTATACAGAAATGAAAGTTATAGATGACAGCCTTCCTTTATGGTATATTGATGTGTAGAGGCCATTTCACAGGTGTCACTAACTGTAGTGAAGGTCAGTAACAGGTTGGACTCCCTAGTGAGTGAAAGACCAAGGGAAGAATGACAAATTGATAACCAAGTGGCAGTAAACGTGGAAACTAGGCATAGATGGGATGGATAGGGACATGGTAGTATAGATCTGTCAGATCGAGACTAACGGTGCACTCACCTCATCTGACAAGGAGGCGAATGACATCACCTTCCCGGTCTTGAATATGGTGAGCAGACTCCAGCTGATGATGGGCCTCCACCTGCTGCATGCATGCCAAAGCAAGTTTTGAGTAACTCATTGGGGAATGTGTCCTTAGCACAAGCTCCGAAGTCTTATATGAGGGACCATATCCTGTTATCGAAAGGCATCCATCTACCGATCTACCGGTTTATTGTGTGGAGGGGCAAGGGGGTTGAAAGAAAACCGAAGCCCCCCCAACTGACCTGGATCCCCCCCCCCCCCCCCCGAGGGAAGGAGGTCAAGTGAGCTCAAATCGGTTACATAGAGCCAAAGTACTATTGCATCATAGGGATCAATGTGGGTGCACACACGAATATTGATGATTCATCACACTTACTGTGCACTGGGTTATCATCTGGCTCGGCTTCAAGCTGAGCATTAAGTCAAGTGGGTGGCCTTGATGACTCCGCTCGGTCATGTGCAAGACAAAGGCTCTAGCTTGAGTATAAGCTGTGAGTACTCTAACATCTGGCATTGCCGGCAAAGATAGCAATGCTGCCCTTTCCAGCACCACCTGCATCACCATCTTCTCCCACAATGTCAGCATTGCCACACAGCCAGTATCCCTGGCCTTTCCTGTACTGTTGGCATCGCCTCACTACCAGCCTTTCCAGCACCGCTGCTGCATACATGTCAGTATGACACACACCTGTGGCGGCTGTTCCAGAGCCGTGGCTGGACAGGCAGATTTCTCAGTAGTACAGCAGAGCATGTGTTTTCTGACCAAACACTGCATATTTAGCTCCTTCCCTTCAATGCCAAACAGGGCAATCTTTGTGCATGTGCATATCATGTGTGTAGTAAACATTCCTCTGAAACAACACAAGATGTGAGAAAACAAAGCATAGATTAGCAAATTAGTATGTGACTAACTAGCTAATAGTATAAATCAACTAACTTGGCAACCCATACTACATAATATATATGCTGCGCATAGCAGAAACAATGTATACACAACAAAGCATGAGTGTTGGCTGACTTCCATGCGTTGAAATTGCATATAGATCAATTAAATAAATAATCTGTGGAAATGACATAAACCAAAGCTGAATCTAGTAAAGGGCTGAAATTACTAGGCTGCTAAAACACAGCTTAACGAACAGGTCTGTAAACGTGTTATATCATAAATGTATATCCTATATTAAGCTTGAGCACAATGAATAGTTAATAAAGAAGGGACAATGTGTACATACTATAAACCAAACCAGAGTCATGGCAGGCTACCATGCTCTGATACAAGAAACACACCTATGTAGAGACTAGTAATATGTTGAAATTACTTGGTCACTGAAACAAAACACTTTTTTTTAACCACATGTTATAGACACAGTGTAACAGAAACCATGTATACATAACATAAACAGAACAGGAGTCATGGTAAACTCCATGCTATGAAGTGGCCTGTAGAACGTTTAATTGATATATACGATGGCGACACAATACACATAAACCAAACCAGAAACTAATAATGTGTGAAATTATTAGGTCGTTAAAAACTAACAGATCAGTGAAGTGTCATCAGAAACCTATGGCCCTGTTTAAAACTTATGTTGCATGTCTGGTTAATAATAATTCCGTCATAACAGCATGAAATACTTATAAACTGAGCATAATTATCAAGCAGCACTTCAGAATTTGCTATTAGGAGCTCTGTAGTGGTTGGAGTAAGCAAATAAAGCCAAATGTATGCTAACCCATAATGACCTTTTGTATGGTCAATGATAGCGTGGTGCGATGGTGGTCCTACAAGATGAAGTCCCAACAAGTGATAACTCTCTCAAAATATTGGCAGAAATTGTAAAAAAAAAGTATACGACCTGCAGCAGATCGACAAATCTGCATTATAAATGCAAAATGAACATTGGATGGGTCCATAGGAACACAAAAACAGGCTGGATTGTTGAAGGCTATTGCCCTGCGTGTTTCTCAGAAAACAGTGAAGCTAAACACACTAGTGACACGTTGTGGTATCAAGGAAGGTAATGGGCAAGACTTACTGCCCTTTGTCTATCTAAAAATAGACAATAAGACGATTTTCATCTTTTAGTAGGGCTGGGTTTGCTAGGTAGCAGGCTAATATTCCTAACATAATGTGATAGGGGAATGTATTCAAAAGAGACATGGTCTATCAAGATGAAAATCAACTAGTCACTATGTCATTGTAAATAACTCAGCCTTATAAAATGTTCAGGAAAGCGGGGTCTCGATGAATGAAAGGGTTATGTTCATTTACTGCAACAACAAAAAAACTTTTTGATGCAAGTAATATACTTTTTAAAAAAATGGATGCACCTTTGAATAAGGCGCCTGAGCAATTCACTGACTCAGAATGAATGCAGTACATGGTGAACAAAACATAAATGACATCTTGTCATCATACTCAACTCATAGGGAAGTCTTTTTATTTCTGTAATAATTTCTGACCTGAGCTTCTGACACCATGCAGTGCAACAAAACTTGTGGCAGACAAATTCTCTGTGATTGATTCTTGCCTTCTGCAAGCAAATCCATACTTAAACAAACTCTTAGCATCTGGAACATATTGTAATCTGATACTACTGAGGCTTAATTTTAGCTATGGTGTAGAACAGACAAACATTTGATTGACAAGGATCAATCCTGGACTGGTGGTCAGTATATTGCCTACAAAATTTGCAGATTTCCAGTGATATTTTAAAACACCAACCTCTCACTATGGTTCAACTTCCACTTGCTTCGGTGTACTTTTGAGTCAAGTCATATGTTTTAAAGATTAAAAAACACATTTTCTTTATTTAATGGAACAAAGTTAGAAATGTTAAAGGTCCAATGGGCTAGTGCTGCTTTTATAGGACTGGTACGTGGCTAAATAAAATCGGTCCTGGATCTTGGACTGTCGCAATATCCAGGCTCTGATGAATATGGAAATGAATGATCAGGACTTATATGGCATAGCTGCCAACCCTCCAATAAAAAAATACTGACTTCTTGTGACAAAAATACTAATTTTCAGGAACAAATACTGATTTTTAACATTTTAATGCATATGTGACTATTTACAACATATACAACCATCAGTAAAGTAGGACAGTGCTTTACATAATTATTTAATGTCAAATATGCATATGTTGTATCATATTTCATATCGGATGCCCATTCAGAAGGTGCAAGAGTGCAACACACTCACAGACTTTTTATAGTAGCCTTTTCCACACCTTATCTTTTTCCAGTCATTATCAATTTAAATGTATCAACCTTCACTGATGATCTCAATTCTGTGTGATTTTCTTATTGAACTGTTTTCATTCTAGCATATGAGTAATCCTTTGCGATTTTACTGTCTGGAAAACATGTGCAAAATAAATCACATGTAACTGAAAGAGGAAGGTTAGTTTCCAAAAGAAATTTAATAAACCGAATTTAGATCAAATTACAGCAAGGTTCTCTCTGGTATTTATATACATTGTAAGTTCAGACTGAGTTGTGTATGATGAAGCAGCAAGCTGGTGTTTATTAGCTTCTTCGTACTCTTTATTTCATAGGCGCCCAATAGTGAAATCACGTTACACAACTTGCAAAACGTAGTTTTCTCCTTTACTAGATGGTTTCACAAATCTAAACAAGACCGCACAATTGTCCTTCTAGTTCTGTTTTTTTTGTTGTTTTTCCTGGAGAAAATTCTGAATATTCTGCTTTCATATTCAACATGATTAGAACTTGAATATTAAGAAAATGAGATACAGTGACAGCAGTTAACTGTTTGTGAAATCCAATATGGCAGATAAAGACAGGCATTGTAGCCTCAATTTCGAATGAACCAATCATATTGTAGAACTGTATTCCTATGTACATGCGATACATTTCTATCAGAATGGAACCAAGTGCCCGTTCTAAACTGAAAACTGCAGAGAATTTTTTTAATATTTTAAAAAAAAATAGAAAACGTATTTTTTGCCAAAAAAACATACACCCGTATTCAGGTCCAAAATACAGGACAAATACGGAAAAAATGGGACAGTTTGCAGCTATGATATGATACACACACACACATATATATATATATATATATATATATATATATATATATATATATATATATATATATATATATATATATGGATATAAGTGATCAATTTTGAAATGGTACAGAAGCACACAACTCTAAAAGCTAGTCAATAATTAAATGTTACAAGTGAGGGCATGTGTGGTTCTTGATGATTAGTAGTTGCTGTGGGTCTTTTAATGCCACTTCTGAGCAAAGATTGGCAAATCTGCACTTAACTGATAAGGTCTGAAAGAATCCCACCACAAAAATGTATGATAACAATAATAATAATATAAATGTTATTAATCAAGTATCCTACTTCTTGACAACATAATCCAACAAAGGGACATAACCATGGGGCAACAATGGTATAGAGAGAAAAGGGAAGTATGGATATTATTCCAGGTGAAATGTTTCAGGTTATGTGAATATTAGAAAACCAAACAATGTTTTACTTGTTGACCCCATGGCCAATAGCAGTATACCAAACAATCAAATTCCAGAACTGATGTCTTCCACTATTGAGGAAGTATAGCTTTGTATAGGAAAAAAGGGAGATCACAGAAGTGACACGAGTAAATGAGGTACTATGTAATGAAAGACACAACTGAGATGTAGAATATTAACCTATAAAAAAAAAACTTGGAAAGTCTCACCAATATAAAGGAATATACAAAATGTGGGACCAACACTAAGCAGGTTTAACTATAAAATTTCCTTTCTCTTTTAAAACATTACCCAACATCAACAATGGATAAACAGGTAAGAGAAAGAGAAATTGCTGACCATCAGCATCTGCCTACAACACTCTGTAAAAGCCTGTTTTCTGTAGTGAAAGCCAGCTGAGTCTTTAAAACAAAGGAATGTAGTTCGTTCAGTTTGGACAATGGACAAAGTCTCAAACTTTGAAGAGTTGGGCCATGTCAAAACTCAGTATGTTCCACCTTGTGGTATGGTTAGGGGAGGTAATCTGTAGGAGTTGTTTCCCATTGACTACACACTACAATGACAGAGAACCACACACACTCAATCTACAGGAGGGATAAATTCCAGAGGTAGCATTGGTAATTCCTAACATTAATGAGATTCAGATAAATAACGGTGGTGGATGTCACAATCATAAGCTATAAATCTGCTATACGATGGCTGACCATAAAACTCTGTCAGATCTCATCAATATCAATTTGCACACCATATCTGGTTGAAATCCAATAATAACACTGGTCAACAGTGAAATCATTACTGACTTGAAAAGGCCCTAATCTGTAGTATTTTGGTGTGCCGAACACGAATATAACCGTGAAAAATTTGTATTGGCTCTCGTTTTGAAGATATTCATATACCTCATTTTCTATGTTTCACTGTGTAAATTTCTCCAGTAGGACTGCAGCAACATCCGGAATAATGATGTAACATTGCATAATACCATCATGCTCACATCATCCACAGTTGATTGCATCATTTTCTGATGCAATGCAATACTAATGCCATGTGGCTGCTGAAGTAAGTTGACGTCAGCAGTGTACTATACATGTGTAGGCCTATTATACTAATGCCAGGCGGCTGCTGAAGCTGACGTAAGCAGTGTACTATATAAAGCCCAATCAGATAGGTTCAGCATTTAAAATATTTTAGACGTTGTGCGAGACAGTTCAAGCTACTGTTACATAAAACTTATTATTTTATCCATTTACGTACAATAAAGAACAGTAATGCCTCGAAAGTGTGTTAATACCGCGGACAATTTTTGCTATATTTGTGGGGAAGTGACATTTGCCAACCAGAAGAAAAGTATCAATTCTCAAGTCAAGAAGGCATATCATCTTTACTTCGGATGCAAGGTTGGTGACCAAGACAAGCCTTGGGCTCCGCATATATGCTGTGCTACATGTACAACACAGCTTTCACAGTGGTTGAATTGCAAAAGGTCATCAATGCCGTTTGCAGTCCCAATGGTGTGGAGAGAGCCAAGCAACCACCTAAATGACTGTTACTTCTGCTTGGTTCCTCCTCTTTCCGGCGGAATAACGAAGCGAAAGAAGTCGAGAATAGTCTACCCAAACATTCCGTCTGCATTGAGACCAGTTCCACATGGTGAGGGACTTCCTATTCCAGAACCTCCAGCAGAATATTCTCTTGATTCATCTGACGAAGACAAAGGTGAGTCGACCTGTTCTTCTCCTGGTCCATCAGCATGCAGTGATCCAGATTTTCACTGTGGTGCATCATCAACCCCACACAGAATAACACAGGAAGAACTAAATGACCTGATTCGTGATTTGGACTTATCAAAGAACAAGGCAGAATTGCTAGGATCAAGACTCCAACAATGGAATCTTCTAGAAGATGTCACAATTACTGCATATCGAAAGCGCCACCAGCAATTGGAGCCTTTCTTCAGAAAGGAAAGTAATCTGATATTCTGTTCCGATATTGAGGGCCTCATGAATGCTTTAAAAATCACTCATGACCCACAAGAATGGAGACTATTTGTGGACTCTTCGAAACTGAGTCTCAAGGCTGTGCTTTTGCACAATGGAAACATTCTTCCATCTATTCCAGTAGCGTATGCTGTCCACATGAAAGAGACATACGATAACTTAAGGCAGCTACTGAATTCCATTGAGTATAACAAGTACAGCTGGCACCTCTGTGGTGATTTGAAGGTAGTTGCCCTTTTAATGGGACTGCAGCAAGGATATACAAAATACATGTGTTTCTTATGCGAGTGGGATAGCCGAGCAAGGGAAATGCACTACATGAGGAAGGAATGGACTCACAGGCAGAATGTAGCCATTGGAGAGAAGAATATCCAACACCCAGCTCTGGTTGAGGCTCAGAAAATCTTGCTACCACCCCTTCACATCAAACTAGGTTTGATGAAGAACTTCGTGAAAGCCATTGACCGGACTTTGCCAGCATTCCGATACCTGCATGAAAAATTCCCTCGACTCAGGGAAGCAAAGATTAAAGAGGGAGTTTTTGTGGGTCCTCAGATTCGAGAGCTTTTCAAAGATGACCGGTTCAACAACTTGCTGGAAGGTGACGCGAAACAAGCATGGAATGCTTTTCGCCTAGTTTCTACAAACTTCCTCGGAAATGTTAGGGCAGAAAACTATAAGGAACTAGTAGAAGACATGTTGATGAAGTATAAGAAACTTGGCTGCAATATGTCTCTAAAGATTCACTTCCTTCATTCCCATTTGGATTTCTTTCCTAGCAACTGTGGTATTGTTAGTGATGAACACGGCGAACGTTTTCATCAAGATATCGCAACAATGGAACAAAGATACCAGGGAAAATGGTCCACTACAATGCTGGCTGACTACTGCTGGACACTCTCAGAGATGCTCCCGAACAGCTGTACAAGAGACAGGCGAAGAAATCTAAGATGTAGTCAATGACTTGATTTTTTATAGGTAGGCTATTACAGTTGACCTTTTACTATTGGAATGCATTTCGTTATGTAAACATTAATTTCTTGCAGATTACAAAAAAACTAGAGCCAATTTTGCAATTTGACTGTCATATTCGTGTTCAGCACATAAAAATTGATAAGAATTGACTAATTTTATTTCAGTAACATGACTTTTGTAAAAATTTGTTGTCCAGTGTAATGATCATCATTAATTTGCATAAATGAAAGTCCTATGGACAGAAGAAGGAATGGGCCCCAAACACAATCTAGGATCATACAATATTTATTACAATATGATAGAATCAAACGTGTAACCAAAACGTATCCTGCATCCTGGCCAATACCATAGCAACTCCACACCTTGCAGGTGGGCCAAGAAATTTTCATCAAACAATTCCTGTTATGTGGGGTGGGTGGGGGGAGAATTTATTTGCTATGTAATTGATACCTACCCTAAGGTTCCAACCTAGAACTTATATGGTCATTAGAAATACAAAAGAGAATACCTGAAGCAAAATGTTTCACCATTATAATTCTTGACCCCATGGCCCCACCCTGAGGAATTATACGTGACCAGGAGTCAACATATATGACGATGTTATATTCCAAACACATTGTGCACTGAAGAGATTATGGAAATGCAAGTGATGAAAACTAAAAATGTGCCAATTAGTAGAATTCTCAACTCCATGTGCAGAACCCTGGTCCAGGTGTGTACTAAACCAAATCCATGTACATGACCCTGGTCCAGGTGTGTACTAAACCAAAGCTATGTACAAGACCCTGGTCCAGGTGTGAACTAAATCAAAGCTATGTACATGACTTTGGTAAAGGTGTGTACTAAACCAAAGCTATGTACATGACTCTGGTCTAGGTGTGTACTAAACCAATGCTATGTACATGACAATATTATATTTTGAAGGTGAGGTAAGCTGAGCATGGAGTTACTCAGACAAAAATGCTAAACAAAAATTTGAATCAAGACTGTGCAGACAAATACATACATGGACAATCCAAATACTAGATGCCACATCTCTGAGGCATGAAAAATATTAAACTTTTATCAGCATATTAGAGAATTTTGACTTTCAAACTGGCACAAATATTATTTGCCTTACTGTCTTATAATTTTGGAATGCCATGTCACACCTACATGAAATGATGGACACATAAATGCATAAATTACACCTTATACCTTCCTATTCCAAAATTCAGAATGATCAAGAAAATTCTCACACTTGTAAATGTAAGCATATCAAAAGATCACATGTGTAGATGTTAATGATTTTCTTGCATTCTACTGCCTATAAAAACTTCTTCACCATCCATGTTTTGTTCCCATGGAATAGACCACAGTTCTAAACGTCTTGATCACATAAACTATACATAAATACTACCCTCATCTCAATAATATTCTAAATGTTTATGGACTTTATCATGAATGACATGAATATAAAATAATGATTTTGTTATTCAGTGCTGAAAATGGCATAATATTCTAGCTTTAGTTTCAAGATAGCACTTTTCCAATCGATACAGAATTAAAGTCCAAACAAATAACTCTTTAAGTCTTGTCACCAAATATACCTGTATAGTCCAAGCCTTTACTTCATCTTTTCCTGCAGTGAAGAAGTATGCTAAGTTGAGGGCCTTGTATCCAATCACAATTATCTTATCTAGGACACTGAAAATAGAAATTGCCATAATTATCTTTACTAGTACACTGAAAACAGAAATTGCCATAATTATCTTTACTAGTACACTGAAAACAGAAATTGCCATAATTATCTTCTCTAGTACACTGAGAATATGACTTGCTGTAATCATTTTCTCTAGGACATTGAGAATAGAAACTGCCATAATTATCTTTTCTAGGACACTGAGAACAGAAATTTCCATAATTATCTTTTCTAGGATACTGAGAATAGAAATTGCTGTAATTATTTTCTCTAGGACACAGAGTAGAAATTACCATAATTATCTTTTCCAGGGCCATGAGAACTGAAATTATTTCTTAATTTGCAATATCAATCTTGCAATTTTCTTTTCTTTAAAAGCAATAGCTGTCTGTAGCCCTTTCAAACTAACAATATCCTATGGTACTTGTCTTGTCCAAATTGGTCAGACCTGTCAACTCACTGGAAAGGCAAAACAGGCTTTTGTATATAGGTCATCTCCGTAACAGAACTGCCAACACTAACAAGACCTTCTTAGTAATACAGTCAATTTTTTTCTGTAAGATGGACCAGTTTTCATTAGTATGCAACAAAATATCATGCACTGCTATTATCAAGCTAGGAAACTATTTAAAAAGTCTAGAACTGTGATTCATGACTGATGCAGTGATGGTAAAATTTGCATTGAACTCAAAGATTTGTAAAGTTTAGTTGAATCTTAATAAACTCCTTTAACAAACTGCAATTTCATATGACCTGTGGAACATATGACAAAATCATAAAAAAATATTTGCATGTTGTTCTCTTCCAAATTTATGTTCCACACAAGATTACTGCTAACTCTAATCCCTACTATAAATTACATCATCACGGACTTTCACTTGGATACAGCTATTCACATTTTAAAAGTCATATCTGATCATTAAGTTGTTGTTCAACTTTCCAAGATCAAGAGATTCAACTTTCCAAGATCAAGAGATTCAGTTTGCCAAGATCAAGAGATTCAACTTGCCAAGATCAATAGATTCAGCTTGCCAAGATCAAGAGATACAACTTGCCCAGATCAAGAGATACAGCTTGCCAAGATCAAGAGATTTAGCTTGCCAAGATCAAGAGATTCAGATTGCCAAGATCAAGAGATACAGCTTGCCAATATCAAGAGATTCAACATGCCAAGATCAAGAGATTCAGCTTGCCAAGATCAAGAGATACATCTTGCCAATATCAAGGGATTCAGCTTGCCAAGATCAAGAGATTCAGCTTGCCAAGATCAAGAGATTCAGCTTGCCAAGATCAAGAGATTCAGCTTGTCAAGCTCAAGAGATACAGCTTGCCAAGATCAAGATATTCAGCTTGCCAAGATCAAGAGATTCAACTTGCCAAGATCAAGAGATTCAGCTTAAGCAAGATGCCTATAAATAATCAAAAGAAAATGTATATAGGTATTCTTTGCGACCCAGGAACCTAAATTTGGTCTGCCTTTACAGACAAATTTTAAATATTAGATGACCATTTAACCTAATATTAAAGGATTTAACTCTCTTTTCAAAGAAAAACCTTTTTTCTTCAGAGATATTTAAAAAACCAATGTAATAGATGATGATACTGTACCATGCTGGTCACCATGGCACAAAGAGCAACGTCCTTTTCTACTGGTGTAACACAACTACTTTTCCCCATAACCCAGGAAACGAATGTCATCAACCCTCTAAGCTAATGATAAAAACTGTCCTGTGTTTGAATCTGACATATTGACACCATTGAGTTAAACTGCCAATGTGAACGAAGGATGAGTCCAAGCCATATTTGATACATATGATATTCTTAACTGAAACAATGCCTTCCTCATGAAGCAAAAGTTTAGTTAGCACAGTCAAAGTGGTCATTGTAGATATGTATCAGTGACTGTTCAAGGCAGGGAGAAACCAACGTTGGTTAGGAAATACTTGACCACTGACTGCAGAAGGTACACAACTACTACATACAAGACATTTATGTAGGAAATGTGCCCTGTACAAATTAGATTGGCCATTGTGAACAGGACACTTCATATTATAATGGTTATACAAGAACATACAAGATTCCATACAAATTTCATAAAATGTTCAAGTGCTTAGGTGATTTATGAGGCTAAACTTAATAATTTACTAATAACAGTAAACAAAAAAATCCAACAAAAATGTGCAATTCTTCCATCAAGTGTTCAAAGTAACTGTAAAAGTGCATCATTTAAGGATAAATATGGTACCTCTGTGTTTCATTTTCCTTCAAAAATTTCTCCTTCTCCTCAGGTGACATATCCAGGAGTTTGGATTCCAGAGCGGCACTGAACAGGATGACACTGGCTCCGTGATCAAAGGTATCAATCCATTCCTTGATCTTACCTAACCTGTAACAAGTGAATATAACAGATGAATAAAATAACAAACATCAATAACACTTGTACAAGTGTTTTGCACACAGTCAATTGTGAAAAACAAATAACCAATCTGTCAATGTGCCTCTGCTGCTTGAAATATCAAAAACCGTATCTTCTCACATGGCTAGTAGCATAGTTCTTTACATAATGCAGATCAGTCACTGAACAATGTTACATCTGTGAATCAGAATAATGCATGTAGTCACTGAACAATGTTACATCTGGGCATTAGAATAGTGTAGTCACTGAACAACGATACATATGGGCATTAGAATAGTGCAGTCAATGAACAATGTTACATCAGTGAATCAGAATAATGCATGCAGTCACTGAACAATGTAACTTCTGGAATTTAGAATAATGTAGTCATTGAACAATGTTACATCTGGGCATTAGAACTGTGCAGTCACTGAACAACAATACATCTGGGCATTAGAATAGTGAAGTCACTGAACAATGATACATCTGGGCATGGGAACTGTGCAGTCAATGAACAACGATACATCTGGGATTTAGAACAGTGTAGTCACTGAACAAATGTTACATCTGGGCATTAGAACTGTGCAGTCAATGAACAACGATACATCTGGGATTTAGAATAGTGTAGTCACTGAACAATATTACATCTGGGCATTAGAATAGTGTAGTCACTGAATAATGTTACATCTGGGCATTAGAACTGTGCAGTCAATGAACTATGATACATCTGGGATTTAGAATGGTGTAGTCACTGAACAATGTTACATCTGGGCATTAGAACTGTGCAGTCAATGAACGATACATCTGGGCATTAGAATAGTGTAGTCACTGAACAATGTCACATCTGGGCATTAGAACTGTGCAGTCAATGAACAATGATACATCTGGGATTTAGAATAGTGTAGTCACTGAACAATGTTACATCTGGGCATTAGAACTGTGCAGTCAATGAACAACGATACATCTGGGCATTAGAATAGTGTAGTCAATGAACAACGGTACATCTGGGCATTAGAATAGTGTAGTCATTGAACAAATGTTACATCTGGGCATTAGAACTGTGCAGTCAATGAACAACGATACATCTGGGCATTAGAATAGTGTAGTCATTGAACAAATGTTACATCTGGGCATTAGAACTGTGCAGTCAATGAACAACGGTACATCTGGGCATTAGAATAGTGTAGTCACTGAACAAGTGTTACATCTGGGCATTAGAGTAGTGTAGTCATTGAACAAATGTTACATCTGGGCATTAGAATAGTGTAGTCAATGAACAACGGTACATCTGGGCATTAGAATAGTGTAGTCATTGAACAAATGTTACATCTGGGCATTAGAACTGTGCAGTCAATGAACAACGATACATATGGGCATTAGAATAGTGTAGTCACTGAACAAATGTTACATTTAGGCATTAGAGTAGTGTAGTCAATGAACAATGTTACATATGGGACTTAGAATTGTTTAGTCAATTAACAACGTTCATTTTACACTATCTACACAACACTATTTAAAAAGTCCAAAATATTTTAGAGTTAATTTTTCAGCTCTTGTAGCTTGTTAAGCTGTTTTCAAGAGTTCTAAGTTCTGCAATCATGTCCACAACATCTTTCCTCAAACTATTTGATGTTATAAAGAAAACGTTTCTTATGGATCTCTGCTTTCAATGCATAGTCAGCAGCTGCAGCCATCTTTTTTATTTAAATCTTTAAAACTAAAACTGTTTATAAATTCCTTCAGTTTGCAGGAAAACCAAGTCTTTTCAAGGTACCTAGACAATTTTTATATTAGCACAGTTTGTTTACCAAAATCTGTAACATCCATATATGTTAACAGACCTCAATCTCATCTTGGAGAGTCTACAGTCTGCATCAAACACTATAATGAAGAATGTACTAGGCGACTTTTTGCAAAAGAGTAATAATACCTTTTCTTAAAGTAGTCCAAATTTTAGGAAATCTACTGGGTACCCATGGATCCTAAAAACTGGTTAACTGGGTACCGATCAAGGGAAATCTGTATTCAATGTCAACCTCAACTGTCTTGTTGTAGGTTCATACATGCCAACCCCCAAGATAGGTATAAGCGTAAGTATTACTAAAGTACGTGCCAAAAAGTGCAGTCTGTGCAAAAAAATGAGCAATCTATATACATGGTTCCCATGCTTTTCTAAATTTAAATGTCCAGGTCTTTTCCAGGATGAAATTTATTGAATGGAATTCAAGATAATTTGGATTATAAAACACTCATTTTCCAAATCTGAAGCTGTTTCTCTTTCAATACTCTCCAAAACATGTCAGAATAAGTCACACAACACAAATCTGACTATATTCCTACAAATTGGCATTTAAAGCCATTTCAAAGTACAGAATACAAATTCTAACTTTATTTGTGCTGATCTGCATTATGTAGCAATGTGGAAACAACATAAGGAGCAGAAGTTATTTTGTTTCCTTTCCATAGTTTTTACTTTTATTCCATTAGTCCAACTTTTATGGATCATTTTTTGTAGGATTTATGGCACAATCGTGAAGGCTGTCAATTCTGGAGTTCTACTGGTCCTGGGCTTGAGAGTCACCAACTTGTCCAAGTACTGGGTAGCTAGTACAGTGGTACTTTTTTGTCATGGCATCTATGTGTTTCCTACATCTTCAGTATAGACACAATACACAGTAGGTGATTTCAAAGAAAACTGTCTCATTGGCACATCTCAATGACACAACTAACTTGCATTTCTCAGTAATTTTTATCCAACTGTACATCAAGTACTTTCAGAAAGACTGAAAATAATGTTATCATGCATGCAGTGAAATACAGATACTTTGCTTAATAATGTACAGAAACAAATGATTAGGATTTTTTAAATAAATCACGTCAGCACACTTGTTTTGGTTACATAATCCAAAGGTTCTGGGTTTGACGCCTTCCCACGTCAGCCAGAGTTTCCTCCCTATGAAAGGAATATGGTTCCCCTTTCCTTGGCATGACACAACCAGTAACATGATAAAAACCTCATTAGTACCAAAACGTCTATATACATGATTCAAATTCATGAATTTCTACTGAATTCCCCCTACACCTAAAATACTACAAATTTATTTTTGTGGGCACAAATTTTCATGATTTTATAAACAGTTCCAATTTGATCTTATTTAAACTGTTGGACTGGGGAAAGAGTTCTGCTGTTTCTCAGAAGGATCTTTATTCACTGTTTTTTTAAATTTATGGTATCTGGCACGTCCATGAAAATCGGTACCCAGTGAAATATAGCAAATTCACAGTATTGTTCCAAAAGGAAAATAACTCCTTGTGCAATAATAGTTCCGAATTTTGTTTGTGTGCATTAACATTCAAATACCATGGAACCATTTAACTAAATTTTACTTAATATTTATTTTCTCAAGCCCATAAGTACAATGTAACAACTGTTCATCCAGGTTATAAACTTGTCTGCATCTATTTTTTAATAATTAAATACCATGAATGTGTTTAACAAACATGATTTTGGTCCTCCATAAAACAAACTGAAAAACAATGTGCAGTGGGGTTTGGGGGTCCTTCCCTAATGGATTCTAAAGGGGCAATTCCCCTGATCTGGGGGTCCAGGGTTCCAAAGGTGCCCAGCCAAAACTGCATTGTACACTCATACAAAACTGATCCTGATGTACTTGAATGTCAAAATATATTGCAAAGCTGTTACTTCATTCCCAAAAAATCATTTGAAGAAATAACAAACTGGCCTAATCTTTCAACAATACATGAAGAGTTTCAAAATCATCAACTCCAATAATTTTAGTGCTGAAATTTATAACATGTACATGTTCACACAGTAATTCATTACAATAATTTGTCAATTATTGCAGCAAATATTAAATTACACTTTTTTCATAAAAGAATCTGTAAAATAAAACACCAAAATAAATTAAATGTATACAAATAATCACATAAATTCACTTCTATTTTCACCCACTGGAGACAACCTGTTTATAATACCGACACGTCATTCTTATACTCTTTGCAGCCTTGATAAGATTTCTATTGCTTTCCATTTTGTCACCATTTACATTTCTTGGCTCAGTATTCCAATCTTTCTTGCAAATATCACAAAATGCCAGTCCTCTGGCATTCATTCTTTTACAAACTCACCATCTACAATTCCATCAACTTGCCACTTGAGCCATTCCTATTTCCACACATTTTTCAAACCATTATATACAATTTTTGTGTCCTGTTCTCTCTCAAAAATTCCAGGCACCATGTTAAGTGAGCATGCTTCTTTCTTTATATTTCAATTTGTTTCCATTACACGAAGATTCACCGGATGAATAGGAACTTTGACCAATAATAATACTCATTACAACAATCACAGGTTAAATATAGAACTTATACTTTGCAAAAGGGCCCCAAGTGGCCGAATGCACTCACTGTTACGGATCACTCCCATCTCATCTCTGTCTTTGTGGGTTCGAGTCTCAGGCTCTGCCAATGTGGGTATGTAAGAAAGCTTGCCTGTAGCTTCTTGTGGGTCAGTGTTTATTTCTGGGGTTTTCCTGGTTTCTTCCTCCACCATTAATACTAGTCACCATGTTTAGCCTATCTTGTGCTGAAAAATGGGATTAAACCATATAACAACAACAATACTTTGAGAATGGGACCAAACAAACTGATTTTTAAAACCTAGATGGGGGATGATATAATAAACTGGATTACATGGAGAATCCATTTTTTCTCGTCAGCACAAAAGTAGAATTCTGCTTTAAAATGGAGAAAATCATATCTGATTTAATCATGTCACTTACCCCACCATTAATACTGGCCGCCATGTATAGCCTATCGTGCTGAAAAATGGCGTTAAACCACTCAACAACAACAACAACAACAACAACATGTCACTTACCATTTATTCTTTTTCCTTATGTAATCTTTCTCTGACAAATTAACTAAATATATCACTGGTTTTGCTGTCAGGAATAAATGTTGGTTCAAGATGTCTATCTGAAGAAGAAAAAAGATGAAAGAAATTAAAAAGTGTAAAAGGAAATCATTTGATGCTCACTAATTGTCCGATCTTTCAATTCCACTGCATAAAGTATACAGTCACACTGACCATGCGCGATTACAGCACTGGGTGAACATGGATATTTTGTGCAAAATTTCATCAACATGAATAAAAAATCAATTGACAATGATATATGCATGCAAGAATAGTTTTATCTGCAAATACACCCGTATGTGACTTGCAGAAACTTTAGTACATAATTGTACACAACCCTAAACATTAACAAAATCATGTAGCACAAAACCGACACATGCCCAAAACATCTCTGCATTAATAACAATGTTTTTCTTCTTAATACAGGTCCTATAGCAACCTAAAAATTGTACACTACATGTAAGAGATTAACAGCAATCCCATTTTTGTCAAGTTACACCATCACACATTTATACATTCAGGAAAATGCTTAAAAATTTCCTGGAGTGAGAAAACAATTATTTTTAAAAGAAACTTTTTCAAACCTAAAATTAAATACATACATTCGATAACTGACAACACAACTGAAGAAGACTTTTTCACCAAACCAAAATGATTAGCATTATAAATTTTAGTAGGTGAAAAAAGTTTAAAGGTAACTTGTGAAGCCACCCATATTTCAAAAGCCATCATGTACGATACTAAAATAGCATATTTTTAACCTCGTGTCCTTTATAAAAGGCCACATCTTTCTTTCATAAAGCCAGCTTTTTAAGGTAGAAGAGATGGTCTTGCAAGTGGAGGACAACTGTATCACATTTTACAAGAAGGCCACCATACCACATTTTACAAGTGGAGGACCACTGTACCAAATTTTGCAAGTGGAGGACCACTGTACCACATTTTACAAGTGGAGAACTACTGTACCACATTTTACAAGTGGAGGACCACTGTACCACATTTTACAAGTGGAGAACCACTTTACCACATTTTGCAAGTGGAGGACCACTGTACCACATTTTACAAGGGGAGGACCACTGTACCACATTTTACAAGTGGAGGACTACTGTACCACATTTTACAAGTGGAGGACCACTGTACCACATTTTACAAGTGGAGGACCACTGTACCACATTTTACAAGGGGAGGACCACTGTACCACAAGTGGAGGACTACTGTGCCACATTTTACAAGTGGAGGACAACTGTACCACATTTTACATGTGGAGGACTACTGTACTAAATTTTACACTAAAATCATTCGGCAGATGCAATTTACATCATAATCCTTTTTTGGATCGTATGAGTACAAGTTCCACACTAAGATGCCAATTTTAATATATGACTAATCTGGATTACAGCCTTTAAAAACTGATCAGCGTAATACATTACACATGTAATCAACCAGTGTTAATGGTACAGATCTGAAAAAAATTGCAGTTAAGTTGACAAGGCAAAAAACTTGGACATTTAGTAGGCATTACAATTTCTGTCCACCCTATAACCATGAATGAAGATACCGGTAATGCTTTAACAATAAAAAAAACTATTATCAGAAAAAATGAATATTAAGGCCCTGTGTAAAGGAATCTGAGGCCCTCTGTAAATGAAACTTAAGACCTTCTGTAAGTAAATCTGAGGCTCTCTGCAAATGAATATTAAGGCCCTCTGTAAGTAAATCTGAAGCCCTCTGCAGATGAATATTAAGGCTCTCTGTAAATGAATATTAAGATCCTAGGTGAATCCGAGGCCCTCTGTAAATGAATATTAAGATCCTAGGCCCTCTGTAAATGAATATTAAGATCCTAGGTGAATCCGAGGCCCTCTGTAAATGAATATTAAGATCCTAGGTGAATCCGAGGCCCTCTGTAAATGAATATTAAGACCCTCTGTAAGTGAATCTGAGGTCCTCTGTAACTGAATATTAAGGCCCTCTGTACGTGAATTTAAGGTCATGCAAATACACAGACTTAGAGAATTCCATATAGTGAATTTTAATGACTGGCCTGAGGTTTAAGTAGATGACAGTACTGCCTGACAGATCCTGGCATAATAAAGGATTTTAAAATGAACCAATTTACCTGCTTTAATTCAAGTCTTCAGGTTTTATTATCTTCCCACTCATGGATTTCTGTTCTCTTTCCATGTTGGTTAAATTATAAGGGACTGGTGACCCAAGATTTAAGTGGCCATTAAAATTTTAAAACATTCTGGCAGCTAAATTTTTGTAGGTACTTGGATTAAAGACAAGAAAGTATGCACACATCATTTAGCATGGCTGCATACATCCTGTATTTTTGCTAAAATGAAGTATTTATATCAAAGACTTTATTTCCATGTAAGTGGTTGTGAAACTGCATACTTAGGGAACAATATAAAGGTTCAAAGTAAAATGATTTCTCTCATTTCTATACATCTGTGATACACTTTGCCCACGTAAGACAGCAGTGTAAAATATAATTTTTGGACACAAGATGGAACTCATCCTGTCTTTGATCAAATGGCAGTCATTACAATCCCAACCCCCTGTATTATGATTCTATTCATACATTTTTATACAAAAATGAAAACGATTACCCATCGTGCATGCATACTGGTATTTATATAGATATTCATCCTGTGAAATTCAAATTTTAGGCACAAAACCTGACCTAGTCTCATTCCTTGGTGCAATTTCTCATTCCAACAAATGCCTTCTGCATACGATGAATTCTATTAGACTCACATGCTAAAAGCTTTATAAAGAACTCTTTATGCATAATACTTCAGACTTATATAAAATAATTATTAGTTCATGATGATTTTGCTGGCATTACCACTTCCAGAAAATGTCATCACATCTTGCTATTTGAACCAAGAGTTCAGACAAAGCTAGGTACCTCTTTTGCATCCCAGGTTAACTGTCGTACCCATTTACCATCATTCAAGGCATCTCTAACTTTGATCAAGCAATCCTGAAAATAAATAAATCAATCAAATAAACAGATCCAAGGCACAATGAGTATGACATTCCTAAAATCATGATGATCGTTAAGTAACTAATAATAATTAATAATTCCATTATGTTACAACAATATGTGTAATTTTCCATTCTGGAAATGCCAATTTATAGATGTTACTACAATATGTGTAATTTTTCATTCTGGACTTGCCAATTTATAGATGTTACTAAAATGTGTAATTTTCCATTCTGGAAATGCCAATTTATATATGTTACTACAATATGTGCAATTTTCCATTCTGGAAATGCCAATTTATAGATGTTACTACAATATGTGTAATTTTCCATTCTGGAAATGCCAATTAATGTATGTTACTACAATATGTTAGTTTTTCATTCTGGACTTGCCAATTTATATATTTTAAGTCAGTATGTGGAATCCTTGATTTGAAAATGGGTGACTGAAAGGATACTTTATCCATTCATTATATGTAACACCAATTGACTTGTCAGTCTGTGTTGTGCATTTTGTTTTTATATTTAATGTAACTTTAACAATTTTAGTCATATCGCTATGATGTCTGCAGTGTGGAAGTGTATAGTACTGGGGCGTCATGCAACAGACATGTGTCATCATATCCCATCCAATCACATTATCCCGACACCAGGCCGACCACTCCCGATGAAATCCAAGTCTTGATGAAAACAGACTCAAGTTCAATGATTCTGGGAGCGCAAACACAAGGGAAATTCCCAGATTCTAGTTGGTTAAGAAGTATGTACCCAAATGGACAAAATTCTGGGATGTACAGAGGTCTGACTTTCCCAGTTCGTGAAAAGGCCTGGACGATCTAGTGGTAAAGGGAGATAATTCCACATTGGAGTAGAATACAATTTACCATGCGTTTCTTTAATATGCTGGCGATGTAGATGATGCCGCCAAGAACAGGGAGATGGCAGAATTAATAGTGTGAGTGAAAGTGTAGGGGTTGACGAAGGCAGAAGGGAAGAACGGTGAGTTGATAATGGTGTGGCGGTAAACATGGAAACTAGCAATAGATGGGGTGTACAGGTCATGGAAGTATACATGTCAGATCGTGATTAATGGCATACTTGCCTCATCTAATGGAGAGGCAGAATGACATTGCCTTCCTCATCTTAAATAGGGTATGGAGACTCTAGTTGATGATGGGCCTCCACCTGCTGTTTGCATGCCAAAAGCAAGTTTGGAGTAACTGGGGAACCAGGGAATGTAATTGGGGAATGTGTCCTTAGCACAAGCTCTTGTGTCTTTTATGAGTGATCGTATCATCTGTTATGAAAAAGCATCAATCTCCCAATCTGACAGTGTATCATGGGCGATAGGGTTGCTGATGAATGCAACCTGAAGCCCCTCGGACTGACCTCGATCTGAGGAAACAGGGAGGTCCAGTGAACTCAAATCGGTTTTATACAGCCACTGTACTATTGCATGATAAGGGTCAATGTGGGTGTATAAGTCATGCCGGGTGGCCATGACGACTCTGCTCGATCATATCTGTGCAAGACATGAGCATAAGCTTTTAGTACTCTAATATCTAGCATTGCTGGTCAAGACAGCAGTGCTTGCATCACTGTACTGCCAGCCTTTCCAGCACTGCCGTCATCACTGACATATCAGAAACCTATGGCAATGTTTAAAACTTCTTCTGCATCCTTGGTTTATAATTAAAGCATAACCCTTTCAAAACAGTATTAAATACTAAAATATTAAGCATAATTATCCAGCAGCACTTCAGAATTTCACTATAAGAGCTCTGTGTGATTTGGACTTTTAACGTAGCTTTAACAATTTTTCAGTCATATCGCTGCAGTGTCTGCAGTGTAGCAGTTTATAGTGATGTCTAGCACTGAGGCATCATGCCACAGAAATGCATAGCTGCCAACCTTCCAGGCTCACAATGAGTGAAAATAGGGATACAAATTCGTGAATTTGGAAAAGAATTCGTAAAAAATACCATGACAATAACTCCATCCACTCTGACCGTCAATACTACACTATTTCAAGTTCGCAATATAAAACTAAAACACTACATATAAGCAGAAATATTTATTTATCAAGACATGATACTGTGGCAGACTTGAACTTCCTCAACTGCTTGATCGTAAATTTGTTTTCTAAACAGTTCAGACTTCTTGCCGGCTGGTTGATCTTGGTGACTAAAATTACTGCCAAATTTTCTACAGCTAAGGAGGCCCTAAAGTCTTATTTTTCCTCACTACAGAAAATACACTTTCTCTGTCACTGTTGCTGTGATGAATACACAGGAGCTGCAGCACTTTTGGTCCTTCCACATGAAAATTTGGAATCGATTTTCGAGTCCGGCAACATTTGTCAGAACAAATGTTTAGCATGGTCTTCGGCTGATAAAGGTAGATTGTGTTCGACATGAAAACTCACAAATAATGCTTCAGTGTTGGTAGCCTGCATTTCTTCCACCAACTGTTTAAAATATTCCAGAGTTGAAATCTGCGAATTCATAATTTTCCTAACTTATTTGTGTTTTTTGCAACCGATATACTTCCTCACATAGTCTCTGCGATGGCACACTGAGTGCAAAAAGCATGATGAATATCAATATTTAATGGCAGAATGCACGGCCAATTTTTTATATATTCCAAATTAAACTTCACTTTTTGAGTAATACATTTCTTTTTCCTTGGTGGTGAAGACATTTTCAAAATCGTACATTCGATGCTGAACCGTAACTCAAATCAGTGTTGGTGACGCATGCGCGGAGCAGAATTCCGGTTAGGCCCCAGTTTCTCTTAAAAGCATTTGTAAAACTACTCTTATACATATAGATTAAAATAGGCTAAAACGCTTGCTACCGGGGGCCATCTGTACTAATCGGCTGTAGATGTAATATCGCAATCAGCAGTACCGGACCGTTTCGGCAACTGCAAATATCACGACTACCGCTTAACGGGAAATCAGTTATTTTATTAAAGATTTAAAATAATTGAGGATTGGAGAACTTTTGGCTTGCGGCGTGAATCCATGAATCGCTGAATAAGTCGTGAAATTCACACCAAATGCGTGAGGGTTGGCAGCTATGGAAATGTAGCATGATGTCCCACCCAGACACATGATCCTGATAACAGGCTGACCAGTCCTAACACTAAAATCTTAATGCTGAGAGCCAAGCAAGGCAGCTGTTAGAAACATTTTTAAGTCTTTAGTATGACTAAGATGGGGATTGAACCCACAACCTCTCACATCCGAGGCAGACTCTCTAACTACTAGGCCACCGAAGCGGTCCTATAACAGCTATGTAACAGACAGAGTAAGCAAATAAAGTCAAATATAAACTAACCCAAAGTAACCTTGTGTACGGTCAATGATAGCGTGGTAGGATGGTTGTCCTAAAAGATGAAGTCCAGACAAGTGAAAAATATTTCAGAATACTGGCAGATATTGTAAAATAAAGCATACAACCTGTAGTAGATCAATAAATCCACACTACAGATGCAAAATGAACACTGGATGGGTCCAAAGGAACACAAAAAAAAGGGACTGGATGTGGCTCAGCTAAAAACTGGTGATACCTGGTGGCATCAAGGGAAGGTAATGAGCTAGAGTTACTGCCTTTTGTAAGCAAATAAAGTCAAATGTACACTAAAATTCCAAGTTAATATGACATTCTGCTCAGGAATACCAATGACAAGATGTTCAAGGTGGCTGTACTGCAGCCTTACTGGATATACGTTCAGCACCATTCAAGAATTTTCAACCTACCTCAACTTCATAAGACAATTTTGATAAAAATTCCATCATTTAAGGACACTTACATTGATTTAAATTTTGATAAAAGACCTTCAAAACTGTATATTGTTGTATAAACAATGACTGACTTTTCTGTAAAATCAACTTTTCTTATAGTTCAATAAACCAGTAACCAAACCTGTACTGATACATGGGCTCTTATCATTTCTTAATATATGATAAAAGGGGACGACAATTTCCCACTCCTCGTGCGTTCCATTTAAGATCTGAAACCAATGCTTCAAGCTACATGTCACTGTGAATAGTTTCACACCAAAGTTCAGCTCAGAGATTCAAAAAATTTTGATCTGGGTTTCCTCTGAATATTTTAACCCAATTTTCACAGCTGGACATTTAGGATAGTCTGGGTTTAGAGCAATTACATAAAAAAAAAGTTGGAAACTGGCACCACCATAAGATAGCTTAAAGGCGGGCCAAGCAAATTTAAACTAGGTTATATCAATAGGAAATTATATATTTTCTCAAAAATGGTAAGTATTATCATCGCCGTCTTTAATCCACTAACAGACTAGATGAAACTCAGCATAGACGAAACCTGACCTGGTACACGTCATTTAGGTTAATAGTCACAAGACTTCACAAATCTCAAACAACAACATCGGAAGTACAATAGTCACCTGACATCAACAACAGACTCCTTTTTAATGTTGTTGTACAAAATTTCAATCATATTAAATTAAAGTCTGATACCTTTTGTAAAAACTAGAAAGAACATAATTCTCAACATATTTATTTTGAGAACAACTACAAGAAACTTGGCCAGCCTGATTCATCATGCAAAGTAGTCTGGTTCCCTGCCTTGTATGCTCTCTGGCTGAGAGAGCACATGTCCACATGCTAGTCATGTGATACAACAAAACTATGGAAGTTGGTCTTGGAATGGATATAGAATTTTGTGTTCTTTCATTTTTGCATTTTTATTACAACCAGTATAGTTGCATGTAATATTTTTTTAACAATATTTGAAAATGACGGTTGTGAGATTCTGTGTTCTCATGCAACTAGCAATCAAAATCATCAATACCAGCTCAAATTTCATCAATGCATTAGTTTTATTGTCTTTCAGCAGATTAAAGACATAATGATTTTAATATTTGTAAATTCTGAGAAAATAATTTTCATATCGATTTCATGCAGGTATAACTCTATTTCATAATGTTTCAGTTTGCTAGCCCATCCACTAAGCGGCTATGCTTTAATGTTACCATGCTGGATTTCTGTTTTGCTAGACTGGTTTTCATACCTTCCATAAATAAAAAAGCATACAGATATTGAGCTGTCTGTGAAACAAAATGTCTACTAGATGAATATAATTCACTGAGTGATTTAATTATCTCAACAAATATATTTATGGCAAGCAACCAAACAATCCATACTGAAACCTCTGAATATTCTGGTTGAAATCGATAAATGTAACTCATGATCAGTTCAGTGACAACTCAATCATGTAATTGTTTGGTACATCAAGTTGTGGAGGAAAATTCCTGAGTTTTTCCAGACTTTCCTCAATATCTGCAAAATTCAAGGACTCTTCATAGTCGGCATTTTTTAAAATCATTTCTCTCGACTTTTTCCCAGTAGCGTGGGAACCCTGTGAATACCTCATTGTGATTTGACCATTCATTTGGTAGTCATATCTTTAAGGTGGCAATTATGTCAGTAATATTGGATGACCAATGGGCTCCATTTTAATATAGACAACATCATGTGAAAACGAAACTAGACACAATGTCTGATTACTACCCATGGATTATGATAATGGCACAATGACTAACAGATGACAGCAAAAGCAAACTGTACATCCAACTCTCGTGTAACATAAATTACTAGATGGAAAAATTTTTCATAATTTATTTTTTAAGCAAAATTTCAAATTCAGGGCTTTCATTGGCCTTGGTAATAGATCAAGTACATTCAAAGCCTTCAAATGAGGTGTTCATTTCTCCATTACTTACAATGACCCATAATGACCGTGTGAGCCCTGTTCATGAGTAGCGATTACATATTTGTTTTAATGGACAGATGACAGACAACAGATCATACCATAAGCTCAAATAATCTAGATCTGTGAAGCTCAGAAAAAAATGTTTTTTTAAATTTAGTATAATTTTTAAATTTTCTGAATATATCTTCTTACTAGTTCTGCCTTTTTAGTTTTGTCTCCACCTCTAAGGATAGACTTTTCAACTCCATCCACGTGCTTATTCAGATATTCCATGTCTTTCAGCCTGATTTCGCTGTGGATAATCTCCAGATCACGTACTGGATCAACATCCCCCTCAACGTGGATTATTTCCTCATCAGAAAAAGCCCCTACAAGAAATATAAGGCACATACTGTACAAACAAACCATGCTACAATGGCTTACAAACATTTCTAGTATACCTTTATTATACATTTTTTATTATATTTCATGAAAATGATTGGCACATAGAATGCCATGTCTGGGAACATAATACACCACTCCCTCGATAACTCGCACACATTGGGGTCCAGAAACATCGACCGCACTATAAGTGAGGCGCGAGTTATTGAGGGACCTATAAAATAAGCCCAAAGCCAATAAAGTGATTGACGACATAACGGAAAAATAAGGGGGGGGGTAGGCAGATTATGCTGTTGAATACTCACTTTATAATCGTTCTGAGATTAACTGTTAATAAATATCTTTTCATAACGGTGTACTTTATTATTTTCTCATAGGATAACATTAATTTCAGGATAAATTACAGTATATTGAGGCGATCATCAAAAACATTATTCCATGTGGTTTCCGTTCGTTTAACATGTGTACCACTTCACAAATTGTGTACTACGTCACTAATTTTTATGCTGAATTGGATACATTCTAGTTTTATTGTTTGGATACATTCTAGTTTTATTGTTTGATCCAAATTAGGCCTTTTTTATATGCAAAAGATTGACTCTATTCGAGAAACAGGGTCGAATGAACGATAGATAGATTTGAATGTGATAGAAGTAAAATGGAAAACAAAAAAAACAAGGGTTAATCAGTACTAACATATTTAATTGGTCTACAAATTTAAAACAACGTAAATTAGAACAAGTTAATACTTGCCATTTGTGCCACGCTTGACAAATATCAATTCACTTTCTGAAAAAATCAGTTAATTTTTTTTTGTTTGTTACTCCTTGGTTTCTCTGCCGCCGAGCAAAATCCCATAGATTTATCAACTGCATGAGCTTTATGTAGTCAGCATTTTGGGTCTCCAGCCACCTTATGGCAATATCAAAATATTTGATTGTTTCCTGTGCAAAGGGGTGGGGTGCAACATCTGCGTCTGCATCACTTGTGTTACTCCAGTTAGAATCGTCTTCTGCTGCAAATTTGTTCGCTATAGAAATAATTATAGTTTCATCTGACATGTATTCGGCTGTGGGGCAATTATTGTCAGCACAAATCCACTCCTCCATATCATCAAGAGAAACGCCCATCTCAGGACCATGAGTCTGTATGAGTTTCTCCCAAACAGCCTTGGCATTAATGACATCAGTTTCACTGAAACATTCTTAGTCACTATCATCGTCGTTGTCTCTGTTACTGTTTTGCTTTATGTCAAAGGCAGCTCCAAGACCATTAATCCAGCACCCGAGGTCTCTTGTAATCGATTTTTTTTTCAATGCAACAAACACTTCCCCAAGTTGTTGATCAAAACAAAGCCGGCATGTACATGTAATTAGGTTCTCACAGAAGTACTCACAGGTTTCGATGTGACGGTTGATTGACTCTTTTCATGTTTTCAATGAACAGAATATGTTGTGATTATAATGTTTACACTGAAATGGAATTAATGGATTAGAACGTGACTTTCACACAGGAAGACGTTTAATTCATTCTCTGTTGCCAACTGTTAGCATTTACCAGAAGTTTTCATTGATCGCTATTTCACCAGACTGTTTATTTACAGTATAATGACAACTATTTATCACAAAAACTTACATAATATATGATATCTTTAAACAGAGGTCTCGCTAGGATTTTAAAACTGGGTCTTTCTGCCTCTGAATTCAATCACTAAGTATCAGTACATTTTCTCACTCGGCCGCCAGTCAAAGCCTTTGAACTAGCCGCCTAGCTGTGGCATCATGTTCATTTTTTATTTTTTAAATGTACTCTTATAAAATGGCAACAGTACATCAAAGAATCTTTCAGTCACTGAATTCTGTCATTGTAAATATCAGCACAGTTAACTGATCAACACGTTTTCCCACGAAGCAGGTGGCTGAAACAGGACCGGCAAATCTTTGAATTTTCCCGCGCACCTATTACATGCATATGGAGACTCCTGCCTCAGTGATTTTCTGCGTCCCAGATCAAAAATTGGCGTCCAAATACACGAAATTAAGCGTTTTCGAGATCTCTGAAATTAATTCTTCTTTAGAACTTGCAAATTTCAAAATATGGATTATATTTTTACGGGCATTAATCACCATTTTCGATGACAAAATGATCAATGTATCAAGGTTTAATTTATCAATTCTTATCGCAATCTTTTCATGTTCAGCATATTTTAAAGATATTTTAAATACATTTTCTCTGAAAAAAAATCGGGAGCCAAGACGGACACCGCATTATAAACGGGATCGTGAGTTATCCGGGCGCGAGCTATCGAGGGAGCAGTGTATCATGTCTCCATTTTTCAACCTTGTCTCCCTGCTTTTTTTTGCTTCCTCCATTTGTAAAATTCCAACTGATTTATCTTTTTGCTCAATTCATCCACTTTTGAATACCAAATTAAGGATGAAATAAATGAAATCCTGGCCAAGAAAAAACAAAAAAAGAAATCTATGGCAGTTGCAGTTAAGTGCTGTACATATTAGGTATGGGTAAGTAGACATCAAGAGTTAGGGCAAGTGGACATCAGAGTTTGGAATTTGAAAAGTATGCTGCTACGACTGAATTGGATGCTTCTTTGACCTTGTCTCCCTGTTTTTTTGTTTCCTCCATTTGTAAAATTCCAACTGATTTATCTTTTTGCTCAATTCATCCACTTTTGAATACCAAATTAAGGATGAAATATATGAAATCCTGGCCAAAAAAACAAAAATGAAATCTATGGCAGTTGCAGTTAAGTGCTGTACATATTAGGTATGGGCAAGTGGACATCAGAGTTAGGGCAAGCGGACCTCAGAGTTTGGAATTTGAAGAGTATGCTGCTACGACAGAACTGGATGCTTTTTAGAGAAAGACAGACACTTGGATGGTTCGTTGTTATCGGCTTAATGCCAGGAAGGACCTGGAAAAACTCAGGAAAGAAATAATTGACCCACTGGAAGGCTTTCTCACATACACATGTTGGCCGAACCTAAGGCTCGAAGTTATCCAGACAGGTGAGATGTTAGTGATCTGTAATGATGAGCACCTTCAATCACTCTGTCACCTAGGGACCTGAAGACAGATCGGACATTCTTTAAGGAAACTACTGCTAAATACAACTAATGGATTGAGAGGACAAAGAGATTAATAACAATGTAGCATTTACAAACAGCAATCTGAAGTAATGACAATAAAACAAAGAGGTCTGGCAAAAGTCATCATTCCCCCATTCCCACTTAAATCAATAGGATTTGTGCAGGTACACTTTCTTCTACTGGAACACTCCTCATGGCATTCAATGTAAAGAAGTATTTACGGTTAATGCCAATGAGGAAGAGAACACTCAAATATTCTGAGGAAGAGCACCTTCCACGCAGCCAGAGGGAAGGTGCTGTTTGTATTAACACACTGATGAGCTGGATAAAAACCATAATGGAAACAGCTCTTCAACTGACTTACAATGTATCTGGCAAATTCATGAAATCAAGAAAGTAGTCAATTATCAACCCACAGTATAAACACAACTGGTTTTCTCCATGACTGTGACGCTAAAATGCTAAACTAAAACGAATAATCAAAATCCTCTGATCCCAATGTAATCATGAAAAGCGGCAATAATACCGATAATCTTGAAAGCCTCGTTGTTGACTAAGGAGATAAGAAGCCATTAGAAACCGTTTTCCTCTTTAGTTGGGTTTCTGGTCACAGAAATGAGACATAAAGTTGTATTTCTCATCATATGAAATTTCTGGCACTTTCAGTAATGGACTACACAAGGATCAACATAACATCCCCCATACAACAATAAATGAAGTTGTTGCAGATTAAACATCATTTTTCAGCACACGATAGGCTATACATGGTGGCCATTATAACTGGTGAAGGAAGAACCTGGGAAAATCCTGACAAGTAACACTGCCAGCTATTGGGAAGTATATTCACATATCATCAATGGCTGAACCTGAAACTAGAACCCACACAGACAGGGCCTCACATTAAATGTATAAAAAGGTGATTTAGCAATTATAAATAATTCATTAATTAACTAGAACAGACAGATTATCTGATACATATATAGTGTCCCATTGTAATTTTTGCAATTCTGCTATATCAATGATGATATTTTCCATCAATGACAGTTTTAAAACTTTTCCAGCAACCGAAGAGGCTCAGTTACCATGACATTCTGTTCAAAGTACAAATCTTCTCAGGCAATCTTTACCAAGGTGGATTTACACTTTTGATCTTGTGTATGCAGGGTTTAATTGGTTACATGGTGCAGATTCTAAGTTCTTAAAATGTAAAGATAAAGAACTACAAAAAAACTTCAGGAAGATAAAGAATTCAAAATAAATGCAAACCCGAGCACGGATAAACAACTGTCAATTTACAATAAAATTACAAGATACTTTAAGACTTAATTTGTGTGAGGCACACAGCTAGTCTGTTTTGCTCCAAATGACACAAGTTTCTTGTCTTACTGAATTTTCTTAATAGCCTCATCATTCTTCCCACTACTGTACAAGTTTTATTTATGCAAACAGATCAACAGCCTATGATGCTGGCCAGTTGGTTTTCTCATCATGGAAATATCTGAACAAAGAAAGTATTTAGCAAGCAATTACTTACTGATACAATGAAAGATGGCATCACAAGCATTGATGTTTGACAAGAATGAATTTCCCAGACCCTTTCCCTCATGTGCCCCTTTCACAAGTCCAGCAATATCAACAACATTCAGAAAGGCTGGTACTTTGCTGAAAAGAAAGGAAACATATTCAATGGAATGCAGTGCCAGCAAGGATAGGTGTTCAATGGAATGTAGTGTCAGGAAGTACAAGTATTCAATGGAATGCAGCATCAGGAAGGACAAGTATTAAATGGAATGCAGCATCTTGCATGGTGCATGTAAAACAATAATCCTAGAATATGTGTACAAACTTTACGCATAAACTGAGCAGTGTATTTTTACGTAGACAATTCAACTAAAGATGCATAACAATCATTTTAAATGCATTCAAGTTATGGAAAACAATTTTGTTTCAAACACTGGGTCTAAGGTTTTGAGTGTATTAATACTGCCATAAGCACCATTCATGCTGTATTACAGTAAGTGCTAGTAAATGCTGTAACTCACTTGTCACAGGGACAAATATTTGAATTTTTTTCCCCCTCAGCCCTGTTGGTAATATTGTATCCAGGTTTCAGCCAAGAACAGATCTAGATACATGCATATGACAATCAAAGTTAAAACACTGAACCTTAACATTGTTGAAACAGTTTCCAATGGAAACCACACAGAACCGTAACACTCTTGCCGACAGTTTCCAATGGCAACTGCACAGAACCATAACACTGTTGATACGGTTTCCAATGGAAAAGTGATATCCATGTATTCTTTCAAAGGCAAGATAAAAATTAGCAGCAATATTTCCAAACATGATCAAGGATCTCACAAAAAAAACCAATATTTTGCTTGAAAAACATGCTGAAATAATCCACACAAAATCTTTTCTTCTGGGACCATTACAGACATTGGCAAGCTGCTATTGGAAAAATGACAGTGATTCCATATGCTCTTTCATTTGTGACAAAATCCCATCTTCATCTCCCAATAATATTCTGTGTAATCTTGCAATAAATCTAATTTTCTAATTCGACACAATGCAATGAATTTCATAAAAGATACATGTGATTATACAAAAGAATAAAGTTAAGGTAAAAAAACAAACATGTCCACTTATAAATTAGTGCACTAAATATTGTGAACTCAGTCATTTATGTATCTCATTTTTATGGTATGACTACACATGGCAGCTCAGAAAGAACAACTCACATTTTATCAAATTAGATCAGTGGCAAACAAGAGGATTTACATCTTTCATGCCTAAATCTATCTTGCTTGGTAACTTCTATAGAATTCATAGCCCCATTTAACCAGACTTGCATGTGACTCATTGAGACATATAGTGAGCTATGTCTGGAAAAGTTGCTGACTGGCCAAGAGACTACTCGAGTCTAGTCATCTTTTTATCATATAAATATATCTACTGTATATGCTTCCTTACAAGTTGAGTGGGACTTTAAACTTAGGCTCTAATCGGATGCAACATAATGTGATGACAGATCTGGGTTTATGCAGTTACGGCTTTGCAGAACAAACAATAACAGTGTCTGGACCCAACTTATAGTAAGCACAGACTGTACAATCCCTAATAAATGCCGGGGGGCTGGGAGAGGTTATATTTTTCATATGGGGTGCATTTATAAGAGCACAAAAAGTCTTTCAACTTGCCACCATACTAATGAAAGCTAACATTTTTTATAATAACCACATGTACATCTAGAGGTCTTTCTGCCACTGAATTCTGTCATTCTGTACATCAGCAATGTTAACATGATCAATTGATTAACACATTTTCCCAATCAGCAGCTTGCTGAAGTAGGACTGAACTTGCCACCTGCTATCATGTCAAGTTTAACTCTACATGTATGCCTGTGGCCTTTGTAATTTATACATTGATATATACATTGTAACAGTGTGATCAAATCAGACTGCGGCAGCATTTTGTTGTAATCATGGATCTGACGCAGACATGTATTGGAAAGTACAGGGATTACACCGCATATTATGCTTTTCCACCAATACATTCCTCTACATTCGATGTCAGTTGAAACTACGTAAAATACAAACCTTAGTGGCTGGAAATGTTCACACAAGAAATCAAATCTTGCATCTGGAACAGGAACACGACCTAAAACATATTGAAGATAAAAAATATTTACATCACAGCTTTTGAAAAATTTGTGGAAAAACTATAAAATCTGTTCAAACTTTATTTTACTCAACACCTGCATAACTAAAGTACTTATTATGTGTATGTAGGACATATTTCAAAGACAATGATATATGGCATCACGGAGCGTGGTAAACAATGGAAATGGTGTGTATGAAATCTCAAGAATGCTTATATATGCCCCTGATAAATAACAAATATAATCAACAATATGTACACCTTGGGAGAATTAACAACAATAAAACGATTGCATTTAAAATAAACAGTATGTACTTCTCTGTACAATTATCAGCAATAAAACGCTTGCATTTAAAATAAACAGTATGTACTTCTCTCTACAATTATCAACAATAAAACGCTTGTATTTTAAATAAACAGTATGTACTTCTCTGTACAATTATCAACAATAAAATGCTTGTATTTTAAATAAACAGGATGTACTTCTCTGTACAATTATCAACAATAAAACGCTTGTATTTTAAATAAACAGGATGTGATTTTCTTGTAAATAGAATCAAAAGCAAATAATACTTGCTCTTATTGTAAACATAATCAAAGGTATGTGCTTTTCATATAAACAGAATAAACGGAATGTGCTTTTCTCCCACTCTATCCCAGTATAGTTTGGGGAATAAGAAACCCTCATACCAAAAAAATAAATACAAAAACTGGCTGTGTGATTCTGATTAGTGTTCAGTGCTTCAGCATAATGACATTCATGCACCACACGGAGAGATGAACCTGTTTTATTTCTTTGTTAAATGAATCAATTTTATTTGACAAAAATTTAGCAGCAGGGATCATCCAGGGCTTCGCCAATGTCACAAATTTCGATTTTCATTCCTTATTGGCGACAAAATATACAATATTGGGATTTATTTTCGTGACAACCATTTTGGCTACTTAATTTGTACATACACTCGAGCGGAGACATTCAAAGGGACCAAGTAAAGAAGCCACAAGCTTGGATAAATAATGCACTGGAATCTATGTTACATAAACAAATCCTTTGTTCGTATTGACAAACTCATCTTTACAGTGCACGGTTACATCATAATCCGCTTATGATGACATCTGGCCTGAGTACTGTATGCTGTGATACACTCAGTCGAGGCCAATAAATCATCCCTTCATCCATGATGATATTGATTTTCAGGTGAGGGGCTGATATCACATATTAAAAGCTGCAATTATCTGCATCCAAATATGACTGCACATATCGATGTATATTTTATACACTTACCGGTATTTCTCATAGCTGTGCAGCTACCATCGGCTGAAGAGTTCTTTTAGGTGACATGTAGATTATACTTCCTGAGCAAATTATATGTTTGGTGACTTGTAAATCCACATGGAATAGCACAACCATATGTCCTGTGGCCATTTTGAATTTCGTGCTTGATATGGCTGTTACCAATTACTGGTATGTGTCTAAAGTGTAGGTGGGTTTGTTCCACAATGATTTGCATGCAGCAAAATTGCATATTTTAATGAACAGGTGACATCAGACCCACAACATCATAAATCAGTATGAACACAGATTTGTGGGATTGATTTATCGGACTACACTCAGTCATGCTACCAGACTATACCTACAATCGACCGACCTCTGAAGACGTGAACAGAAACAGCTACAATTAATTGAACGACTGCTAATCCTCGTTTAAAAAAAAATATAGCAATAAAAAAGTTTTGCTGAAACTTCAGAGAAAACTGATTACTTCTGAAGTACCGACTGCTGTATATAAAAACAAAGCAAATTTGAAAAAAATCTCAATCAAAATTATATACCGCCAACAGTGCAAGTTTATCATGGGTAAACATAAGTTAAACGTTGCATGTCATCCAAAGAGTAAGTTAACAAAATTAATAGCATTTGGATTTAACACAATTTCATCAAACACGGTCACTGAACAGTACATTTAACCTGACAGTCCAACATCATCTACACGTAGTGATGGTATTAACGCTTCAAGTGCAACACCACATCACGATGAACAGGTCAAAAGTTCCCAAAAATTTCTCAATATCTGGTAGCTGAGATATGATACAAAGTAAAAGCAGATGTTCTGTGATATATGTATCAAGTCACAATTCATCAACAACTAGTTATGATGTTTTTTGAAGGAGTGTGTCACCACACAGGAATCCAGGTGGGGTAAATAATATGTTAGTTTTGCTCATTGCCCTTTTACTTTTGCTATCAATCCCGTGTTACAAATCCAGGGAACTAAACTACGCAACAAGAAATACCAAAACAAACAAGTCTTGCATAATTGAAAATAATTTATTTCTCAAAATGCAGGAGTGAAAAAATTAAATTAACTTGCAGCCTGGTGAATGAATTCCTATTTCCTGAAAGTTCTTTCAATTCCAATAGTTCTAAGAAATCCGAATACGCTCCAACTAAAAATGCCCCTTCTGTGTTGAAGTTTCAAATGTACAGAACGATTTACAAAGAACTGAAATAGTCGTTGAATAAATTTAGTTATGACTGATCAATTATTCTAGCGTGTCAAGCAAAAAATAAATCTTTTCAAAAACCAGGTTAGGAGATTGAATCCAAAAACATGCAGATTGAACCTAGCATCGAGAAGTATTTTACGGCATATTTACACTAAATATTCACCGATTTTTCGGATCCAACACATGCAAAATTCTCAAAAGACACGCTGTTTCTACTTGTGGAGTTCATTGTTCCCCCACAACGTGTCCCCATTTCACATTCTGGTCAGCTGTGCCCAAACTGCACAATAGTTAAAGATTAGACTCGAGCCTCTTTGACATACATCTTTGTAAAACTTTACATGACTATGACTTGTTGCAGATGCTGAAAGATTATCATAGTCATGTAAAGTTTTGTCTGTTTTATTTGTTTGTCTATGTTTTGAATTTGCCTTTGAAAAAGACTCATTAAGAGTCAAAAGTGCTTAGGCTAGCTAGATACTAGTTTTGCACTGTTCGTAGTTTATTACATTTATATATGTAAAGAATACAAAACATATGGCGAATGACAATCCTTTTATGTACACTGGATCCAGCAAGGGATCATGAGTGTCAGGGGTTGATTAAGATAAATGCAATAAACTGACAACGAACAGTGCAAAACTAGTATCTAACTAGCCTGAGCACTTTCGAGTCTTTAATGAGAAAAATGGTTCTGTTTTATGTGTGTTTATATATATTACAAGATAGACAGGAAAGACGATTTTTTAGCTTTTAGTTGGGCTGGATTAGTGTGGTAGCAGGCAGATATTTCTAACGTAATGTGATTGGGGAATGTATCTGAAGGAGAAACAAAGCTTCTTATTCACAAATTACCTATTTCACTCGGTTATCTTACTATCTCTAATCACCTTTGTGAATGAATAGACTAATTTAAGATAGTTGATTATTACTTATTTATACGCATTGTTACTTGCTATATTTACAGTTGTATTGGGTTTGTTGTTGTTACTGTAGGGTTTAACACCATTTTTCAGCACAGGATAGGTTATACATCAGGCCAGTATAAATGGTGGAGGAAGAACCATGGGGTAACCCCAGAGGGAACCACTGACCCATGAGAAGATACTGGGAAGCAGTCTCACATACCCACACCTAAGACTTGAACCTACACCTCTCACTGCACCCCCTCCCCCATTGGGTTTAACAATACATCAGCACATTCTGGCCATGGGGTGTCAACTTAAGTAATTCTTGTTGTTTAATGCCATTTCTTACCGCAAGATAGGCTATGCACAGCAGCCAGTATAACTACAAATGGTGGAGGAAGAACCATGGGGTAACCCCAGAAAGAACCACCAACCCACGAGAAGATACTAGGAAGCAGTCTCACATAGCCACATTGGCCGCACCTAAGACTTGAACCCAAACAGACAGAGGTGAGATGGCAATGATATGTAATAATGAGCACTTTAGACAACTCTTCCCGCCCCCCCCCCCCCCCCGTTGGGTTTAACAATGCATCAGCACATTCTGGCCATGGGGTGTCAACTTAGGTAATTCTTGTTGTTTTGAGTTTAATGCCATTTCTTACCGCAAAATAGGCTATGCACAGCAGCCTGTAAAACTGGTGGAGAAAAAACCCAGTCAGTTCCTGGATTAAGCAGTCAGTTCCCATATTCAGGCATTTCAATATGTTGTTAATTTAGATACGATGATGCACTGAGGTGTATCCATATCCTACTATCATGCTAGGTAATAAAAATGGCTGCTGATGGGTAATGACTAATGATAAACTACCACATTTTGTTACATGGGAAAAAACTGCATAAGTAGCTTCACAAAAATTAGCTTTCCCCCAAGGTTAAAATGTTATAAAAGTCCTTCACCAAGGATTCCAGGATTAGTGCATACTGCAATGCAAATGATATTTATTGTCACATAATCAAGTTAAAATCTGAAATAAGAAACAGAAAACAAGTTTCTGAAAATCTGTGTTCTTTGCAAACCACTAGCCTTTTAAAGCAATATCAAATCATTCTGCTTCCTTACTTTCATTTGGGTCTATGGTGCAAAAGGGAAAATTCTCAGCTGCAGCTTGACTCTTTGTGAGGACATTGAAGAAAGTGGACTTCCTGAAATGAAATAGCACAAATTTAATTTAATCAGACAATAAACAATAAAATATTTTATACCCTTAGATGTTGTCTAGTATCAAATGATTGGTGTCACAAGGTGTCATTAGAGATAACAAAGGTGGTGCAGCCCTTGGGCCATTGAAAGTGCCCTCATTGCGGCTCTCAGGGTGGTTTGAGTTAGAGACCCCTGGTCTAAGTCGATGTGTTTTTGCCAGTCAAGTCTGTCTAAAGGGGTGACTTGTCATCGAAGTCAGAGTTGCACTTTGGAAAAATAAAGAAGCCCAGCTGGACATATAAATGTGACATTTTTTTAAAGAACAAATCTAAAATACAATAATATTACTGAGTGGAACCAATAATCTGAAAGCTTACAATCTGTCCCAATTAAATCCACTAAAATACATAGTGATTGACATTTTATATGTATCTGTATGATAAATCCATGAATTTATAGGTCACGTAGCGGTATAAAAATAATACAGAATGATCTCATTCATAATATCCTGTTAATTCCACGCATCATACAAATAAAACAAACTGAAGTTAATTCCACATTTTTTTAATTTCAAAGTGTCCTATAAATGTCATTATAATAACAATAATAAGTCTTTTTTTTAAACAGAGTGACTCAGTTTAATACAACTAATCTCCACTGAGGTCCTCTAAAAAGGAAAAATGTCATTCAGTATAAAGTAAAAAACTCATCTGATAAAGTTCTGAAATTCTCCATTGTCATCTAGTCTCTGTAAATGGTTGTTGACTAGTCATCGTAAATATCGCCCTATTCCTCTGCTTCACTGCCATATGTGGGTGCTTAGGTAGAGACAGAGCTTGGGCTCTGTAATTAATACCTTGATCATAGTCTGAAATCTATTAAAGGTTCTAACTGAACACGTTTTAATTATGTGGCAACATCATAGGGAGTTTAAATAACCACCCTCTATCTTATCACTAAGCAAATATCAAACTCGCAGCTCAGTCAAAGAGGGTTCTGCCTCTGCAAGCTGATAAAGGTCAGAAAATGTAAATCAACCTGTCAATCAACAAGTACATGTATATGTACTAAAGTCATGGCTTGATCGGGCAACATACTCCAGCAGAACACGTGGGAAATAAACACTTAAGGAAAGCATAGCTGCCAACCTTCCAGGCTCACAATTAGTGAAAATAGGGATAAAAAGTCGTGAATTTGGACAAGAATTCGTGAAAAATACCATGACAATAACTCCATCCACTCTGACCACTCCATCCACTGGTACCTGGACGTTTCGCCCCATGGACGTTTCGGCCCAGGACATTTCGCCCCACATTAATGGAAATATCGGACATTTATAGAAATTCATCAGCATTACACCACGTTCTTCATTTTACTTTAAAAGGAACAAAAATATAATTAAGTGTCCCTTGTGATCTGATTTCTTTGGCATTATTCTAAATAGTTAAAGAGGCAGCCTGCTCCAGTCGGGAGAAGTACAATTAAATAAAGTGTGAACCCTCACTCGAGTACAGCCTGTCTCAGTATAATGGTAATGCGAGAAACGACACACATCATCAATCATACAAAACAATATGGTTTATTTGTCGTTTAAATATAATACACCGTTTATTCGCCCAAATTCCAAATTAAATTTAAAATAAAAATCCCAAATTAAATTTAAAATAATAAAACAATGACAAATTATCATTGGATGGATTGTATCCAATAGGAAAATATAATAATAAAACATGGATAATTTGATTTAGTGGCTGTCCCTTCCTCTAGCCAAGGTCAACTTGAAATTATGGGGAGGGATTTTGAGTAAGGTGACAAAAACCGGACTAGGATGAACAACCCTATAGATTACACTAGGGAAATACATAAACACCCCGACAAAATTTTGAAATTTTTTGTTCAAAAATCTTTTATAAAGTAAACAAACGACATACCTTTGGGGAAAACATACACATATACAACAACTTTATTTTTTTATAAGTAGGGGTGCATCTGTCTGGTGCCATAAAGAAAAAAATGTTCTGGCATTCACTATTGCTCCCAGCAAGTGTTTAGGACTTAATTACAGCCAGGTAACTTCTTTCATCTTCATATTTAAATAATCTACTAAATGTGGTATCAAGGTATTTAAGCTGCAGCCAGGGTTTTGAGTAAGTCGTGTAAGCTTTTATGAAAAGGAAATTACAATTTAGCACAGATGTTATGGCGTTCACTAATAACAAAAACAATGACATATAAATAAACGTTTGATCTTAGTATATCAAAATCTGAGTTTTAGGATAAAAATTATGATTCTTCAAGTGCATTGTCCAACAGATCGTTTTTTTAGAAGCTCGTGCACGTGTTTGCATGGAATTTTATCAGTGGCTCTATAAATTGCAGTCTTTCCATTTCTCGGTACTAGTTGTTTTAATATCACGTAAATAAATAGATCGAACAATGTCTTCGTGCATTTACTGCAGAAAACCAGTTACCCGTCGTCAGCAAGCCATAGATTGTGATATTTGTGGCCTATGGCAACATAAAGCATGTGGAAATACTGGTAAGTTTATTTATTTATTTATTTCTATATCATATTACGATCATTCCGTAACTGAACTGGCTTAACAAAATAAATACATTTTTTATAATAATTTTATGTATCTAGTGACCTTTTCTCGCATGTTATTGTTCTTGTTTCAGTATATCCAATGTCTTTCAAAATAAATGTTATCATAAGACGTCGATAGAATTAACTAAATGATACTAAGAAATGGTTTCTATTTACAGGTTTATCAAGCTACAAGTATGGTATCCTTAGACGTAAAAAGATATCTTTTCAGTTTGTGTGCGACCTGTGCAGTTCTAAACCTGAGGTAAGATTTCATTACAAACAAAATATTTTAAGAATAAAGACATGCTACAGTAGCTGGTTCCCATTCGCATTCGATGTACTTAAGCTACGGTTAAATACAAATTGCGAACAAAACATGGATCGCTGCCTACATTCTCCCTATCACAAATGCTGGAAGATTAGTAAAAATAATTTTTCTTGTATCAAATATTTCGTTGTTTTTCTTGGGCTACACGACGTTCCATTCTAGTAATCGTTCTTATGTGCACTTTTATAATGTTTTAATATTAATACTGTTTACAGGCAGATGGCTACGATGTCGAAATGGACTTAAGCGGCATACCAAATACATCAGACAGATTTGAAATGTATACCGGTACAGCACGGGGGCAGATGGAGAGCACGAGAAATTCTATGTCGATTTCTATCAATAAAGATATTTTGACAAGGTGAATGTTATTTTATTTATTAGAATCGTACGGGTGCTTGCATACGTCTTTATGTGCAAATACCATATTCGGTATAGTTAAACTTGGTTTTCTATATATTTGCTTGTATGTTTTCAACATTTTCTGACAAGTTCAGACATATTTCTAATTACAGGCTGGATAGAAGTCAACAAGTGAACGAGTTTATGGTCAACAATGATGCTGCATCAACACTTGCAGCCAATATCTCTTCATCTGACGTTGAGCGCCCACACAGATCTTTGACACCAGAAGAAGAAGAAGCGTAAGTTAAAAATCGAAGCGGACAAGAAAGCACAGAAAATCGCAACAATTTATTTCAGTAATATTGATGTACATAAATCATTATAGAGTCTATCTTCTAATCAAAGAATGATCATCTTTTACTCAATCTTGTTAGGTATCTTGTAAACATGTGTTATTTTACTGATGCATATTTTTTGTTCATGTAAAATATTCGTTTTTTGATAATCACGATTTTTCTCCTTTCTTTAGGTCAGTTAGGAATAAAACTGTTTATGGAGAAGTGCCAGTGGATTCTGAGGATCGTATAACCTTTGAAGTAGTAGCCACAGGATCCACTCGAGGAAAAAGGAAATTAATATCTAGTGCTGGATATAGTTTTGTCATTTGCAGAATTACAACGAAGAATTGATCCAGAGGCAGTGAATGTGCAGTCATTCCTACGATATGTGGAAGACAGCTGGATTCACAATGACATATGGACTGTTGACTCCTGGTCAGTTTATGACAGAAGCATCCGAACCAATAATGATGTGGAAGGGTGGCATAATCGTATGAACAGGAGAGCAAGAAAGGGAAATTTGCCTTTCTATCTCCTCGTAACTTTACTTTAAAAGGAAGCCAGAGAAATTGGATCTGTAGTTCGTCTATTGCAAGAGGGGAAGATAAGACGGCATCAAAAGAAACAGACAACAAAAGTTCAGGGTCGCCTTATCAAGTTATGGGAGAAGTATGGAAACCACCAAATCAGCATGAACACCTTGCTTAAATGCTGTGCCAAATTGTACGGCCCGTGTTAGACATAGCAACAGTAAAGCTGGACGGAGTATTGCTTTCCAAAACTGGACATATTTTATATACACGTGCCTTTTGCGTTGTCCATATGTTGCAAACATTATACTTCAGTAGAGATAATATGTATATTTGTATTTCAGTTTCGTATAGTAGTAGCTGATGTTTTACTTGCATGCATTTTAAAAAAAAAATAAAATCATAGTTACTGTTTAGAAGTATACTTTTGCACATCATAATTTGACACCTATACCTTGTCATGAGATGTAATTTTGATTAGTGATGTGTGTTGATTGAAAAATGCAAATACATGCTTCATATTTCAAAAATATAAATCTCTGAAACCATTTTTATATCTCTTTATTGTTAATTACAATTAACATTCCTCGCCCCCTGTGTTTTCCTTGCTCGTGATATGTCGGGCTATTCTGTGCATAGCTTTGAAAAGATGTAATGTATAATGATTGGGGTATAGAAATGAAATACATTAATTTGGATTGTTTCTGTCAGCAGTTCAGTCGAGTAATTTGGACCCGATTTATAGCTAGTTTTACAAAATTCAAAGTAACAATGCCAATAAATGGCAGGAGATAAAAAGCCAATTAACCAGAGCTTGAAAAAAATGAGTAAAGTTCAACATTTAAAAAAAAAGCTATTTTGCGGGCAACCACAAGTCTTTAATCATCGTAGTTTTTATGTTTCGCGAAAGGAATAAACCTAACTCCATATATACGAGCTTGATATTGACTGTTAGAATTACAAAGCCCCCTTTTAAGTTGTGTCTAATTTACGCTCGCTGATTGGGTAAACGAACAGCATGATTGATAAGTGGTGATATGCCAATTTCCTACAAACGGTAAAAGTGGTTTTCATTAGTTTATGTAACAGCGAAAATAAAAATACTGCCGTATAGAAAATGATCACTGTAAACGATACATTAATTTTCTGATCAGTCTTATTACATAAATGAAAAAGAAAAAGGAAAATATTGTCTGATATAACGGCACGCTGAATGTAATTGAAATGGATGAGAGTGATGGGATTATGGGGCATGAAATTAAATCTCAACGGTAGGCCCCTAAAGTAAAATGAAGACAATGGTGTAATGCTTGTGAATTTCTATAATATCCAATATTTCCATTGATGGGGGGCGAAATGTCCTGGGCCGAAACGTCCATATACCATGTGGGGCGAAATGTCCATTGAAATGGGGCGAAATGTCCTGGGCCGAAACGTCCATAATCCCATCCACTCTGACCATCAATACTACACTATATCAAGTTCGCAATATAAAACTAAAACACTACATATATGCAGGAAGATTTATTTATCAAGACATGATAATGTTGCAGACTTGAACTTCCTCAACTGCTTGATCGTAAATTTGTTTTCTAAACAGTTCAGACTTCTTGCCGGCTGGTTGATCTTGGCGACTAAAATTACTGACAAATTTTCTGCAGCTAAGGAGGCCCTAAAGTCTTATTTTTCCTCACTAGAGAAAATACACTTTCGCTGTCACTGTTGCTGTGAGGAATGCACATGAGCTGCAGCACTTCTGGTCCTTCCACATGAAAATTTGGAATCGATTTTCGAGTCCGGCAACATTTGTCAGAACAAATGTTTAGCATGGTCTCCAGCTAATAAAGGTAGATTGTGTTCGACAAGAAAACTCACAAATAATGCTTCTGCGTTGGTAGCCTGCATTTCTTCCGCCAATTGTTTAAAATATTCCGGAGCTGAAATCTGTGAATTTTTAATTTTCCCAACTTCTACGCGTTTTTTGCAACCGACGTACTTCCTCACATCGTCTCTGCAATGGCACACTGAGTGCAAAAAGCATGATGAATATCAATGTTTAATGGCAGAATGCACGGCCAATTTTTGATATATTCCAAATTAAACTTCACTTTTTGAGTAATACATTTCTTTTTCCTTGGTGGTGAAGACATTTTCAAAATCGTACATTAGATGCTGAACCGTAACTCAAATCAGTGTTGGTGATGCATGCGCGGAGCAAAATTCCGGTTAGGCCCCAGTTTCTCTCAAAAGCATTTGTAAAACTACTCTTATACATAAAGATTAAAATAGGTTAAAATGCATGCTACCGGGCCAACTGTACTAATCGGCTGTACATCTACTAATATCGCGACCAGCACTACCGGACCGTTTCAACAACTATGAATATCATGACAAGCGCTTAACGGGAAATCGGTTATTTTATTAAAGATTTAAAATAATTGAGGATTGGAGAATTCATGAATTTTTGGCTTGCGGCATGAATCCGTGAATCGCTGAAAAAGTCGTGAAATTCACACCAAATTCGTGAGGGTTGGCAGCTATGGGAAAGGGTCAATATAATGTCAATCAATTTTTTTTTATTGCAACAGTATTTGTACAGTAAAATAGAAATATTAATACAAATTCAGGTTGTTAGGACTCGTACAAAAATGGAAGCAATAAACTCATAAGCAATTACCCATAATATAAACAATACTGACAGATACTTCACTTTGTGGTGGGTAGTATTTAATTTACCCATAATATTTTTAACTCTAAATAACTTTAGATACAAGTAGAATACCGTCACAAAATGGATAAACACAGTGCATACCACATACACATTTCAGAATGGAACAGGGCTGAGCAAAAAAAATTTTAAACCACTAGTCCAGGACAAGTGGTTTCAGAAAATTCACTAACTCCATCTTTCTCTTCACTTGTCACACCTTATTTTTCACTGGTCCCAAAATGGTAATAACTTACCGAGATTTGATGAGACATATGTGCTTAATCCATAGAAGAAAAAAAACAAAACGATAAACAACATAATTATTTCTTACAAGAATTTAATTTTTCAAAAACATTGGTTGTTATACACTTGGCTTCTTCAGGTTCATGTATATATGTTTTAGCTGATGGATTTGAAAATATGTCGATGTATGTCTGCCACCTGCACCAGTACTAAGTGGCGATATTCATAGTTGTCGAAACGGTCCGGTACTGCTGGTCGCGATATTAGTAGATGTACAGCCGATTAGTACAGTTGATAGCTGTGTCTGGGTTAAAGTCCTCAAGCTCTGGTCCATTTGCGGAAATGTTCATTAGCATTTGTAAACTCTTTTGGTTTAAGGAATTTCTTAAAGAAGTTTTGATTAAGTTCATTGAACTAAATCCTCGTTCACACTCAGAAATAGCTACCGCACATTCAGTATCCGTCTTACGTTTTATCCCTCCATTTTCAAACACATTTACCTTCGCCGAATCGCCGTTATTACATTACTTGCGAAAATAATTTAGCAAACTCATTTCATCCACAGAGTAACTATCAACTTGCTTGACAACTACTTCTAAAGTGATCATAACATCAATTTTCTCTTTTAAATATGAACTGAAACAGCTCATTAATTAGCGTAAATGTTTTGCTTCAAACACAATATTGCACGTGGAAGTTAATCATCTGTATAATCAATTATAAATTAAAGAATCATACTGTCATTTAATCAGTTCATAAAGGAAACCAATACTGATTTCGGTAAAGTACCTTTCATTAATTACACTGACTCGCTGGATTAAAATCATAGTGAGCCGCTCGTTATGATCTAGATTGAGTAAACTCATTGCAACAAACCGCTTACAACACTGCTAATTGATCATACTGCCTTTCTTTTGTTTGACGTGTTTTGATTTGCTGATAATTTGGTTGCTTAACCTAATATGCAGTCAAGCGGTAAAAGGATGTAAGTGTGTACACGAAGAAGGGAGAATCAAGTATTCAGTACGCCCAGAGGGCAAGATTGGCCAAATAAAGGCAAATATAGTGGTTAAAGCATGAAAATAAGGACTAGCCTGACTTTTTAAAAAAGCACTTGTCCCAGACTAGCGACTTGGAAAGTTTTACTTGCTTGACTTCAACAATGACTAGTCCAGGACGTCGGGCTATGGGATTTACTCAGCCCTGATGGAAACAGCATTCTTCTGTACTGCAAGCATTTTGAGTTTTCAACATTAAATCTTGCTAAACAAATATTTTGTATGTCACAGTTATAAAATGACCCCTACTCTGCATGAACAAAATGTTCAGCAAGAAAGGTCAACTTCTAAGCAAGTATATATGGTGGTTCTTATTTCTGCTCAAAAATACTCTCTAGATTGGCCTCCCTTTCATTGTTGGCTGCATTTTTAAATAAGGAAGCAATATTTCTTTATTTCCGGAATGATCGTTTCCGTAGCCTTTGATCAATCTACTCCTTATTTTAAAACCATCTAATACAGATGTGGATGTGAGGCAGATAAGACACTGACAAAAAGACATTTCAATGCAGATATTTTCTCATTTGAAACTAATCTCAACATCATGAAAATTAAATATTTAAACAAATTGATTTCGTGAACACCTAAATGTACACTTGAAAAAATCCCCATTACATGACTTTTAAAGTGTCTTTATAGGATCTTGTCAAGTTTCTAATCTTGATTGCAAAATATGTTATAAAGAAATCACGTCTATTATAAAAACTGTTTTATCATACTCTGCATTTCTTTATTTTAAATCTTAATATTTACTGGATATATTTTGACAAAATAAATAAAAATTACCCGACATTTGGCAATCCTACAATTCCAATCTTCAGGTTGGTACCCATTCTTCCAATAAGGGGTGGTGGCTTGTTGGAGGCATCATCCTTCTTCTTTGGTGGCATTTTATACTCGACTGTTTCTGTAATAATTCAACAGGATGAATATAAATGTAAATTAGGAATGCCTTCAATCAGAGCATAACCAGACAAAATTTACTTTTTAATGCCTTCAATCAGTGCATAACCAAACAAAATTTACATATCTAAATCAAAAATATAAATAACGATAAAATAATATCACGGATAGATGCTTATCAGAGCTGCTGAATCCATGGGGCAAGCATAATGCAATCGGAGCCAAGCAATGCTGAAGTGGGTTAAAATATAAGTGTGTTTCTTTATTGAAATCAATAAAAATATAATAATATTAAATAAATTCATTAGGTAAATCTATTTATTAAAGAGACTTATTACCACTGAAATCAAATCTGGCATTCTTGGTTGTCCAGTGCATTCAACCAAATGAAATGTATGTCAATGGAACAAGTTCATCTGCTTGCGTCAGAATTTGAATCCATTAGGAAAAGACATCCAAGTAAGTACAATCTTAGTAAAGCAATTAGTACTTTGTGGAAAAGTGTCTATGGGGCTGCCAAGTGTACAAGATATTCCTAAATACATGCCCTCTAGTTTCACTGTCAGTTGTCTGGATAATACTAAAGCTGTACCGATGTCACTTTTTACAGATTATGCCAATAATGCGTAGAGCCAATTATTGAAATTGCTGATACTGATTGTTTCAACAACTAGTGAAAGCACTAGCATCTGATTGACAAGTAAACCATGCCCTATTTTTATTATAACTAACATGGGTGCGGATTAATGTTAACAGTTCAAATGTGGTCTTAAGCTACCATACATGTGATAAATATTTCCTACAATTTATATCCCACCTTTTTATTGTTAACTTGTACATGCAAATAAAACTTTTTACTAAATAACATATTTATTCCAAATTAGTTTTTGGGAGGCACATATGCTATGTGACATGTTTCTTCATTCCTTCTTTAAATTTAATGATGGTAATCAATGCTTATATATCTGGTACAGTAATGCCAGGTCAAGTTGACTAGTGTAAGTTTCATTGGTGGGAATGGAGTTCATAATTTGCTTATCGAGAAAAAATCTAAAGCATTCAGTGATCACTCCTGGGATTTAGGAAGCAGTTCACTAACAAGCAAAGCAAGTAAAGTACAGCAAAAATAAATTTCTGAACTCCTGGTTGGCAGAAATGTACTTTGTGAAGCTAGCCATAATAAAAAAAAGGGGGGGGGGCATTTAATTCTTGAATGTGTGAAATCGATGGTTGCATTATACGTCACTTATATTACACTGCAAAGTATGATCATATGGTTTAAGTATTAAAATGTCATTATGTAAATAAAGTTTCTGCTGGACTGAATGTTGGACTATTAGTGACTAAATTATCAACAAAAAAAAAAAAAAAGAAAGCTAAACAAAGCTGGTATGATTAATTAGCATTGCGTTGAGCGGTTTTGTCATGATTAATCGAACCAGATCCCCTGAATGCTTATATTAATCCATCAAGTCAATGTAATTAAATAAAAGAACTTTACTAGTGTTGGCTTCCTGTATGATCTGATTAAATGAAAATAATTATTTAAATTTTAACTGAGTAAAGAGAGGATTAACCAAAAATGATTTTTGGCCTCCATAAAAAAAAAAAAAATATGAAAGAAAATCAAAAGGGGAGTTTGGAGGTCCTCCCCAACATGGTCTCATGGGACAGTGACCCCAATCTGGGAGTCTACGGAGCCAAAGCCCGCCCCCTATATATATTGACTAACATTTTCAATAGCATCACACTTAAACTAAGCTAAAGTTTGTTTCTTTAACAAAATAAATAAAAAGTGATAAGATAGCTTGTTTCGTTCAAGATAGTTATCCTTTAAACCGGTTTTAGTATACTCTGCTTCCATCGCACAACATCCACCTTAAATGTACCTCAAGAAAACTTAAAAACATGTAGATTTGCTTCTGTCAGAAACTAAATTTATCAGAAAAAGACACCACAGTAATTAGAAATGAAACGTATAAATCAATGACATTAAATAGGTAGAAAAGCGTCGACATGGGCTGCCAAGTGTGCGAGATATTCCTGAATATTTGATTCTCGTTCCGATGTTAGTCAAACTAGGAACACGCTACACAGTGCCGTTATTTTGGCAGTAAGAGGGCGCCCCAAAACATAACTATCAGGGTCGATATCTTACACTGAAGGAATACTGCTACAATAATCAGGATTACTCATGAGGTAACAACATTACACAATCACTTTAAAGCTAATTTTCTTGATTGTATATACTAAATTCCTACAACATTATGTTTCTTGTTACGCATCTAAGAGCTCATACAATCGTGGAAACGAAAGAGTCTTCAATGCAGGTAGTATTTTGTTATCCATGCGTCAAATACACTTTCCCAGGAACTTGATAAAGTGAAAGACAGCCACTAAGCCAGACAGCAAACCGGTAAGTGCATATGAAGAATTACCTGTAATATCAAAGATTAAGGGCCAATATGCAAAGAAGCACGCGGATCTCACATCCACAACTGCAAATGCTTATCAATGTGTCAGTTACTGCTAGATTGCACAATGTTGAACCAGACCGGTGCCTCTCTTTGGAAACGTGGTTTACCCAATATGGCGAAACCCCTATGACTAACGCACCAATCAGGAGGAGAGAACAAAACCAAGAGGCGTATGAATTAAATCACTGCTCTTCTTCCGTAAAGTTGTTATTCTCACTATCATTTGACAACAAGATAATAATAATAATAATAATAATAATAGTTATAATAACGAGAACAACAACAATAATAATAATCATGTTAAAGGTTTGTGCAACGGAGACTTGAAATTATGTCTGTACTATTTAGCAACGTGTAACCGGTTTAAAAATTAGTTTTGTGAGTTTCAGTACAGGAACTATGATCATTATGCTATAGAAAAGTTGTTTTATGGACGGTCATCTATTAAAACCGATACACTAATTTGATTTTAATTAAGTGATAGTATTCGCCATTTAGACGGCAGGAGGGAGGGTGAACAGACCACTTGCTTGAAAGTTCATTTATGAAAAAAACCTTGAAGCGAAAAAATAAAAATTAAAAAAAAATACATGATCAATAAAGTCACACCGAAGCCTCTAACCAAAACCGAGAGTTTCTTTAATTGGGTTAGCTAATTTTGTTAATTTAGCTTTGTCGTTCGTGTTTTCAAATTTTTATACGTGTTCGTTTACCCGTCGGACACTCGTATTTGGTCGCACCATACCTGCTGTTGTAGTGTGTGAGTCTCTTGTGTGAGTAACTGAATCGTTATTAAATAAACAATGGAATCTCGCACAGCTAGATTAGCTTAAGAGCGACTAGAGTCAATTAAAAAATATATTCCTGTTCGTGATGCTGTCAATCAGCAACTACAAGCACGTCAGGAGTGTCAAGTGGAATTTGCAGAAGGTGCAGAACAATTATTTAAACCGGTTATGAAGGCTACCGACGGAGTTAAAGAGGCTACCAACGATCTTCTTCCTACGTTGGATCAACTTGAAGAATAGCAGAAAGAACAAAAAAAAAAAAAAAAAAAAAAAATAATAAAAAAGCAATAAAGATTCTACGATAACTTCCATCTAAAATAGATGCGGCTTAACCACAATTACAAAAAGAAATACAAGTACTTGAGAATATTGATGTAATGGATCTTGCTAAGCCAAAACTAAAACCACCAACCCGATTTACTAAACAAGGTCTTAGATAACTTCAAGAAAATGCTGTAAATGTTTCCGCTACATGATATCAAAATCGGGATAAATTATTATATCCAAACACCGCCTGTGTTCCATAAAAAAAATGGATTCCTTTTATGTTTCGAGAGTCCCATGATATATCCAAAATCAGTATTAAAAAAATATAAGGATACATTTGAAGAATTTGAGAAACAAGTCGAAAAGATTTTAAAAAAACGTCCTTACTCTGAGTTTTGCCATTCAGCCCACCTCGTATCGAGGAAGAAGAAGCAAATGGAAGTGGTGTTGTTTTAGGTACCGAGGGGAGTGGTCTTATCATGCCATGTCTCAACAAATGTCCTTGCAGATGCTGAACGATTATAAATTCTGAAAATGAACCGGTGATAACTCCCCAGAAATTAATAATGAAACAGCTGATATTTGTGAACGATTATTTGCAGGCGGTATCATAGGCATTAATGTTTTCGGTCTCTTATTGATGAAATCGTTGATGATTATCACAGTGATTGAGGGTATACAATTAGATAAGTGAAAAGAAAAAAGATGATTATACATAACGCTCAACGTGGACATGTAATGGTCAGGGTGATAACTTCGCGATTACCAACATATAAAGTTACATACGGAGATAGACTCGGTGATTTTGTTCAGGGTTTATTTAGAAGGATAGCCCCAAAAGCAATACTGACTGAAAAAAATTATCAATGAAAGCTTTTGACTTTTGACGTTGTTCGTGATAAAGGTATTGGCGCTGTTGGTGATGTTGCCGGTAAAGCAATTCCACCAATCAATGATAGAGTAGCACGAATAATACGAAGAAAACCTCAGCCAGTAAAATTATTCAGCACTGAAGTTATGCCTGCAAATGTTAGCAAAATAATCAATCAAGCTGCACATCAAAAGCTAGCAGAGTTGGCTGGTGTACCACAATCAGAAAAAGAAAAGGGAATAACTTCAAGTTTAATAGCAGGGTGTTGTCTTCGTGTTAGACAAAAACAATAATACAATGTTTAAACGTGTATCTGATAAAGCATTTGACATGGATGCGCCAGTTCTCAAAGATGAATCTGTGCGCGATTATTAGTATTATTCTTCTGACGCACGTATACCTAACGCACGTGGACAAATCGAATCACAAGTTTAAGATATAAGTAGATATTTTGTACCTGGTCAAGCGTTTATTGAAGCAGAAGGCAGACCTTTGAAAGTCGATGATACAGCATACGTAATTTTAGAACGACCTGGTTTTGTTAACAATGGTGTTATAACATTATTTAACAGTGCTATATACATGATTGACGGAACAAATATTGAATCATGTCTCGAAAATGTCGATAGTGCTACGACGATATTGGGTTTGGCAAGATATTCTGATAATTACTAGAGGTCAGTTGGTCCGTCAATAATGTTTGCAAAGGATACCACTGATCACCCCGTGAGCAATAACGTGACAATGAATGCAGTTGGAACTGAAGTTGCATCGATGAATGAAAATTTCATCATGGGATTCTCAGCGCGCAGATCAATGTTAAATGGAGAAGAAACTTTTGTCATGTGTGATCCCACTATCACATATATTTGGATTCTGTAGAAATGTTAGAAAAATTATATCTGGCGCTAAACACACAGTGGTACTTGTAAGAAAAGCCACCGACAATGATGCAATCTTTCGACCCAACGCAATCGATGCTGGTAAAATAATACTAACGAAACTGTCGCTGTGACTCCATCGATCGAAGAAGAACAACGATTGTTATCTTTAATGGGTCAAGGGGGTAAATTAACTATGTCATGGTTGACAATGACTACATATAGCGTTCAAAGTAATGCTGATGGTTTATTCACATGACAGATATCGTCACAACAGGTGGTGTCAGCACCATGACATATATTCATCACAGTTCACGAAAATGTTAGAGTAGATTTACAAGAAAGAAATCTAATTGTGTTTGACACACTTGGGGTTACTGCAGTTGCTTTGAGGATAAATGGACATCAATAACCTTCTGAAGAAGTTTTGCTAAATTTTGATGAAAATCGTGTTGTACGTGCTTATCATCGTTTGATGATATTTATGGGACATGATCAGAATGTTGATTTTGGTTTGCAGATTTCGCAGCGGGATTTCACAACATTATATCCAATCTATTACTTTTCACCGGAACATTAGGATTTGTTCAGACAATTGATATACACGTCCGAGCTCGTATAGCTCGACTGCCGCTGATGTTTATAGAGCAATTGCAGATATTCTTTCAGACAAAACAATTATCCTTGAGAATTATGGATGCTTCAGCAAAAACATAAAATTAAATCGATCATGATATTTATAATGTCATATCATCATGTTAGTGTCAGTCTGACTCCTGGTCAGATTAAAAAGCTTCAATCAAAATCAGCAAAAAAAAAAAAAAATACAAAAAAAAACTGCGGCATACATATATCACTAATAAAAGAACAAATCGAAGGTGGTCAAAATAAACTATCATTGTCAGAACGTCAACTCAGGCATTCAACGACGCCAAACAATCATAAAAGGCTTTAATCATTCTACGACCGCCATTAAAGATTCAAGCGAGACTGGCGGTATATTGCCACTTCTTGCAGCTATACCAGCATTAATAGCCGCCGAGGCTCTAGCTGTTGCAAACGCATCTGCCTTGGTGTTGTTCGAGCTGCTGCTGGAATGGCATCCAAGAAAGCAACAGGAAAAGTAATAAAGACTTCTAAAATAGGGTAAGGGTCTAAGATTAGCAGAAATTTTGATTTGCTTGATGCTGATAAAAATTAAATATTAAAAAAAATTCAGTGGTGTTTTTATGCGCGATCAATTACCAAAACATCCAAACAATATTGAAACCGGTATCATTAATCTTGATAAAAGTTCTGGTCCAGGTACTCACTGAGTTGCATACGCTTTTGATCCACGTGGAATTGTTTATTTTGATTCGAAAGGATTGGCACCACCAAAATAATTTTTAAAATTTGTCGGCACAGTGCAAAACACTCACCTTCTAAACACTCCCGTCCGGTATTCAACATTACCAACACAAACAATCACTGATCCGCTAATATGTGGCCGTGAAGTAACTGCTGTACTTGACGCTGTATCATCATCAACACCACTTCATAATGCCGTGCACGAGTATACAAGTATATGGTATAGCCGTGCACCGACGTTTTAAACAGATCTTAAAGTATATAAGAGTAGATATTTACGGAGGATCTACTCCGAGTAAGACTCAGGGCAAACCTCAAGGCGAAGTATCTAAATATGTAAGCTTTGGCGAGGTCAAGGATGAACTCGCTAATCGTTTGAGTCTTGCAAATGGGGACCAAAATGAAGTAGTTGTTTTTCAGGATAAACAAGGACGATTAAAGACAAGAAATATCCCGTTGACATATAGTATTCTGCGGATTCCAGGTGCAACCGAAGATAACTTAGTAGTTTTTACTAAGAATGGTTAAATTAAAAAATCAGAGGAATCAGTTCTATCAATCATGGGAGAAATTGCTAGATGTATCAGAAGAATTGGGGATCTCAATATGAGTAAACATCCAAGTATTCACGTGAGAGAACCAAAATCAGATGCTGATGTGGTAACAAAAAGATATGTAGACATCAACAACAACACGATCAGAACTGAGATCAATGATACAGGTGATACAATGACTGGTTCTCTCAATATAACTAAGATTACAATCACTGGTCTTGGAGAACCAGAATCAAGCGATGACGCTGCAACGAAGAAATATGCCGATGATAGCAGCATTACGATGATGAACTCGTTAATGACAATCAGTGATGGAATGACCACATTTAGATCTGATTATAATACACACAGAAACGAGTTTGTAAAGTTTCGTAGAAACAAATAGAACCATTAACGATTTTTGTTTGGAAATTCAGCGGTTATTGATATTAAACTCTCTGACAAAAAAGTTACCGATAGTGTAGTATATACGGTAGCATCTGGATCAACATTATAGTCAACACTGAATAAATCCATTAAACATCGCACTGAAGTTACCGGGTTATACAGATTATCAGTACTTGGTACTACGAAATTTACGATATCTACCACAATACCACGGCATTATCTAATTAACGAGTTCACTGGATGTGTGTTAGTTATGTTGGATAAAAAGAACGAGGGAAATTTCGTGGTGAACCTGAAAAAGGCAATCCCGTTTTGTATTATTGGTGTCTTAAATTAGTTGCTAAACTACAACCTACTTAAAATATAATGAACTCCCCAATCGAAGTTCAACGCTTTAGATACAGTCAAGCACGTGAATGGCAAACAGAACTAAAAAATATTGTTAACGAGTATACAAAGAAAGTAAAAATAAATATCGAAGACATAATTGTGTAATCGGCATCCGCTGTTATCTCTGGAACAGGCGTATTGCTATCAATGCAATCACCAGCAATTATAACAATTTGTGTCTCAGCTGCAACAACAATTGCTGGTGTTCTTAATATCATCGCAGAAATATATATACGTGTGCAAACACAAAACTACACGAGTATACAATAAAGTTGCATGCAGCGACGCTGGCATACCCAAACTTTTCTTCGTTGATTCATCAGGTCTTAGTGATGGAATATTATCAAATTCTGAATTTATAGAAATGATTAAGATTTATAACGAAGCAATGACTGTCAGAATCTACGTCCGATTTAGAAAATCGGGATTTAAAATCCTGGTTTAAATCAGTGGTTATAAATAATGTCCACACCGAACGAGTTAGTACAACAGATTCTCGTTAATAGAACTCCGTTAAAAACATCGTTGTTATCAGCAAGCTCAATAAATCCTGAATTTAGCGTCAAATTTCCAACTGCAATTCCAGCGAAAAAATGTCACTTGTACAATTACGATGATAAAACACTTCCTAAATTATAAATGACAATATATGATTTTGAAGACAAAACATATATTCCAATTATCGACGAAGACATATATATCAAAATGTTTTCTGACGAAATTAAACCTGAACACCACTTGTACTTGGTGACCTGCGAAATTTATTTTTCATTATCACAAAATACTATAATGACGGTGTAAAACTACAGATCATTACAACGATACAACATCTAAATGAAGTTGCATCAGGTCTTGATTATGTGAACTGGATTACGGCTGAAGAAGTATTGTTTGATGAGGATCTGGGAAAACGCGGAGACCGTTCATATACACTAAAACAAGTAGTTCTCAATCATTATAAAATAACTAAGGCAGATTTTCTAAAAAAATATACCAGCATTTAGAACCGACGAACTAAAAAAAATAAATCGATGATCTTATCAATGAAAACTTTTCAAACATTGTCGAGTTATGGTGAAAAATAGCCCCACCAGCAGCTATTCTCAAACATAACAATGATCCATTCGGCCGCAGTCGTCATATTTCACCAGGATTTGTTAATATGACCTCAACGATCAAAGCCAATCTTTTATGTGATGCAACTGATGGCAGCTATCAAAAAGATCTTTAAAAACCCTACTCAGGCACAACAAGGATATATTTTATACACATTTACATCTCAACTATCTCTTGGATATTTGATCGTACAAGAACCCATTGAACTAATCTACTTGCGATGTCACAATCCGCTATTATCAATGATGCATTTCAAACTTACTGACCAATCTGGACATTTACTTGATTTACTAAATGTAATTTTGAATTTGAATGTGTATGTAAGATCATTGATCTTCACGCTACTGATTGATTTTCAATCCTGATTCATAATCAGAGGAAATAGCATATCCTTAACAAGCCAAGGCAATATTTTTTAAAATGATTCTCGTTCAGATTTCAGGTGAATGATTCTCAAAACAATAAAAATCAGTCATATTTTATAATTGATGGGGTAAAATGCTACAAAAAATATTCAAAATCAGTCAAATTTTATAATTGTTGGGATAAAATGGTACACAAAATAATAAAAATCAGATTTTATAATTGATGGGGTAAAATGATACTTAAAATAATAAAAATCTCATCGAAAACAGAACAAATAAAAAATTGCATAATAATAATAGTAATAACAACAACAACAACAATAATAATAATAATAATAATAATAATAATAATAATAACAATAATAATTTCACCCATGACTTTGTCAAGGAAGAAATAAATATATTATAACAGAATATATTTTGTTAATGACCATCAGTTAGATTGATTTCATCAAATTGATTGGTATATTACCGAAATTAAATCAGATTATTAAACAATTACTTCAAATTGGTGGGTATATTGCTAATAATTTTTCAGATTATCAAGCAATTTGATCAAATTGATGGGCATGTTACCTACATTAAATCAGATTATCAAACAATTTCGTCACTCTGATTGGGTAAATAATGCTCAAAGTTATAAATAAATCTCATCAACAAAAAAACAACAGAAAAAACAAACATAAGAATAATGACACCCTTGAATTTGTAAAGAAACAAAGAAATATATTATAACAGAATTTCTTTTTAATGATTCTTGTCAAGATTTCAGGTAAATGGTACTTATCAAAATTAGTCAAATTTTGTAACTTGATGGGGTATGATTTTTAAAATCATGAAGATAAGTCAGATTTTATAATTTGGTGTGGTAAATTGTACTCGAAATTGTGAAAGTTATACTGAAAAACAGACCATTAGAATAAATATTATTATCGGAATAAATATTATTATCAGAATTCTTCACTGATCCTCGAATTTGATGGGGTAAATGTTTCTCGAAATAGTCGAAGTCAGTCAGAGTTTATGATTTGATGAGGGTAAATGGTACTTAAAAATTGTAAAAATCCTTCTGAAAACAGTAAATTACATAATAAATATTAATATCAGAATAAACAAAATATTATTTTCAGAATCAGAATAATTGTTATCACAAATAAATATGAATACATTGACAAATTTAAGCATAAATATTATAATTTGAGTCAGCAGAATAAATATCATTATCAGAATAAATATTATAATCTAAAATAAAATAAATATTATCAGAAATAAAAATTGTATCGAATGAGAATAACTATTGTCAGGTATTAAAAAAAAATTGAATTAGATAAAATATTATAATCTGAATCAGAAAAAAATATTATCAGAATAATATTACTATCAGAATAATATTTGTCTTCACTGATTATTGAATGTATTGCGGTAAATGTTACTAAATAACCAAAAATAATATTAAAGGACTGATTTCACAATTTGTTGTGACATTATCTGATTTTCAAAAGAATATTATAAGACTGAATCTGAATAAATATTATTATCACAATAAAAATAAATCAGTTTGAATAAATATTATTTTTATCAGAATAAAAATCCATTGACAAAGTCACGGATGAATATTATAAGCAGAGTAAATACTGTAATCATTATTACTATAATCATTAATAAATAATTATTATCAGAATTGTCATTGTTTACATCAGAATCCGTTACCCAAGAAAAAGCTGAAACGTTCGCTGTTGCCATAACTTTCACTTTCGCCATCCACTTCAGTGACATTTTCACAATCACTACGGTCCCTGGTGTGAGGGCTTTTATGCTCAGAATCTGACATTATGAAACAGAGATTGGTGAATCAGTTTAATTAACATATATTCTGCTGGTAGTATATATATATATATATATATATATATATATATATATATATATGTTCAAATGTTCGTTGTCGTAGTTATTCAAAATTACAAACAATTTTCTCAGGATTTAGTTCATCACATATTTTTTATACCGTCATGTTTAGTTCTTTAATTGCATAAACAATATCATTAATATTTTCATAGTTCATTATACAATAAATATATATTTAAATTATATCCCTCAACCAGGACGATATACAATTGTGTAGTATAGCGCAAATACAACCCATAAATTAATAAATAAATGTTTTACTGACCTATTAACTACCACGAATGTACTTCCAGACAGACACCACAACGAATTCTGGGCGCCTTTTATAGTCATTAACGCATGGGCAAAATGTTCCAGAATAACTAATTTAGTTCCAGCATAATTGACAGAATTTCCAGAATAATATAATAAGTGACTGAGATTGTAGAATAATAGAATTCCAAACAGACTGAATTCCAAAACTGACAGAGTTTCCAAACTAATTGAGTTTCAAAACTGACTGAATTTCCAAACTAATCAAATTTCAAACTAATTGAATTTAAAAAAACGACATACTTTCCAGATTAACTCAATCACGGGATTTTCTGGAACATGCTGTGTAGGGTTGATGACTAGAAAAGGCACCCATAAATTTTTTTTCACAGTCAGTCTGTAAGTGTATTCGTGGGAGTGAACAGGTAAGTAAAACCTTCCTTGAACTGCGTTATGTTAATAGCCACACATCCATTTAAATTATTGTATATTAGTATTGAATAATGACACAAAATATAAACTAATCGCGTTAATTAGTCATTAAATATTACGCAGTAGCAGGCTGGGTAACTACTTAATTATTCTACCGGAGAGAGCTTAGTTTGAAAGAGTTTTCTTTCTTGATATGTTTGTATCTAATACAATCGGGAGATACATAAATATTATTCTTTGTTTATATGTTTTCGAAAACGCCGATCTGGTAATATTATCTGTGACACGTTTTACAGAACGCATTAGAATATCGAAATGTTTGCCAGCTGCGTTAATTGATTGAAATATTATTTCTCTTCTAGTCTTTGTATTTACGGATTTAATAGCTCTCAGAAATTAGCTCTGTTTACCAGTATCACCACATGCAGAATTCTGACTTTGTGTAATAGCTCCTAAATTGCCCAAGGAATTATCGTTCTGATCTGAATTAATATGATCGAACACAAGACCCTCTTCGATTAATTCGTGAAAACAATTGTAAACGAACCAGTGACAGAATAAAGTTTATTTCCCTTAGTATTGAGCATGAGATAGCCAGTATTAGTGACATTACCGACTGATGTTTTTAGTCGACAGTTCCAGATTACACTATGGCGAGATGCCTCGAAATTCCTGATGAAATAATGTTTTATAAATTCATTTTGCTCCATTTTGTATAAAACTATATTTTTCTAAATAGTTATTTTGAAAATCTGACCAAATAATCTTCAGCAATTTTATGACCTTGTCATTATCGTCGGTGTTATTTTTTATCATAATATTGTTTCAGCTCTGTAACTTTTACCAGAACATTGCACACACAACTGTTTTCTTATCTAACCCCGACACCACACTTGAAACACGGTTTTGGTCATAGACTTCAGCTGAGCACGATTTGTGATATGTGCGTAGTTCTGTAAATTTCAGGTATTTTGTTTAGAATTAGGTCAAACCAATGCAGTATTTCCTTGTGTTGCATGTTTTTAATTCTATTTATGTTTGTGGCTGGTTGTCTGCATTTGAGATTGGGTAAATTTACCCCTCCATTTTTCTCTGTATATAGATTTGCTTTTTCAAGTTGGTTGATTTCGTTAGTCCATATATAGTTTATTATTAACTTTTCAATATCATTGATATATTTTAAAGTCTATTATGCCCAATTCATCCCATAAGCTACTATAAAAGTATGTTGTGGCAATTTGTATTCTTTCTAGCACATTGATATATCTGTAATCCAATTGCTTATATGCGTTTTTTTTAATTATATCTATTTATGATATATAAGTACCTTATGTGTTTGCTAATTTTGCCAAAATAGAGTCAAGGTGCTCTTAGATTAATTTAAATCTTTGTCTGGGGGTAGAATGGGGTGGTTTCCTTTCTAATTTCCTATTAATAAAATTTATGTTTTGCTATGATTGATTTGAGAATCTAGGTGTTACTGGATGGTTCATATTCTTTTATTCAGTAATTCTTGATATGAATTGGAAACTTTTATAAAGTTTGTGTAGTCATCTGCATGTTGCAACATTTTACATTATTTGTAGATTGGGTATTTTTACTCCCTTACTATGGGAATTTACACAAATTTTTTTATTTTGAAAAGAGATAGACGACTGAGAACATAAATGCTGTTCATCTGAAATCTTGCACAAGTGAGACTTATTCATACACTCTGTACCCTTGGGGGAATCTCAGATGTTCAGTTATTGGAGAAGAGAACACTACCAACTTACACTCAGTAAGTAAGAATGCTGGTGGATATGGTGTCACTGTACAAATAGTAAAGCATTGTCTGGGAGGCAGCAAGATATGAAAATACAAATTATATGAACACGGCAGTATAAAATGTCATCATAGCTACCAAACAGTTAATCACAACATGGTGATGTTTATTGTCGTGGAACCCTCTCCATCCTCCACCTATAATTAAGGTGGCTAGTTTTGAGAGGAACCCTTTGTCCAAACTCTTTGAAGGCTTTTATGTCTGTTTGTTTCACCTGTTATTCTGCTGTTTTGTGTACTGTTGAAAAAAATCAAAAAGAATTTTGAAAAAAATTTACATTTAATTTTTTTCACAATGTTTAAATGAAGAGTCATCTTTAATGCAATTAGTTCAATCATCTGCATATAATAATATTTTTAAGTATATCAATAGATTCCGGATTTGTATACCCTGTTTATTGTTATTATTATTATTGTTTATGCTTAATGCCTCTATTGATATTGCATACAGGAGCATTGACAACGGGCATCCCTGTCTCACTGATTTTTCTATTGAGAAGTCCATTGTCAAAGCTTCATTAATGTAAATTTTTGAAGTAATTTTATTATAGATGGTTTAGATCCAATTACAAATTTTCATCAAGCCCACAATTATATTTTTAAAAAATTCAATGAAGCCAATGCTTGATTCAATCAAAGTCGTTTTCCTGGTCGAAAAGTAGCATGGCTCCCTTCTCCCCTCTGCTTGCTATTAATTTTATTATTGCTTTTATTGAGAGAGTATTGTGTAAGATATTTCTCTCCACTCCCCACAACTTTGATTAGTATGCACAATTCAACCTCTACATGCTTTAAGCCTAGTTGTAATAACTTTACTGAATATTTTATAATCAGTGTTTTGGAGGGTTATCAAATGACAATTCTTTATTTCGTGGTGCTCTCCTGTTCCTTTGTAGATTAATGTAATGTTATCCTCCCTCATAGTGTTGGACATTTCATCCTTAAATAGGATATTATTACAGAGAAATTCAAGAATATTAACCAATTTATTGGGGAACTTTATATAAAGTCAGTTGTCAAAGCCATCTGACCCAGAGGATTACCCCCCTTGATAGGTCATTTATAGATTTTAACACTTCGTCATAGGTGATAAAATTATCGCACGTTTTTGGCATGGTCTAGTGTTTTTCTTCTAAATTTGTGCTTTGAATATAATATTTGATGATTTTTGGATCGATATATTGGTATTTGTATATTTCTTTATGCAATTTCTTATCTCATTTAATATATCATGTTTCTCTGTGTCTTGTCTATATTCTTGTCATTTTCCCTTTTTATCTCTAATCGTTTATATATAAATATATCCCTCCCCTTTGTGTTAATGTCATTAATTTTGCCCGCTCTTATCTTGGCCATTTGCGTCATATAGTTGTCGGTCTCCTTAATTTGCTATTAGCTATTATGTCATCTTCTTCACGTCTATTTTTTGTCCACGTTTTATGTTTCTTTATATTTTTCTTTGATCCAGGCTCTCTTTATATTTTTGTTTTGCACTGTAATTGAGTGCCTTGATTTGTTCTTTCAAACTTCCCAGTGGTGTACTATATCTATATTTATTTCATCTCTAAATTGGTCTAGTTTGTGGTGAATAAGATTCACATAATCTAGATTATTCGAGCATCATTCAGTTTCCATGCCCCATTCCCCCAGGGAGTCAAATTAGTTGTCTTGATTTGTAGACTGACCGATTTATGGTCAGCTACCTTATCACCCAAGATATTACAGTCTACCATATTTACTTTATTTCCCCTGTGGTGTAAAATGTATTTAATCTACAACCTCTATTGACAGAGTTCTTTTCACTTTAGCGGTAATTTTGGCATAAAAGTTTGCAGAGTAAAATGGGAAGTTTGTTTTACCACTGTAAGATGAGGGTTGTGTTCCATGTTTATATCCTTGTCGTTGGAGATGTTTTTCTTGATGTGCTATTTCCAGATAAAGTGCTGGATTTGTACTCTGTTGGTGCATGTCCTTATGTACCTCATCTCTTACATGTCTGGTGTTGGTAACACCCATGGTATCATGATTTAACTAGAAATCCAACTACATAAATGGGGGAACTTTCTTAGCCTCATCCTCGGTCATTTACAGGATTTTTATAACTGTGTAGTTGATTGGGAAATCCCTAAATGTCACCATTCTTACTGTGAGGACTTTCACCCCCATATATTTATTCTATCTTGATTCTGGGTTCTTTTGTAGACACTGCCATGAGTAGTCCAGAGAAATGAATTTCAAAGGATTTTTACTCCACTTTCACAAAGGGCAGTGGGGTTTGAATTCCAATTTTCCTACCCTTGACTAGGAAAATACCATTTGTAAATAGTCGAATGTGGCATCGCACAAACAGAAAGTATATACCTCTTCCTCCATTTTGTAACCCCAGAATATTGCTGACCTTCTCTCTTGGGCTATTTGGTGCTGCATCACCTCAGCAGGGCTTGGATGGTCATCTGGGATTCCTGCAAGATTCAGAATATGACAATCTGGTTCGCTGTAATAGGTTGGGTCAGAAATCCACGAACATTTTCATATCCAGTCATTTTCAGTTCATATATATGACTGTCGAGGTGAAAATATCTGCCATTCTAAGTGACCTGCATAGCGTGTGGGAGAAATTTATAAAAATATTAGTTATGCCGAAGATTTGCAGTGTAATGTATGTAGACCTTTCAAAACAATTGTAGCATGTTTAATAATAATAATAATAATAATAATAATAATAATACTAATAATAATAATAATAATAATAATAATAATAATAATAAGCTGATTAAATATTTGTAATAATAAACTACCACTTCAATATTGTTGTTATTTTCCTTTATTATTATCTTTATTGTAATGACTTATATCGTCATAATCATAAGTAATAACAGCATCAATATTTTAAAAAAATATGATCTAGTTTAATTATTTAGAGAATAGACTAAACAAAAAGGTCTACAATTACTTCAGACAAAAGTTTTTAAAAATTATCAGGTGTACATTTGAGATGGTTGTGGACATCAGGTCACGTCACTTTAGTCCATTTTACTGAATTATATATCCACTGGAAATTTGTAAGGACATACTTTAATTGAAATTGTGAAATTGAAAAAATAATTTCATGAATTTAGTCAAGTACAGACATAGGAACAAGCCACTGAGCTGCATGAAGTTTGGAACTGAAGTTTGTGCAACTGTACTAGAGGTAAATAAGGTCTATGTGTACTTTACAAACTTTTCGGTTTACTTTCACTACGTTAGTTTCGAACACTAAACTTTTTAAATACATGTTTCTTGAACTTTACATTTGCAGTTTTGTTACACCTTACTGAAAACTGGTCAAATTTACTGAGACACTTTTGTTATGGCTGCCAAGCCTTCAGTCAGGTTGGGGGTGTTCATTTTAGTGTTCATATTCAATAATATATTTGCAAAATATTCTTATTTCCCACGTTTGCATCTCATATTTGATGGGAAATGTTTCCTTCAGGTGAAGTATTACATAGTGTATTAAGAAAATGCTCATAATTGATGTGAACTAAATCATAGAAGTCATATATGGTCAAGCATTTTATCTGAACATATCATTTCAGAGATATTTAGCTGGACATTTACAAATATTATAATCAGAGACAAGTCTATTATTTTTGCAAATTGTTGTTCCAAGAAATAAAAATGACAAAATTGTTGCTACTAAGAAAAATATACGAACATCAGTCATTTCTAACATTTATAACCAAATGTATAATTAACCTGTTTGTGCATGGTAGATGACACATGTATTGAGGTATGCTGGGGAGCAGGGGCTGTGATTTTCTTTTGATATGGGATAATGGATATATTAGGTTTTGTTTGCTATAAATCAGAAGTAGAACCGTTTTTTATATAGCTATTTTGGAGCAGGAATTTTTCTTAAAAAACATCCAAGCTCCACCATTGGAATAATAAAGGTTCAGCCGCTAAGCAACAAAGTCCTTTTGTCATCACAATGACTTGAGTATTTGCTCCAGTAGCACATTGGAAGAGCATCTGTTAGAAGACAGACGGCCCCAGGTTCAAATCCTGGCTGTAGCTATTTCAAAGTCACCAGTGCAATGAAAAAGGATGAGTTAAACTTGTTAATTAAGTTGAAGACAGGAACCATACTCATTTTAACACAGTTCTTGTTACAAGTGCAGCAATTTGAATGATGGGAAAGTGTCTGAAAATAGCTGAACACATTAGATTACGATACTTTCTTTGCTTCCTGCAGATCCAGCCCTCTTAGAAACATGGAACAAAAACTTTTTCAGTCTATTTTGACATAACGAAGCAAATCTTACAAGTTATCTCCCTTTTCTACCCACTAGTTGCCAGTATCCAATTTTAACCATTTCTTCCACTTAAGCTTTTTGAGCTTGGATATTCTCCATACAAGCCATCTGTTGTTTAGCAAGTTGAGACAGGGTATCACTTACTGTTAGTATCATCATAAAATGGCTACTGAAAGACAGATGAATAAAGAGTATTGCGCCATGGGCTCGGACGATCTAGGGTATGCGGGAGATCACCTAGCACGTTCATAAAGGAAAGAATAAAAGAATGGAGGGCCAAAAAAACAGCTAAAACAGAGATGCCAGGATAGCAGCGGAGAGAGAGCTGGAACTGGCCATGATAGCTTCGGACAGACAGCTGGAGCTGGCCAGGATAGCACTGTCTGCAAAAGAAAGAGAGATAGCTCATGCTCTCGAAATGTAAACATTAAGAGTACAAGCTAGGACAACCAATATGGACAACTCCAGTACGAGTTCTGGAGGGAGCGTACGACCGATTTTAGACCACCGAATGGTACAGATAAGTATGCCGTGGCTTAGTGACAAAGAAGAGTCCACTGACGATTTCCTCGTGCAATTTGAGAAACTCTCTTGCGTTCATAACATTCCCAAGCAACATTGGGCAATTAATGTCTTTGCCTTTTTGCAAGGTGCAGCTCGCAAAGTGTACCATAACTTAGCTGCAGTAGAAGCTGACAGCTACAACGACCTCAAGAAAGCCCTTCTTTGCCATTATTGGGTGACCACCCAAACATACCATAAACCTTTTTCGGGACTCGACAAAATAGGCAACGAAAACATACTCTCAATTACACACCCGTGTTCGTGGGTTATTTGAGAAATGGTTAAAGCTGGCAGAAGTCAAACATTTGTACTACGGGCTATGCGAGATTATACTTAAGGAGAATTTCTGAGTTGACAGTATTATTAGCAGAGAGAGAAGGAGAGAGAGAAATAGAGAGAGAGAGAGAGAGAGAGAGAGAGAGAGAGAGAGAGAGAGCACAGGACTTTCGAAGAGATCGCCAGCAGGGCAGAGAGATTCGAGCAGGCACGCTCGAAGAGGGGAGGTTCCGGGGGTACGGACCGACGCTGACCCACTGAGTCACACCATGAGGTTGAGGAAGAGCTGGCTGTCCATAACCGTCAGGGCGACGGGAAGGTTGGAGGGGGATCTACAGGTAAGGATGCCACCCATAGACCAGGGCAGGCCTCACCCACGAAAACGGGGCAGTTTGCAAGGGACTGTACCAGGAACAGGCAGACCCATGTGAATGCTGTCGCTAGGAAGGAGTGCGAGCCAGAAGCAAGCTGTAAACAACAAACCTCGTGTCCTCAACTGTCAGTGGAGAAGGTGCCACCCTCTGGTACGACAATATGTGTAGCGTTCCCACCCTTGTCGACAAGAAGTATATTAAGCAAGAGGAATACACAGGGGAGGTAACTGAGGTCCAGTACATGAACAGCGTGTGTGATTCATTGCCAGTGGCTGTCATTGACCTTGATACACTGTACATGAAGGGGAAAATTTAAGCTGCGTGCTTGGATGGACTATCACATGATGTCATACCGGGATGTCGTTATGTGTTGCCAAAACCGAACCCCGACACTTGCACACTGACGCCGGTGAGTTCTGTGGAAATCAGGCCCAAGAGCCGACAGATGAAAC
>CM068833.1:68036890-68049345 GCA_028554795.2 Sinohyriopsis cumingii | reverse complement strand
CAGAATTGCTAGGATCAAGACTCCAACAATGGAATCTTCTAGAAGAAGATGTCACAATTACTGCATATCGAAAGCGCCACCAGCAATTGGAGCCTTTCTTCAGAAAGGAAAGTAATCTGATATTCTGTTCCGATATTGAGGGCCTCATGAATGCTTTAAAAATCACTCATGACCCACAAGAATGGAGACTATTTGTGGACTCTTCGAAACTGAGTCTCAAGGCTGTGCTTTTGCACAATGGAAACATTCTTCCATCTATTCCAGTAGCGTATGCTGTCCACATGAAAGAGACATACGATAACTTAAGGCAGCTACTGAATTCCATTGAGTATAACAAGTACAGCTGGCACCTCTGTGGTGATTTGAAGGTAGTTGCCCTTTTAATGGGACTGCAGCAAGGATATACAAAATACATGTGTTTCTTATGCGAGTGGGATAGCCGAGCAAGGGAAATGCACTACATGAGGAAGGAATGGACTCACAGGCAGAATGTAGCCATTGGAGAGAAGAATATCCAACACCCAGCTCTGGTTGAGGCTCAGAAAATCTTGCTACCACCCCTTCACATCAAACTAGGTTTGATGAAGAACTTCGTGAAAGCCATTGACCGGACTTTGCCAGCATTCCGATACCTGCATGAAAAATTCCCTCGACTCAGCGAAGCAAAGATTAAAGAGGGAGTTTTTGTGGGTCCTCAGATTCGAGAGCTTTTCAAAGATGACCGGTTCAACAACTTGCTGGAAGGTGACGCGAAACAAGCATGGAATGCTTTTCGCCTAGTTTCTACAAACTTCCTCGGAAATGTTAGGGCAGAAAACTATAAGGAACTAGTAGAAGACATGTTGATGAAGTATAAGAAACTTGGCTGCAATATGTCTCTAAAGATTCACTTCCTTCATTCCCATTTGGATTTCTTTCCTAGCAACTGTGGTATTGTTAGTGATGAACACGGCGAACGTTTTCATCAAGATATCGCAACAATGGAACAAAGATACCAGGGAAAATGGTCCACTACAATGCTGGCTGACTACTGCTGGACACTCCTCAGAGATGCTCCCGAACAGCTGTACAAGAGACAGGCGAAGAAATCTAAGATGTAGTCAATGACATGATTTTTTATAGGTAGGCTATTACAGTTGACCTTTTACTATTGGAATGCATTTCGTTATGTAAACATTAATTTCTTGCAGATTACAAAAAGCTAGAGCCAATTTTGCAATTTGACTGTCATATTCGTGTTCAGCACATAAAAATTGATAAGAATTGACTAATTTTATTTCAGTAACATGACTTTTGTAAAAATTTGTTGTCCAGTGTTACTAGTCAATATCGTCAATCATATTTGCTCCATTATTCCATGCAGATAAGAAAGGAACTAATTTTGTGTTGAATTTGTGCCCCCACCCCCCACCCCACCCCGGCACGGTACAATAAACAAACACTTGATTGAAAATAAAATAAAAGAAACTAACCTTGCATTGTTATAATGTATTCCTTCTTTTTTCATCATGCAAAATTTAGAGAACAAAATATATCAACGAACTCCGTAAATGTAGCGGATGCCGGCATGCGTATGCATCCTTACTGTGTGTGTATCGCTAATGTCAAATAAAAAAAAAATATCGCAAAAGAAACGAAAATATCACCAGATTGCTTGAAGGCGCCTGCCATTCACGCATGATAAGTTACAAGGTGCAAACGGACCAAGATTGTATTGTATCCAGGTTAACTATACGACGATATCTCGCAAATAAAAAAAAAATCATTATTTTAAAGAACATACAATGTGACTGCAAATGATAATCTTTCGCTAGTATGGGTTACGAAAGTATTATTATTTATTTTTTTTTTTTTTTTTGGGGGGGGACGCACCAGACAGATGCACCCCCCACCACAAAAAATAAAGTGTTTTCATGTACTCTTGTATACCCCAAGATGTGTGTGCTTGTTTAAAGTTTTAGAAAAGGAATTTTGATCAAACGTTTAGTTTATAATTAGTCCCAGTGTTTTCTAAAGGGTAGTAGTCTGAAACATGGGTCTTATTCCCATTTTCAGATTTCATATCCTTGATTTTTAGTGATCTTTGCCAAGGATTTCCTATGTTCCGTGTATGCTATGTGTATCAATGCTATGGTGTGTGTATGCTACATAGTCTGTGTATAGGGACAGCAATACTATGTCAAATTTGTCCCTGTTGTCTTAATATATATTTTTCTATGGACTTTTCAAATTTATTTGTTTGTCCTGGTATAAATTTAGTTGCTTTTGAATTAATTTCAATTTAGAATTCCGGCGAGATGAACGGTATACTACCAGTTGAAATTAAAATAAAACCTATTGTTTTATGTGAGTGACTATGGTGTGGCGTTTCTCACATTAAAGTCTATTTTCAAAATGAGGCAGGTTGTATTCGAGTCAGGGTCCGCACTTTCTTTAATTATTTGTGTTTCTCCCAATTCGAGTTAGGCCTCCTCTCTAGTATTTCATTTATAATGTAAAAGAAGTAAATATCCAACCCAAAACCCCTTAGGAAGCTTTATACATTTACGGGTTTGGTTTTAGCATGAAAAACGTAAGTGACATCTACAAAAATAATAAACTGGTAAAAAGACTAGAAAAACCAAGGACCTTTAGAAGTATAAAGGAACTTTTATGTAAATATAGGGAAAATGAGGAACTTTGGGGAATTGAAACTAAGGAAACATATAATTGGATAAGGGAAAACTTAACCTCTAAAATTAAAAATAAAGTAGAGGAGGAAATATCTCGGTTAATTGGGACAGACCTTGGAGGTACTGGACCAACATCGGCTCTCCAAAAATACAAAGCTTGATATTCAAATATCTACACGACATATGGCTGACTGGTAAAGTGGCACTCCGAAGGAGAATGATACGCATACATGTAAAATATCTCATGTGCAAATGTGCGAACTCCACAAAATATCATGCGATAGCACAGTGCGAGTTTAGGAAACAAGACAGGATACAATTATTATGGAGATATCCAAGAAATAAGAATACAGAAGAAACCAAATTTTATATCAAGATGGCAACTTTAACAAAAATTTAATAGGAAAAATAACAGATTACATAACTAAAACCATGATGGCATGTGACCAAGTCATAAACATAAAAAAATGAATAGGCCAATTTTTTTGTAATCCTTTCAAATTAATTAGAAAAAAGACCTTCTAGGAAGATTTGTGAATGGGAGGGACGGGGCTGCAAAGGGTGAAAAGAAGGGGAGGGAGATGGGGCAATGGATAGTCTCCCCTTAAAGGGGACCACCACAAAGTGAACCCTTGCCCCCATACCCCCACCCCGGATTGGAATCTGCTGTAGCCGCCACCCTTTTAATTTCTTATAAATTTTCCTAAAAAGCTTCAGTTTCTTTTTATTATCCATTAAAATTAAAATTAAATAATTAAATAGACTTTAATTATATTACGCAACCTATCACAAATCTTAATTATCGGGACAGAGAAACTATATGGGAAAAGTACGAGATAATGACGTCATGGGCTATGAAAGAGTCGGGGAAAACACCCCATAGAGGAAACTTTACATACAAACACGAAAACAAAGGATCTAATAAGTCTCTCTTCTAATTCTATTCGCTCTAAATGTGCAGCTCTCGCACTGCACGGTAAATCCCCACTGTGTGTGTGTGTGTGTGGGGGGGGGAAGAACAACCATTTTTAGAGATTTTGGCAGAAATCCAATGAATAATTTGAGACGGCCTAACTCTAGGTGGGAGAAATACAAGCAAATAAAAACGTGTATGGACTCCAACTCGAGTACAGCGGATTTCAATTTACAAATTCAATATGTGAATAATGACACAATATATTTGCACACAGAACACATTAAGGTTTTTTTTTCTTAATTAAATTATAATACACCGTTACTTCGCCAAAATTCCAAAATATATTAAATAAATAAAAATAAACCTTTTCTTGATCCGATTATAAGGTCCTAAGATTACTGGGGAGATTTGGGGAAAAAAAATATAGGATATCCCAACATGGAAGCAAAATATAGCATACACAAACTATAGCATATATACATATAGCACACACGGGATATAGGCGACCTCTAGCCAAGGTCAACCAAGAGTATAGGGAAGGGATTTCAAGTCAGGTGATGGAAAGATGGAAACCTACTCGGAAAAACAACCCTATAGATAAAACTAAGTTTAAAAAAAAATACCCCGTTAAAAAATTAGAATTAAATGTTTTTTACCTAAATTCTTTTGCATAATATAAAACATACAACACATGGGGGGGGGGGAATAAATACACATAAAACACCATAATTTTTTGGAAAAGTGGGGGGGATCTGTCTGGTGCCCCTCACCCCCCACCCACCCCAGTACTTCGTCTTGTGGGGATAAATGTACGTCATTTCCTGCTGGCGTCCTCTATAGGTGGAAAATCGTAGCTAAGTAACAGTGATGTATACTTTTTATTTCGAGAAATTAAATTATTTTTTCTGTACACTTGATAGTTTTTTTTTTTTGGTTCTTTTTGTTCAAGTATAACTACTTTTAATCATGTTATGCAAATCTGATGCAAAAAGAAAAATGTTGGTGCATGGCCGGTAACTTTTATTCGTCATGGCAACGGAAATTAAATTCCGCGCATGCGCATTTTGTGTGGGAGCACAAAAAACCCCACACAAAAACAAGCAAGTGAATGCAAACATCTACTAAAACAAGCCATTATGTGAGAACTTGGCCTGAAAAGAGCAAATATAGGTACTATAAAATGTTGTCTAGTCTCGGATTTGACAATCCTTATTTTTTTATGCTGATGAAACATTTTTCAGTAGAATTTTTTATCCTACAGTTTAAATGCCTATATTTACTGTTTATAATCATACCTGTTCAAATGTACTGGTCACATATAATAATATCGTCGAAATATTAACTAATACCATGCTGGATTTAAATAGAATGTCTAAATGATCATAAAACTAAAGGTGTAATTGATTATAACCAATATATATTTTTTGCAATAACAAGATAATGAGATCCGAACATTGACCAAACAGTACTTAGAGAAATTCAATATCGATTAGTTCATCCTCAACCTCCAACTGATATACTTTATTGCAAGGGGTAAATGGTACCCTATTGAAATGGAACCGTATTGAAAGACGTGTTAGGATAAAAGATACCATTGTTAAAGAATATTCTGACCGACTGAGATCTCAACATCGTACATCATAGCTGAAAACAGTGCAAGCCAGTATACATATTTGCATTATGCTCACGCAAGAAATATTGTATCAACCAAAGGGGTTTCTTGACCGAGCGATGTCAAGCCCTTGCGCGAATCCCGCTACGAGTCATAAGTTTCCCCTGATTCAAAGGAATCCTGTACAACTACTTCTGCAAACTGGAAAGTCCAACGCGTCCATTCTATCAATAATGTTACTCTAATTAATACATGACCACAAATCCCAATTTCCCAATTGAATGTCAAGGTCACAACTGCAAAGCTTCTCTTCGTTAACTTTCCGTAACTTACCACCAGTATTTCACGCCGTGAAACTATACAACTCAACAACCTAATACAGGGAACCGTTTTTACTACGCCACCTTAGGCCATTTAAATCATGATTTTTTTGCTTAATTACGCCTGTAACTTTGTAATATATTTACCACTATAGCAACAATAAATGGCGCCTGCCGACGGCGGAACAGTCCTTTCCTGTTGATTCCATTGTATAATTTACCAATCTCCAGTCATAAATACTGCACCTGGAGTCACACGATCAATTCACGCAACTAGATTTGAATAGGGACTACTGAGTGACAGGGACACTCATGCGGCTCTGACCTGAATTCACCAAAAGTAAACCATGTCATCTTGAAACTCACTTACACTTCACTCCGTAACGTTTGCCCCTAGTAACTGGCTAATTATTTCGGTCTAAAGACTATAATCCCAGCACCGACTTCCCATATTCAAGCAAGTATATAATGAATCCTTAAAATGGAGAGCTGTAAACAAATGCGCATACTCCAAAATATATTACAATATTATACATACTTTGGAATTTTATTAACTATTTTTGTTTATATATTTTCATTGTACTCGTGAATGGGCAATGTGATTTTGCGTTCTGCCTTGCTTATAAAATGTATTGTCTTTGGTCAACAAAAGTTGATTTAGAGTGGATAAGAAAAGAAGTCTTGTTAAACGATGATGGAATTAAATAAACACTGGGGACAATATCGTACGTTGCATCAAAATGATAACACATAAATCGCAGAGATTAACTGAGATTTTGCTTAACGGTCAATCAGTCCGCACTCGCAGTAGGGAAATAAGTGAATAATGCAAAAGCCGACCATTGTCTGATAATCGACGTACATCTGCCACTGCCATATATTGTAAAAATCCCATTACTACAGGGAAAAAAGAATTAACTACAACTGCTTCTTTGGGGCGTCATGTGTGACCAGTGTATATTAGTATTGTGTTAGAAAAATATTGCGACAAACCAAAGTAAAGAAAACAGTCACTTTTATCAATCAGTCCATATCGTTTTACAAATTATACTGAATAATTGACTTCAGTAGAACTCCGAAGAATGTATTCCTGTAAGCACATCACGATTGCGGTGTTTGTACATTTATATAAAGTGGGATCATTTTACAAGCAAAGTATACATTTAAAAATTAATACTACAAATGAGACAACACATAAGTACATACGGATTATAATCGTGAGATGGCAAAGAATGGTTCATATGTTGAGAGGTAACCAATACACCAACAAAATAAGAGTTCGTAAGAACATCTTATTTCCTTCTAAGATATACTTAGCCATAATGCAAATTGTTTCATAATATGAAACATTTAAACATATTCCGACCATGCTGGAAACAAAAATAGTAAATTTAATTTAGTTTAGAGTAAACTGTAAGTTAGTTCTTTCCTTTTGGCATGGTGTCTGAATAAAAAAGTATATTTCTCAAATTTGCTAACCACTACACTGTCATTATGTAATTAGATACCTAATTGTTGTACCATGGTTGTATACATATATCTATAAATATATATAGTTTTGTGGACATGTACGGTTGAATAATACCATCCCGTGTTTGTGTAGGACAATGCGTACATCATAATCGCACTCATAAATTTGAATCAATGCCATCTCATGAATGGTTAGGGGCCGTCCATTTAGTATGTACGCATAGAGGGGGGAGGGGGGTAACCCAAATGCATAGGCTTGCGTATGGAGGTATGCTGATAATAAATGTACGCATTTAAGGGGGGGGGGCGCTGAAACGTCGAAAATAAGTTGTATAATACGTATCCTGTTCGACTTGGTTCAGTAGGCTTTTGCATTTTAGAGGACACAAGACAAACTTGTCCCACCCAGTCACACTATCCTGACAACAGGCCGGCTAATCCGAACACTAACCTCTTAATGATCGGCACCAAAAGTGGCAGCTGCTAGTACCATTTTTTATGTCTTTAGTATGATTCGGCCGGGGTTTGAATACGCGACCACTCGCATCCGAGGCGGACGCTCTATAGACACATTGCACCATCGGAGAAGTCGCTTAGAAAAGAATGTACGATACTGGTTCCTGTTTTTCATGACAACTCGACCTGGAGACCTACCTGATGGAAAATGAAGGCGCATTATAAGGTTATAATATACGAGTCCACAAAATTATTAAAATTATAATTTTCCAGCAAGTTAGTGTCTCTTAGCATTTGACAAAGTCTGCTTGCAGTAGCGTACTAAGGGGAGGGGGGTTACAACATACTTCGATGCTAATACTACTGATTTCAAGCATAAAATTTGGACATGAGGATGTTGATGACAAAAATGAGAATGTTGTATTTGAAGGTGTAGTTAGACGTAGAACAAGGCGCTTTTATGTGGGTGGCATTGGCGTCAAATCTACTGCTGAAGGCCTCGGTAAATTCTTGAAAGAATACGATATAGATCCGTTATCCATAAAGTTTATCCACAGTAGACGTAATTGTCTATCGGCCAAGCTGACTGTATATAATTCAGACTGCGACACTGTTGAAAATGATGTAACATGGCCAAAAGGTGTTTATGTAAGAAGGTGGTATGGGAATCAATCTTGGCGAGACAGGTTTAGCAATCGCGATCAGGAGGCAAATGAAGGTGCAGGATGCGATATTCTGTGACTAGGGTGACAGTTAATTGTTCATAAATTTGCCATTATGTTCTGTCGTAAGTTAATGTGTTTTGTCATCTTTGTCATTTTAGTCCTGCTTTCACGATGCATAAGTATTAATATGCCTATATTGCAAGTTAATATGAATCTTAATATACTGACCTGGAATGTTAGAGGAATTATGTCCTCTGCTCTTAGCTTTAGTGCAATGCTGGATAAATATAATGTTGACGTAGCTTGCGTAACTGAACATAAACTATTACAGCACATACTTCCATTTTGCGATACTATTCGTTCTGATTATAAATGCACTGCTAAGGCAGAGGATATTTCCTCTAATTGTATGTTAATAAAATGTGGTAAAGGAGGAGTTGCAATCTTCTGCAAAACTTCTCTCATGAGATATGCTAACTTTATAGATGAAGTTAATAGTGACAGAGTTGTTGGCATAGAATTCAAATTTCCTGATATGCAAAATGTATATATTTTTTGTGTATATATGCCGACCCTATTATATGGCATAGATTGTTACAAAGCGCAAATTGAGTTGATTCAAAATCTCTATGATCAGTACTCACAGCTGGGGGACGTGTATTTTACTGGTGATTTCAATGCAGTAGCTGAACCAGCCACTTTCAGAGATTACAAAGATAGAGTATTTCATGAGTTCTTGCGATATAATAATCTAGTGAGTGCTGGACATTTAATAATATGCACTGGTTCCCGCTATACGTTCACCCCAGCAAGAACGATGATTGATCATTTTGTACTGTCGGATCAATGCATAGGTAGATTACGAAGTGTGCACATTGTTTCAGATCACGAAGAGCACGCGATATCTGACCACCTCCCTATCCTTACTTCCCTTCGTACAGTGACCTGTGGGAGAGACTTCAGACAGTCTATGAAGAGAAACAACATAGCCTGGAATAAATTAAACGCTGATATCTTGAAAAACTATCAATCTGAGCTGGACCTTCGCCTGAAAACTTTAGATATAGATACTATTTCGGACAATGTTGATAGCTTTTACCAGCACATTGTTAATGCAATACAGCAGTCAAGCGACATCGCGCTTCCAAAGTCTAAATTCAATTATCATGCCAAACCATATTGGTCAAATGAACTCAAAGAAGCACATAAACTTCAAAGACAAGCTAGGTATACTTGGATAAATGAGGGAAGACCGAGGGGTAGCCAATTTAATTCTTACAGAGAATATAAAGATAAGAAGAGAGACTTTAGAAACGTTCAAAAACTGGCTGTGGAAAAATATATGGGGGAGGTGTATGAAGAAATTGAAAAAGCACATGAATGCGATGTAAGACACTTTTGGAAAATGATCAACATTAAGAGAGGGAACAATACAAATTTTTGTCAGGAACTATCAACTGATGGAGTTTGTGTCCGTGATGATGATTCCATCGCAAATGGCTTTGCTAGATACTATGAGGACATTCACACGCCGAATTTAAACCATAGTTTTGACGGAAACTTTTATGAATTTATAGAGAGAGAATTAAATCGGGGTCTACAGGACGAAGTAAGCCATATCGAGGCCTTACAGACCAGTATCAGTTTAAATGAAGTAAGAGAAATCATTAAAGGTCTAAAGAAATCAAAAGCATCGGGCCATGATCAAATTTGCAATGAACATTTGATCTATGGCAGCGACTACCTCATCGAGTGTATGACAATTTTATTTACTCGGATGATTGATCAATCTTACATACCTGTAGATTGCAAAAAAGGGTTAATAATACCACTGTACAAAGGTAACAGAAAATCAAAGAACTCCCTCGAAAGTTACAGGCCTGTTACTTTACTGCCTGTTATCTACAAAACCTTTGAGAAAATTATTCATGAACGTTTGGTAACTTGGCTCAAAGATACTAATTCTAGTATACCCAGTTCACAACAACATGGTTACCAAAAAGGTTTAGGCTGCACAACAGCGAGTTTTGTGCTGTTGCAATCAGTACAATATAATGTAAACATGGGTTCACGGGTTTTTGCTGCTTTTCTTGATACAAAAAAGGCATTTGATGCCGTGTGGCACGAAGGACTGCTTTTTAAATTATTCACGTTGGGAATTACGGGTAAATCCCTTTTGATATTTTTTAACATGTATACAAATTTACAGAGTAAAGTTCTTGTAAATGGGCAATTTTCAGATTGGTTCTCAATTGGCCAAGGAGTGAGACAAGGGGGTGTTTTGTCAACCTTGATGTACACAATATTTATAAATGACTTGCTGCTACAGTTAGAAAATAGTGGATTTGGAGCAAAGATTGGATCCTTAGCTGTGGGAAATCCAACCCTAGCTGATGATATTTCACTTTTGGCTATATATCCTAGCAATCTACAAAAGCTGTTAGATATAGCATACGACTACAGTAATAAGTGGCGATTCGAGCTTAGTGTTACAAAGTCATACATTATCATTTTCGGACCCCAATACAAGAATTTTATCAATATGAAATGGTATCTTGGCCCGTCATGTTTGCCGGTCACCGATTCGGCAACACACCTGGGTCACCGGATTAACTCAAAGCTGACGTCGCATGACGCAATACTCGATGCATGCAAGAAAGGGAAAAAATCTTTTCACGGTCTGTTTGGTATTGGCATTAAACCGAATGGTTTAAATCCTTTGGTTGCTGCAAATGTAATTAAAAAGGTAATTTTCCCTTCAATGTTTTATGGAAGTGATTTATGGTGTAACATTTCAAAAAGTGACCTCGCTTTATTGGATAAAACTCTGAGGTATTTTGCCAAACATTTACAAGGTTTTCCAATACATACAAGATCAGACATTGCCCTGGGAATGCTAGGATGGACATCAGCGCAGTCCGAAATTGATAGAAGAAAATTGATGTTTTTACACAGATTGTGTTTGATGCCTAACAATGTACATACTAAACGTGTGTTTAACGTTGCGTTATTTCACTTCATTCTGAGCGGATGCATGTCAAGCTGCGGGTTAATTTCAAATTTATATTATACCTCAAAGAAGTTTGACTTGCTCGGGTATCTAACTGATTATTTACATTATTCTGAAATTCCAGATAAACATAATTAGAAAGAAATTGTAAGGTCAAAAATTGTTGGTCTTGAAAATAGCCTCTGGAGAGTTCGTATGTCTAATCAAGCAGATTTTGATAGATTCTCTTCGATACACGAATACTTACGACCTGCCTCAGTGTGGCAGTCGGCTAAAACTAGACAACACACTAAGGTATTTACATATGTAGCTAAACTATGGGCTGCTGTTCCACAAACACAGCTTGATATGTGTATTAGATGTGGGAATGTTTATACAGACTTGATACTTCATTGTTGTGTCAGTTGTCCTTATATGTCGAACTTTCGAAATTCTTTCTGGGATTTCCTTACTGATAAATTTCCCCTGAGCCTGCACATTACGTTATTTAATGCAGAAGATGAGCTGCAACTACAATATCTTTTAGGTAAAAGGTTACCATCAGGAGTAATCGACAAAGAAAACTCCAAGCTATTCGTCCTGTATGCAGCATACTTTGTCATGCAGTGTGCAGCTATCTTCTGTAAATAAGGTACTGAAACTTGCAACTTATGAGTTGACGAACACTTTGTTGATTGATATTGTGTAAGAATTTGTATTCCAATATAGAATATTTTTTTTTTTTTTTTTTTTTTTTTTTTTATATTTATTGATTGTATTCAGATGATTTATTCTTATATCATGTAATCTTCCATGGAAGGAAATAAAGATGATGATGATGATGATGATGATGAAGCATAAAATTTAAGCTAAACAACAGTACATAACATGTTTACATATATTATTAAGTACGTCTTCATTTGGCTTTCCGTGCGCCAAATGCCTTCCAACACAAACATTTTCTATATAGGTAAATTAGTTGTACCAATCTTAAACAACCATATATTTCGACATATATAATATCAATGTATAGGTTTCTCATCAGTTTAAATCGATCTGTCCCCCAAAAAAGTCGAGAAAATTAATAATAAAAAAGTTGGTATTTATGACTCATTATGGCTTGCGACTTTACCGATCTTCATATCCTTGATATGTGCATCTACCCTTCCCGTTTAGCCATAGTATCACATACTTGGATACTAATACTATAGATTTGAATGATATAACTAAAGATGTACAACATTAAATAATATGTGTATGTATATTATTAAGTACGGTTTCATATGTCTGTTTGTGCACCCGATGCCTTCCTATCCGAACGGTTTCCATATAGGTGAATAATTTATACCAATAGT